>NQII01002498.1:244268-279507 GCA_002778355.1 Clitarchus hookeri | reverse complement strand
CCCCCCCTTCACTTCCTTATGCTTGAAATGCGTTGTAGAGTGTTTGAAACACACGTTTTTCCACGAAACTATAAAACACGCGCCCAATGTGCTGATCTACGAAAGCAACGCGCACTTCAGACGAGGCATATTGAATGCTTTCATGACATCACACACATAATTTCATTCGGAGCACTCCAACACAGCAGACAACGGCTTTTTTTTTCAAAGCGCTGTATTTCAAAATATACGCTTACGTTACATACGGAAATACCTACTCAAGGACCCTGCATTCAACCTTGTCACAGGCAGACTTACCAATAAAACAAAAGGGTCACTTGCTTAAAGTCCCGTAAGTACACGCACCATGACGAGAGCACAGCACCTTAGTTCAGAGCCTTGCGCTTAGTGGCGACGGCCCACTTGATGCGCGTAACATTGTAGCCCTTATTACTTCCGGACCTCCTCGTACTCAAACGCGAAGAACAGCTCCAGGTTGGCGGGCTCCTTAATAAAAAAAGTTGGTTTCCGATCTACGCCAGTTCAAAGACAATTGCGAATGACTGAATAGCCCACGTTTCAAATTTCTGGTGATATTATTTTCACCACGTAGACTCATTCGTGCAGATTTTATTGAACAGCGCTCTTATTATGGAATCACATAGCTCCAACAAGCACGTGTAAACGGTGTTAAGCTCCTAAGGGTAACATCCGTACATAAGGAAATTGAGACGACGATTTGAAATAGCATAAACAAGCTTCGCGTGTGCCCGGTCTCATCGGAATTCTAAGCAGTGACTACAGAGTTTCAAAACTTCAACTTGTTCAGAAACTATACAGGATTGTCACTGTAGTTCAAAACTCTTGTTTACAAAAAAAAATAAGTACCTTAAACAGAAGACAATTTGCAACGATTTTTGCTGACTTTGACAATTTCCAACGACCAGATCTATGTTTCAATAACGAAATTTATTAGTGGGCGAAAAAAAATATCTACTTTCATTTTTGTCCTGATAAAATATTTGCATTGAAATATTCCATAGTTCTTTAAAAATTATAATAGGGAGGTCCCTTAAAACCGAACAGCCAATCAATTACAAGACTCTTATGACGTCAACACGACGAAAACTGTCTCTCCACCAACAGCAGTTTTGCATTTTGAACTATTTCCATTTCTTTTTTCGTGCCGCACAGCGCACTGCAAACACGGGGTCTGCAATTTTGTAAAACGAAACAGTTCAACGAACTTTCCTTGCAGTGAAATATTTGCGTATTACAAACGAAAAAATAATGTGTACTTTATCGGATTAAACTCGCGCAAATAATCTTTATAACGTGTAGAGCTTTACTGTCACGTCTGCATTCTTTGTCATCATCGTGTGTTCCAAATTTCCAGTCTGTCCGCTGCCTTTCAAACTAGTTTATTCTATTAGCGCTTTGTAAATCGTGGCATTAAGTCCTAACCTTCGTGCAAAACTGTCGTGCTGTAAATGCAGGCAGTCATATTAAATATGGTTTCGTCGCGATATTTCTGCCATCTGCGTCGCGTCGTGTAATGCCCGTCGGAACGATGTGACTCCAGTATTAAAGTACAAAAGTAAATTTTTTTAAGACATCAAACCCAGGAATAGATTTTTGTTGCAGTGTTTTTATTAGAAAACTAGTTAAGGTAACAGCAGAACGAGTAGAAATAATTTTTTCCTTGTACACAAGAACGTCAAAACATATCAATCTGTATTTACAGTAAAGAAATAAGAACTCTTAGTGAAATGCAAATTATGAACTGCCTTGCAGCACTATTACTTATCACTCTAAAAAAACTTTATTTTCTGCAACACACGTTTTGTTGCCGCAGAAAATAATCGCCTTTAAACATGAACAACTGCAGAGTGGGTTCGACACAAAAAAAAATTATGTTTGGCTTGTATATAAACGCCAATGACAACCTTGCATTGTGGTTACAATAGTTCAACATATAATTTGTGATGCATTCAGTTACTGTATTTTGAATGGTAAACCAATATGTCAATGATGTAAGGAATTTATTATTTGCATTTTAAAAGTTCCGTTTGGTACTAAAAACTATAATGAACGAAATATTATATTATCACTTAACTCTTTCTTTGGTATACAGCATCATCCCATTGCCGGAAACAAAACAAGCGCAGGAATTTTTTTTTTTGCTGTAAGGAAAATTAATATTGACATAAAAAAATGTGTAAAAAAATTTTTTATTACAGAAAGCCTAAGTTTCTCTAACCCTTTACTTTGAATTAAAGCAAGATTTTGTCAGTGTAAACAAAAAAGCTCCAAAGAAATGCTTTTCTTTGCTACACGGAAAGCTGCGAATGTATTTTTTTTTACAGCGACAGCTGCCTTACACGAATGATATGCTGACAGACAAATGATGGCTCATGACTGGAGTCACCCGTTTTTTGCTCAAGATAGACTTCAACTTCTTACGTGCAGGCTTACACATTTCCTTTGGCTGTCGGCAGCGTGTCTGCGTGAGAGGACCTTTTCCCATTCGACTGGGCTAATCTTAATTAAGTTACGCTGACACTGAACGTCCGTGATTGGCTGGCAGATACTTAAGACGCCTGCGTGTTAAAACCACCCAGCCGCGATGTTAGTTCTGAACTAACGTTTTGAGTGCAACTGGTTGAGGAATCTTATCTCGCGTAAAACAGGTACCTCTGCACAATACGCTTGTGTTGGTGGTGGATAGCACAACCAGTACCTTCCAAGCGCGGGGGCATGAGGGGTAATAAAAAACTACCACCTTGGATTGGATAGAGTATATGCACCCCTCCCCCTTTCTCGTCTTCCTCAAGAGGAGAATCTCCACCCAAGAAATTTCCTCTTGGCAAGCCACGTAATCGGAGTGGAAACTGCAGAAATGAAAGCCGAGCGTTTAACCACCGAGCCAAACATGCGTTCTTCCTTAAGGGAGAGAGATCCCTACCACCTATGATTTAAGCATATTATTTTTTATTTATTATTATTATGTGTACGTCAACAGCTGGGTCGTTTTACAGGAAAGCGCGCAGTAGGAAATTGGGAGAGTGTACATGCAGGAACTTCACCAGCATTCTCCTGGAGTTGGGGTGGCAGAAAACCACTTTGAAAAAACCACCTCAAGTGATGTCCCTAGCATTTAATTACTTCTCGAAAGCTCTCTAGATTGAGCCTCCAATATGTAAAAGGTTAATCAGGCCTCCAGCGAGTGTTCGGCACTCACGTATCAAGATTAACAAAGTAATAGGTCCACGTATGTCGAAGGCCTGTACTCCCCCGCTCCCGGCCATTTCACTTCTGCCCCGTCCTGGCGACCACAGATAATTCTTCGTCGCACGGGTTGAACCGAGATTCTCCGAAGAGTGTCCTCTCGGAGCCAAACAGAGTGGCGGACACTCTAGGCCCCGCCTACACCGTCTGTAATCCATCCCGTGGCCACTAATTTATTTAATTTCCCAAATATATATTTTACAAAATATTTTGAAGAGCTCATTTTTATTTCTTACCATTATCCTAAAATTATAAAACTAATGATTAATTTATATTAAATTATTGCCTTCATACATATGCATTTCACAAGTCGTTTACCGAGAGAGGTGGCGCAGTGGTTAAACTTTGGATTAGCATTCAGGAGGTCCGGGGTTCGAATCCCAGTTCGGCCATCCTGATTTCGGTTTTCCATGGTTTCCCGAAATCACTCCAGGCGAATGCTAGGAGGGTTCCTTAACGAAGGCCAAGGCCGACTCCCTCCGATTCCTTCCCCAATCCTTCTTCAATGGGCAACTTGCCCCGTCTCTAACGACCACGCTGTCGATGAGACGCTAAGCCCAACTTCCAACCTACCTACCATAAGTCGATGCTTAAGTTCAAATATATGCAGCTATGGGCCCGTGTCTTCTTTCAAAGGTTGATTTCAATAGTTCTTAGTTACTCGCGAATGACCTGGCCTATACGTATCTTAGGTACACGGAACTGGTCTCGAGAGGTGCTTTAATCTGTGTTATTGTGTGTAGGTGCGTGCCGTGTCCCGAGCAGTGCGAGTCGTGCGACGGCGAGGGCTCGTGCATGGCGCGCCTCGACTACCTGCTGCGCACGGCCGTGCTGGGCGTGCAGCTGCTCTGCATGTGCGGGACGCTCGTGCTCGCCGTCATCGTCTTCAAGCAGCGCAAGAGCAAGGTAAGCCGCACGCGTGCGTCGTCGCGCACCGACCTGCATTCCCTATCTCACACCAGGCGCTCCGTGCGCTCCTAGACAACCTGCTGCGCACGGCCGTGGTGGGCGTGCAGCTGCTCTGCATGTGCGGGACGCTCGTGCTCGCCGTCATCGTCTTCAAGCAGCGCAAGAGCAAGGTAAGCCGCACGCGTGCGTCGTCGCGCACCGACCTGCATTCCCTATCTCACACCAGGCGCTCCGTGCGCTCCTAGACAACCTGCTGCGCACGGCCGTGGTGGGCGTGCAGCTGCTCTGCATGTGCGGCACGCTCGTGCTCGCCGTCATCGTCTTCAAGCAGCGCAAGAGCAAGGTAAGTCGCATGAGCGCGTCGTCGCGCACCATCCTGCATTCCCTTCCTCACGCCACGCGCTCCGTGCGCTCCTCGACTACCTGCTGCGCACGGCCGTGCTGGGCGTGCAGCTGCTCTGCATGTGCGGGACGCTCGTGCTCGCCGTCATCGTCTTCAAGCAGCGCAAAAGTAAGGTAAACTGCACGCGCGCGTCGTCGCGCACCGACCTGCATCCCGTTTCGCGCACCGCGTGCACCGGGCGCGCCTCGCCATTTTGCAGCATAGAATCCAGTACACTGTTTACAATCAGTCTATTTAAACACAGTGGCGGATTCAGGAAGGACGGACACCTGGCCCAGACCCCCTTCGAAGTTCGTTGCTTCTTAACCCGTTCAGCTACCAAGTTCACGATCGTGGATACGTTGCACATGCACGAGACTTATGACATGTATTGTACCCAGCAAGGAACCAGTCTTCCCTGTGTCTAATCTGATGGTTAATGCCAATCATTACGTTTATACCGTAAGCTGAAACCAGAGTTTCTGTAACCTGAGTTTCAGAAAATAGAGATTGTGTGCGGTATAAATGCCACGAAAGTGAGGTTTTACCGAATCTTGAAACCGAGGATTGTGATTTAAGTTTTGCATCGAATGTAAGGTTTCATGTGGGGTATAAACACCGAAACTTCGGTTTCGTTTGTAAATATATTATGAAATGTACTACTGGGATTTTTAAAAGTTTAAAACAATTTGTTTAATTGAATGAAAATAATGTGTCGAAATGAAGTGTGTTAAACAATTATGATGTGTGTACGAAAAAAATTACTACACAATAAATATGTGGCATCTTAAAAAAATTACGAAATATATCTTGATTATATAAAGCAATGTTTGTAACTTTAAATAATTTTTACGTTATATTTATGATCTTCCTGTCAAATGTATTTCATTTTTGTATGAACATAACAAAAATAAATTATATTTGTTTTCATTAGTTTGATACCAGAGATTGCTGGCATAAAATAACACATGAAACACAAGTTTCCAAAACCGAGTTTCATTTGAAAGTATATGAACTTCACTAAAACCCTAGTTTAAAAAGTTGCTTTTACGAAACTGAGGTTTTGGCTGACGTTATAAACATACCTAATACAATACAGCATGCAGCATTCTGTTCACTGGTTGCAATAAAAATGCTGAACACAAGTTATAATCCGAACAAAAAAAATTACATGTTTGCAACACTTGAACTTACTAATTAACGTGTGGCCGAACTGGTTGGAGTTTAATTTAAGGTAACGTGAAAGTTAGCAGTGCAAACGTATTTTGGATGGCTGATTGAAAAACGGTTTGTTTACTAATTAGATTCCCTATATATTTTCCCCTCAACATCACTTTCAACCAAGACCTGTCTGTAATTTGATTGCATAGTGTCTTACCATAGAACTGCAACGAACTCCTTCATGGAGGTTCGTAGTTAATGAGCTCAAAATAAAGAGCAAACGCCTTAATTTTTTTTAAAGATATCTTATTTAGTATTATTGACATTGCAGATCACATATCTACCTGTAACAATACACACCAACTTAAGGAACGAGTGTCTATCTACAAAATAATTTGGAGATGTTTATACCCAAAACAGTGCGCAACGAATGTAAAAGACCCTGGCTGCAATTTGAGTTAATTATGTTATATTCATGTGTAAGTATATACATAAGCGTATATATAATACGCACATATAAAATTCACATGCATGGCGAAAGCGCCTCCATTCAATTTTTTTTTGCAAACGGCTGGATTTTCCCCTGCTCAAACCCCTATTTATTTGACAGCTTCATCAGCAATATAATTTTAAGAACTAAACAATACATTCACCCTTTTACATGGCCACAATTTAACTGTAAATTTTTTATTGAGTCTCGAGAGTAATATTGTCTTACTGCATAAATATTCCCGGAGCTACTCAAAATTAATAACGACATATTTGTCATACTAAGAAACGTATGTATTGCGACAGTCAGCAATGCTTGCTGTTTGCAAAGACGAGGTATCAGCATGCTTTCTTTATGCCCTTAGCATACTCGGCTCACGCAAGTGCAGAGGATGCGAACGGGGAAAGTACTGTTCGACCTGGACTAGTACACAGCTGGAAAAAATGTGAACTACGAAAGTTAACTCAGTCTCCACGTCTTCTTTCCCTCTCTCTCTCTTCACTCTTCTGGAAGGGATGAACTTATTTAGCGGTAATTCAGTTGGTTCGGAGGCTTCAAGAAGCACAACGATCACTTCATATTTGGCCAGTCTGTGTGCAACCGCGTGATGCGAATCCCAAAATTCAACTTAAAATTGTTTTCTCCTCACTTGCACCTACGAATGCCACGCCGAAATGTGCTGGAGTATTTGTTTCGCCTGGATTCGTATGCTACACGCACAGCACCGGTGCAATGCGTGCAGCAGGTATCGCGGAACTAACAAAGCACATTATACCAGATGTTTTTGCATAACATGACAGAAATTCAAACCACAGCATCTATGACTAATATAAACAACAAATCCTAGTAACAAAATTTTTGGAAAGGCCATCTAGTATTTTTTTAATTTTTAACAGACGTTAGCAAAACAGCGCCAGAAGTCCGCCACCTCACGTACCTACGTGCACAACAAGTTGCATATCCCGAAGGCTAATTGAACTGGCGCATCGTGTGACGACTGCGTGTACACAGGCCACCATGAGAATAAGTGGAAACCCTACGTCACCAATGCTGCTGTTTGTGTGATGTTGGAAATAAAATGCAATCACTTCCGGTAGTCTTTACTACTCAGTAGCCAATTTATGGTATCATATGTACATGCGCTCTCCGCATGGCGCCCCATAGTTCCGTGCGCCTTCGTGATATGCAACTTGTTGTGCACGTAGGTACGTAAAGCTGCGGACTCCCTGCGTTGTTTTGCCTGTCTTCAACTTAAATTTAAAAATACTAGATAACCTTTCCAAACATAATGTTAAAAGTATTTATTGTTTCTATTGACCCACATATGCCATCGTTTTAATTTCGACGTGTTAATCAAAAATACCTTGTATTTAAGGTGGTTTTACACTAAACGAACGCAGTTAACAATAGACTTAATAAGAAATAGGTGATAGTCTCACAAAATTAAGTATACACAACATCGATCCTAAACTACCTCAGTTGAGCCACTTACAAGAATGTAGTTTTATATAAAAACTATAAAAAGCGTTTATTTTGTCGTATTTTTCTTACTCTGAGTTCTTTTTTTTACAAGGACATATAAACAAATGTTAATATAGTTCTTCTAACTTAAAATAGAAACACTCGTACTTATATGTATGGCATCGATCGCCATGATTCCCACATGCGACCCCGCTGGGAATCGAGCCCGGTTCGCCTAGGTGGGAGGCGAGCAGTATAACCTCTACACCACCGCGGCCCCTCAATTTACAACGTCATTGACATACGACGCACTTGTCATGCTCCTCTTGAATGAACATCGGAAGTGATAGGGATGCGTAGCTAACGGGCCCCCTATATAATCCCAAGTGTGGATCCGACGTGGTGAGTGCGAACACATGACGGATTATTCCGCTCATACGCACGTCTACGAACGCGAAACACGGCCATCACTTTGCCCAGAGTAGAAACGACTATCGTCGCTGGAAATCACTGCTCTCCATTCGCCCCTCCAGCTCGCACTCTCCCGATACCACCGGACACCACTAATAGATCACTGACGCCTCACGCCACTGGCGAGCGGCAATTCTGCGGAACGTCCAGCCATCCTCTCGGAGTCTCGCTATATGGCCACGCTCATAGTCTCTTAGCTGTACAGTTGGTACGCCAGGCATTGCAGACACTCTCTGTATGATACACACTCAATGGAATCGCACGGCAAATTGCACCCGTCGTCTTGTAAGACGACCTGCGATAAAGTGTCTGTTATAACGGCTGCAGACCGGCGCAGGTGAGTGGCGCCTTTCCACTTACGATCATAGTACCCTCTACACAGATCATAGTACCCTCTACACAGATCGCAGTACCCTCCACACAGATCATAGCACCCTCTACACAGATCATAGCACCCTCTACACAGATCATAGTACCCTCCACACATATCATAGTACCCTCTACACAGATCATAGTACCCTCTACACAGATCATAGTACCCTCCACACATATCATAGTACCCTCTACACAGATCATAGTACCCTCTACACAGATCATAGTACCCTCCACACATATCATAGTACCCTCTACATAGATCATAGTACCTTCTACACAGATAATAGTACCCTCTACACAGATCATAGTACCCTCTATACAGATCATAGTACCCTCTACACAGATAATAGTACCCTCTACACAGATCATAGTACCCTCTACACAGATCATAGTACCCTCTACACAGATCATAGTACCCTCCACACAGATCATAGTACCCTCTACATAGATCATAGTACCTTCTACACAGATAATAGTACCCTCTACACAGATCATAGTACCCTCTATACAGATCATAGTACCCTCTACACAGATAATAGTACCCTCTACACAGATCATAGTACCCTCTACACAGATCATAGTACCCTCTACACAGATCATAGTACCCTCCACACATATCATAGTACCCTCCACACATATCATAGTACCCTCTACACAGATCATTGTACCCTCTACACCGATCATAGTACCCTCTGCATAGATCATAGTACCCTCTACACACATATCATAGTACCCTCTACACAGATCATAGTACCATCTACACAAAGCATAGTACCCCCTACACAGATCATAGTACCATATACACAAAGCATAGTACCCTCTACACAGATCATAGTACCCTCTACACAGATCTTAGTACCATATACACAAAGCATAGTACCCTCTACACAGATCATATAACCCTCTACACAGATCATAGTACCCTCTACACAGATCATAGTACTCACTACACAGATCATAGTACCCTCTACACAGATCATAGTACCCTCCACACATATCATAGTACCCTCCAAACACATCATAGTACCCTCTACACAGATCATTGTACCCTCTACACCGATCATAGTACCCTCTGCATAGATCATAGTACCCTCTACACACATATCATAGTACCCTCTACACAGATCATAGTACCATCTACACAAAGCATAGTACCCCCTACACAGATCATAGTACCATATACACAAAGCATAGTACCCTCTACACAGATCATAGTACCCTCTACATACGAAACGTTTTTGTTGTGAAACCGGGGCCGCGGTGGTGTAGTGATCAGACTACTCGCCTCCCAACAAGGCGAACCGGGTTCGATTCCCGGAGGGTCGCTCCCGGATTTTCGCACATAGGAATCGTGCCGGACGATGTCACTGGTCAGCGGGTTTCCTCGGGGATCTCTCGTTTCTCCCGCCCTTTAATTCCGGCGCTGCTCCATACTCACCTCACTTCACCCTCGTCGGCTCTCAAGACCTCGATGTTACGAGCGGACTAAATATCTCCACTGTTGTGAAATTCGTTTGGAGTTGACGACGTCTACCAGGTATTCTTCAATGCATTACCGCTAGTGTAGTTGATACCAAAACTCACAGTGTCCTCTTGTCTCCCACCGGAGGATAGTAGTATAGTATGTGCATCTGCCGCAAGCATTCTAATGTTGTTCATCCGGTGTGTAAATGGTGTGTTGCAGACAATCGCCTCCGGGATGTGGACCATACTGGAGACGATTCTGTTCGGAATTCTGCTGCTGTACGCCACGGTAAGTACCTGCTGTTCACAGACTCAAGACGAGGCAGACTCATTTTAGTTTTCTATGCATGTCGCCAACATTGCCTCACGAACTGCCAATAGAACTGTCAGTACCACGTGAATTCGCCCAAGTTACGTTGAAACTCGTTCAGAGGAAGTGCAGTAGATTTTCAAAATAAGTATCTACATAAACGGTGTTTTAGAAAGAGTCCATATGAAGTGGGCAAAAAAGAAGGGATAATCAGTGCTGAGAGCTAAGGGGTTTTAAACCTGTTGAGGGCCATGCCCCCTCCCGCCCTTATATAATGTTGCTTGAGGTCAAGCCACCCACTGAACAAATCAATGCTTTGCAATAGATAGTTTCTATGAGGAATTCGCGCTATAGCAGATGTTACAGGAACGGGTGTTCAACACCTGTCACGTGACTTTAGTAGGTACTACGCGGACATCGAAATTTATCTTCAGGATCGGCACTAAATATACAGACGTATTATGAACTTCATGTTGAACGGGTTTCAGGTGATTTCTAATGCACAACTTGGAAGAAAGCAAAATAAAAAAATATAAAGTAGCAACGCGTCCTTGAAATTCGGGACTTTCAAGTGACTTTATTTTAAATTATTTTGTTATTACCTCAGAATGAAAACACTTTCCTGAATAAAATAGTGATATGTAGAGTTCAGATGTGAAATTTGTAACACAATTGCGAGTAATTGGCTCTCCTTTCGTTAAGAAAATAAAATTCCAACAGGATGTCTGGTAGGCAGGCAAATATCTGGATACTTTGTGGCTGTTTTATCTCGATAAGCGTTTGCTTGAGTGTTTTATATCAATTTCCTGCTTATTTAAAAGATTAAATCAATATTCATAGTAAAAACTTTGATCTCGGAGCGGAATTTCAGATATTTGTGCGGTAAGGGAATGGCATGTGTTTGTCAGTGATTAAACTTTCATGGATTTAAGATCTGCATTCAAGTAAACACTATATGTGACTATGTTCTGTAGTGCCGAGCAATTGATATTATTTTCTAATAAAATCGTTTCTAAATCTCGATTTCCAAGGAGCCATAGCTCCTTTAAAAATAATAGAAAATTGTCTGTCGTATTATGTTTTCTTTCTCAATTTGCGAGGGATAATTTCAAAGCGTTTGGACTTTGAATTCATAATAACCGTGTATGAGTAATGGAAACCCCGGATGACCCTGCATTTGGTAGAGTAGCACAATTTAAACCTGTCGTAAGACAAAATAAAAATAAAGCAAAAGTCGTCAACACTGTAGCCCTTTAAACGTGCTGTTGCTGATGTAAAATAATTACTGTCAACCAGGAAAATTTATTTACGGTGTCCAGCAAGTCTGTATGTCTTGTAGCTTCTTTTAAAAAACCTATTAGTTATTAAATGTTAAATGTTTTATAAGTCATCTAGTTACCTCCGATGCGGAGGATGTTGAACACACACTTGGAGGTCACTGTGTCCCTACTGTACATTTACTCCAAGACTGGAACTTAACTGAGATGAAAGTGATTTGGAAAACGTTTAACATCTAAGTCTTTAACACCTATTGCCGTAAGGTCAAATGAAGATGCAGCGATGGAAATTTTGAGGCCCGGTTTCCTTGGGATTTTTGGGCCCCGTGACATTTCTGTACCTGCCCCCATTGTTTGTGCAGTGGTTGGCTTAAAAAAAGACAATGTTAAACGGTGATATATCGTGTAATAGTTTCGTTGAATTTTCATTATTTTCTATAAACATAATTAAAGGATTGCATAGCGTCCTTAATTACAGATGATTAAAAATAAGCTTGGATTATATTCATAGAAAAGGATCAGAGAATTTCACGAATAAATTTCAAGATGCAGCACCCCAAACACGTGTATACTTAAGTCACGTCTACTATTGGATCAGAGTTTATAAAAAAACATCTTACAAAATACCGAGGCCGCAGCCAAAGAACAAAGAACTGATGTTTTAGTGTGATGTTTTAGTGTGCATATATGTCTGCAGGTCAATGGGCCCGCTAAAGTTTCCTGTGCCTACGAATATATCATATAGATTACTTGATTGGTAACTATATTTACTATCTTATATAGTCGTAAGATAAGAGTTTTCAAATTTATTCCCATCAAAGTATTTTGTTTTTTCCTCCACGATAGGGTATTCCCCAACCATTGTTTCCAGCAATGACTTAAGGAAAATATGATGGAAATGAGAACACCCCAAGAAAATCCACGGGAGCGACCACCTCCGAGACTCGAACCCGCATCGCCGTTGTGGTGAGCAGGCGAGATAAACGCATGGACAGCGGGGTACTCGACGATCGATGGATTGGTTCCACGCACGTTTGTACCTTCTGTAGCGTGTACACTTACCACACTTTTTTTTTTAATAATACACTCATGAGCAGTTTAATTAGAGACACCTGCATAGCAGCGTGGTGTACCATCCCCTCCCTCCCTGCTGACGGCATGGACTTCACAAGGTACTGAGAGCAGTTGGGAGCCATACTGATCCATGACCGCTGCACAGCCTCGTACAATGCAGGGAGATCGGTCGAAGCAGGATTCACAGCGTGCGTGCACACTCTAAACCTAGAACAGTGATAATTTAGCCAAATCAGAGAAAACCAGTGAAAATGACGCCACTGATAATCTGTGCCAAATAACTAATTAATATACTGGCGAAATTCCCTGATTTATTTGTGATCCCCACTGAATGTCGAGAATTCCACCACCATAGGTCACTGGTTCCCAGTTAATTTTCTTATTCGCCAGTCGGCAATAGATTATCAACTGGCTTCGGTGAATGTTATTTCACTGATTGACATCACTGATTCAGGCTTAGAGTGCACATCCCTCTCGACAGCATCCCAGATGTGATTGAGGTCGACTGACCTCTGGGCCCAGGCAAGTAACCTCAAGTCCGTGGAGTATTCTTCCAACCACTCGGTCACGGTTCGGGAGCGATGGGCCAGTGCATTGTTTTGCTGTAGGTGTAGATCTGCTGGGTGCTGTAGGGGCAAAAGTGGGAGCACATGATCTGCCAGCAGGTCCTTGTATCATTCGCCGGTGAGGGACAATGGCACGTGTGCCAGAGGACACATTTCATCGTACAGAAACAGTCCCAATACGAGGATACCACCAGCCTGAACTGTACCCTGCTGACACGAGGGATTCATCGTTTCATGCGCGTGACATCGCACTTGTACCCTGCCATCGGCGTTTACCATCATGTGCTTAGACTCATCTGTGTAGGCGACATGTTTCCATGCATCATGTTTCCACGCCTAGGTTAATCGTCAAGTCTAATGATGTGCGGTGAGCAGAGGTAACCTAGTAGGGCGGTGGCTAATGTACTCCATAACGAGGAGATGGTTCTGGATGGCATGGATGGTCACATGTCGCTATGGTCCAGCACTGAATTGGCGAGTGAGCTGCTGGATTGTTGCCTGTTCATCCACTATTGTCACAATTCGAGAGCAGTAGGATGCCTCATTTTTGTAGGGTGCTATAAGCTCAGCAGTGGGAGTCCATGATATGCCAGCAGGTCCCTGTATCGTTCGCCGGTGAGGGACGATGGTATATATACCAGGAGATACACTTCATCGTACGTAAACAGTCCCCATACGAGGATACCACCAAGACCGGCATGAATCGTACCCTGCTGACAGGATGGATCCATCGTGTAATGGGCTTGGCGACGCACGCATACCCTGCCATCGGCGTGTACCAACGTATACCTCGACTCATTCGTCCAGGCGACCTTTTTCAAAGCACCAAGGTACCAATGTCGGTGTTCCCGCGCCCACATTAATCGTTGAGCCTTGTGATGTGCGGTGGGCAGTGGTACCCTAGTGAGGCGGCGGCTTCTGTATCTCATAGAGAGGAGATGGTTCTGGATGGTATGGCTGCTCACAGGTCGTTGTGGTCCAGCGAGTGATCTGTGGCTCTGTCTCCTGTCTATCTGACGTGCTAGCCGATGGCGACCCCTGCCATGGATACACTGTACGCGACGGCAGTTGTCCTTGGTGACGGTGGTTTTACTAGAATCCATAAACTCACAGTACATTCGAGACACGGCGGCTCATCGAAATCCGAGTGCCTTCATGACGTCGGAGATGGAGTGGAGTGCCCCATACGCCTGGCCCCAAAGATCTGGCCCCAATCAAATGCCATGAGATCTTGTTCCTTGCCCTTTCTGTGCTCGCCGGTTACTCAAACGGTCGTTATAGCGTCTGACGATATCCCAGTGTTGCACGGCTGGGCACTATTTCATTCAACAGGGCGCCATTTTGCTAACACGGTATGGTGATTAATTTACTGATTAAACTGTTCTTGAGTGTGTATCGCGTTGACAGTGGAGTAATTAAGGATGGAATGACGTGCTTTGACTAACAAGGGAACGGAGATAATCTCTCATAGCCTGTGTATCAAGGAACCATCCGAAGTTCGCGCTGAGTGATCGAGAGCCACGGTACTCGGAAACTCGGGGGCCGTCCGAAAAGTGGCGTGGTGTTTCGCGAAGCAGTGATACATTTATAAATAGTTTATTTCTAAAGTGCACCCCGCATGTTATCTTTCGCGATGTGCTTGTGTGTAGTGGAGAACACCAGAAGCGAAGATTTCCCTCGTCATTCCTCTTCGTGCTCGTCTTGATCCCAAGCGATACACCAGCTGGGTATGTTAAGGGGAGCGGGGTAGGGGACAACCCGCGCAGACTAGCCTTTATCCGCGTTGTTCAGATGCGCAGGACGCCAGAATATAGGAAGACAGCGATGGCAGTATCTATTCCCCTTGCGTTTCAGTACGAGTAAAGCGCGATGCTGCATCTTTGCGGTTATCTGTTGGTTTCCTCGCAACCGTAATGTGTAAACAACCCAACAATACTTTATTTTCAATGAAAAATAGACAATTGAGATTAACAAACAATTATCAGAGCAGATGTTTCGCCTACAACAACATGCCAGCCAAATTGGCTCTTCTGTTGTGACTGATGGTAAAGATAGTTCATCCTGATCGGTAGCTGAAACATAAACAAGACAGTTAAAATAACCTTGGGTAACCAATCAAAACCACAACATAGCTTAAAAAATTTGTGTAATAACTGAAAAAATACAACCTAGTATGGAACAGCAAGGGACACCCTTCCTCTCTGATAGAGAGGAAGGGTTAACAAGCCGGCTTGAAATAAAAATAAGCAATTTAAGTTAAAGCAACGGCACCATGAAGGAATTAAAATGACTGTACATCCTAGTAGGAGCAGGAATAGCCATACAGGCGAAATCAGCTCGCCCAAGGAACTATAGCAGATCCAGGCCATGAGGTAGATATTAATGGCATGCTATGTAACACACACACTGGAGAGCCAAAAAAAACTGGCATAGGCGTGCGTATGCAAATAACAGAGGTATGGAACCAAACAGAGTAACGCGATGCGGTCGGCAGCGCCTATATAAGACAACAAGCGTCTGGCAAAGTTGCTAGATCGGTTACTGCTGCTGCAATGGCAGGTTATCAAGATTTAAGTGAGTTTGAACATGGTGTTATAGTCGGCGCACGAGAGATGGGACATAGCATCTCCGAGGTAGCGATACAATTTGGATTTTTGCGCACGACCATTTCACGAGCGTACCGTGAATATCGGGAATCCGGTAAAACATCAAATCTTCGACATCGCTGCGGCCGGAAAAAGATCGTGAACGAACGGGACAAACGACGACTGACGAGACTTATGCAGCCCTTTCTCAAATTGATGCAGATTTCAATGCCTCCTGCAGACCTTCAGACATTAGTCGAGTCCATGCCACGTCGTCTTGCAGCACTTCTGCATGCTTGCGGGGGCCCTACACGATATTAGGCAGGTGTGCCAGTTTTTTTGGCTCTTCAGTGTATAAAGGCATAAAAAATGTACGTAAAGACTGCTTTAAAATAATAATTCAGTTTAGTAGTACACGCCCCAGTGTTGAGCAAGTGTGTAAAAACGCTAAAACAGTAAGAATTTTAAAGTTAATGTTTTACAAAAGTTTGCCTAGGGGAAAGCATCTTACATGTGAGTTTTGCTGATGCGGGTCGAGTGTGTCTATCGTTGCTTGTGTCGCAGGTGGTAGTGCGCTTCTTCGAGCCGTCAGTGGAGCAGTGCTTGCTGGAGCCGTGGTGTCGAGAGCTGGGCTTCGTCATCTGCTACGGCGCCATCATCCTCAAGCTGTACAGGTGCGGCCAAGACCAGACACTTTTTTCGGACGTCCGTGCTCGTTTCAACCGGGACGTCAGCAGGCCTTTACACCGGCGCGTGTTTCTGCGAGCACGGAGACTTCACGCGATCGTGGGTGTTCCGAGGCGATGTCCACCGTCACTACTACCCGACCAAGCTAAGTGTGCAGCCGGGGAGGGGCGTGACTCTAGCACTAGTGCAGCTGTTGAGAGGGGAAGCACAACAGCGAGTAGGGGAAATTTATACTGTTAGCTGTCCGCGCGAGCGCGTGTACATCTGTCCGCGTGAATTTAAGCAACATCTACAGATACCAGCCTACACCCACTCTGGTTAAGCCAGCGCCAACCGTCACATTAGAAACAAATAAGATCCTCCTCCCCCCCCCTATTTTCTAGTACTTCTCTACCTACTGATAAAGAGCATGGTTTCTACGTATATGTCTCCTGTAGCATTTTCTACTAATACATGCAATTATTTTGAGTGCTTTTCTGTCGAAAGGGTTTCGGTGCCTATGCCGGTTTTTCCCTTTCTCTTCTTAGTTATAGGTTAACTATAGGTACACCTAGGGAGGTAGTCGTGGCAACAAACGGGGCCATGGCTGCCCAATCCCTCTCTGCCGCGATACATGCTTCCTTGCATGGATTCTCTCCCCTGTAGGCGTAAGGGGTCTAGCCCTGAGACGCTTTTAGCGCCCGTCCCTACCTCGGACGTACATTTAACACTTAGAATTAGGGTAGGTTTGGGGAAAAAAAACCAGCATCCACGGAAGCATCGACACGGCATCCACGGGAGCATCGACACAGCACACACTGAAGCATCGACACAGCATACACTGAAGCATCGAAACAGCATACACGGATGCATCGACCCGGCAACGATAATTAGTCAACACTGTGCCGCAACTTATGGTCACTAGAATACCTGATACCAGCAGCCGGGTGGTTTATCTAATCATGGAGGAGGAAGGGGCAAGTAAGAAAAGAGGGAAGGGAGATAACGGCGTGACTTATGTAATTCGCATATTTTCCGGATGCATACGTGGCTTGGTCGAGTAGTAGACGTCAAAATACGCGCGACCAGTTTGCCTGCGAAGGCTCGCTCCTGGTCGCGGTGGAGGAGCTTCTATTCGCTTAATACCGTCCAAAGTACCGTCAGGGGAATGCCCAGACTTTCTCAGGAGTTACCTACTATGCTCGCATCAGCTGTTTCCACTGTTCGTCCCTCCCCAATCTGAACACCGATTACTGGGTCGACCTCTTTGATCTCAACCGCACCGAGGCGTGGAGGATCGCATAATGACAGATCGCCCCGGGATTCTAACTGACCCCAAGCAAGGGTTTTCCATGGCACGCACACCCCCGACTGTGATGTCAGATATAGGCTATCCACGGTAGGGCGAGCACTTTTTGTAGCCCTCTCATTTGGAGTAATAGTCAATAAATATATTTTATTGTAGAGGCCTGTGAAATATATACACTGTGTTTATTGCTTACTTGCCAATATTGATTAAAATAGACCGATTAGTTGAACGTACCTACCTGTAAAACAGTTGTGTTAAGAACATGTAGATGATGTTAGAACAACCAAATAAATTTTCACCTTATCAAATTATTTGGTTCAGGAGAACGATTGCAGATGTTTGTTGCAAGAGCAGTTTGGCTGAGTGAACAAAATATTTTACAGAATAAACAAACATTATTTAAATAAATTTGCTTGGTATCGGATACAAAATCTTTCTATCAGTGTACAGGTAAAACATATGTGCGTTTTAGTTACTTTTTGCGATCGGGTCACACTTTTTAGACACACCCTAGACGTTTCTCAGCCAATAACAACCCTGTAGTGGTAACTAGGGCATCAAAAGTGCTCACTTTACCGTGGACAGCCTATGTGAAGTCGTGCTCGCTTAACACGGGCCAATGGAAAGGCCGATGTGTTAGCTAAGACCGTTCAAGTGTCAACAAATTTTCTTCTAGGACTGGAGGAAATTAAATTTTTTGTAAACATGGTACTTAAAGTAGTTCGATTGAAATACCAAAATAAACACGTAAACTAATCTTATACCAGTTTTTTTAAAGAAATTGTTGTAAATTTTGTACAGTTATTCGACTTGGCTAAAATTGTTGGACTCCTGAGATTGCGGAACGTATTTCACCAATCAGCTACTGGAGACTAACTTTCCAAAAGACATTCCGGCCAATAGGAAATATTCAGTAACGCGCAGTAGCCAATCAGACCCAGTGCCCGTTTCCATAGTTTCGCGCGGCCAATGAGACATCGAGTTCGCTCACGTCAAAGAAACCGCCACGCCATTTAGATTCTGTATCTTTACTTAATCTGTGACCACAGCACGCAAGACGTGGATCTGGCGTGCAGTCTTTCCTTAGGTGTATCTACTCTATGAGACTTTCACTGATGTAATCCTTTAATATTTTACATATCCTTTATCAGAGTGTCCGCGCCTAAAATGTTATTCAAAAAAGCCTATTTTATCAGCTTTCACTTTAAAGAAAACATAAAATAAGGAAATATAATACGGAAGTTATACTACGGATGTTGGAAGGTTTTATGCTATTCATAGACACACATTAGGCGTTGACAGAAATGTTGAGTACTTTTGGATGTTTTTTCTACTAAATATCTGCTGATCGTCTAGCAGTCTGGGTATTCAGCAGCCTTGCAGTTCCTTAAAAAAAAAAAAAAAAGTAATTCATATTTATAGGCTACGCGGGATTTCAACCCGGAACCATGGATAGGGAGACCTTGTTATAGTAAACCGAGTTCCACGTACAGGCTAAGTGTTCAACATCTTACGTTCACATTTACAGTACTCTTTTGGTTATTGTCCGTGTGTCTTCGTGGGCGAACATTTTGGTTTTTGACTGAACCAATCAAAACTAAGCGTTCCATGCTTCGTGGGCTTCCACCCAAGAGTTGTAGCAATTAAAACCGCACAGTTGCGGAAGATGATCTGATATATAAAGTGATTTTAAATACATGGGAGTTACAAATTTGACTAATTAGCCTACTTTTCTGTATATATGTACGTGAGTAAATTTGATGAAGTAAGTCCTACTCCAAGACTGGGGCAAAAGGAACATGTATGTTAAAATAAAACATTTATATTGAAATCATGTTTAAGAAGAGTCTCTGACACAATTAAAAACCAATTAGCTTACATGGTCTGCTGCAGTATACGTGTTCACCAAAATTTGATGGGAGTCAGTTGATTTTTACCCGGTATATGACAGAAAAGTGAAACCATATTACAAAATGATAGGAAAATCAGGCTCTGTGTAGAAACATCTGTTGGTTGTAATATAGGCCACTACCAGTGTACAAAGATTCTATTCAACTTGGTTACACGGTTTTGTGGATATAGTAAGGTAATTAAAAATGTTCATATTTTAAAAAAAATTTTAATCAGTATCTGACCCACTAAAAAAATTTATCAGTTTAAATGGAGAACCGTAATATTCTTCTTTGCTAAATTTGGTAAGAAAATGTTGAAGGAAAGTCGGCTAAATAGGCAGAATCTCTTTTCACGAAAATTGGGTGTGTGTCTTCCCACAACACTTGGGGCGTGGGGATGTGGTTATTTTACTTATAAGTTTATTCGCTGTAGATAGGGCCAGTGACTTTTCGCGTAAAAATCGGAGCACACAGTAGACTTCAATACTATACACACACCTCAGCTGTTGTTATACCTCCATTGGCTGCTGGTGCCGTGTCCGTCTTTGACCAAGCCACTCAGGACTAAGTAACTCCGACACTGAACCTTCGTGTTTCGTGCGCAAACGGTTAACACGGGCCAGAACAGTTTTTAGCCAATCAAAGAAGCGGGACGAGCCTACAGTGCTTTGGACTGTATCTGGTCTCGAAATCTTTTCGCGAAATATCACTGCCCCTAGCTGTAGGTAATGCTTCGCGATAACCAGCTGCCGCTGTGGAGGTGTGATTGTGACGGGGGGTTGGGACGGACGTTGCCGGCAGGATCCTGATCGAGTTCAGGACGCGGAAGGCGCACCGGTGGGTGGTGCGCGACAAGGACCTGCTCAAGTACCTGCTCGGCATGGTGCTGGTCGTGCTGGGCTACATGGCCGCCTGGACGGCCAACAACCTCAACTTCATCCAGGAGAACTACCACGTGGTGGCGCTCGGCCGCACCTACGAGGGCCTGCAGTTCCTCGCCTGCAAGGCGCTCTGGTGGGACTACGTCACCGAGACAGGTCAGCACTCTCTCCCGCGGCGTTGCTCCGAGAGAAGAACTAAGTAATACACAGTAGCAGCTTGTGGAATCAACAAGTAAACATACTCGTCGTTTTGGAAAGAGCTTCATATAGAAAGCATGCTATTTCCAAGTGTTTCTGAATAACACGTCGAAATTCAAACCACAGCATCTAAGGGCTAATATAAATACAAAATTCTAAGGTCATCCAGTATTTTTAAATTCACCTTGAATGTAGGCGAAATCAATGCAGGTAGTCCGCAGCTATACCTACCTGCGTGCAGGACAAGTTGCATACCACGCAGGAGAACGGCAATTGGCGCACCATGCGGAAAGTAAGACACAAACACTTCTGGCTGCCTTTGCTCCTCAACTGCTGATCTCCCATGGTTCGTGTGGTTTGACACACGTGCACTAACAAGCGGCGCCCGTGTACCTCCAGTTTATGGTGTCCCATGTGCAGGGGTTCTCCACATGGCACGCCAGTTCCGTTCGCCTTCGTGTTATGCAACTTGTTGCGTACGCAGGTACCTATAGTTGCGGACTCGCTGTGTTGTTTTGCCTAAACTCAGCTTAAATTTAACACTTCACCCGTCATGTGCATCAATATGATGCACAGCTGTATTTTGATTCTGGTCATGTGCATCACATTTATTTATGTGATTCTTTAACATCTTCCATTGATTATTTTATACAATACGCTAATTTTCTTTACCTTTTTAAACTAAAGCGACAAATTCAATAAAACGACCTTGACAAATTTCTGTTGTGCGGAGCAGAGATCATCGAACATTTCCTCCTAGGAGTGAACTCTCTGATTTTTCAACAGATCATAAGATCCTGAACATTCGTATCACTTCCATTTTGGATATATTTTTGTTTCACCGTAGCTTCCTTTTCATATCAAATATTTGAAAACGAGGGCTTTCAGGGCATAGGAAGTATCTTAACAGACATTTGTAAGTCAACAAAATTTTGTCCATGTTCATGTTGTAATAGCAATAACGATTAGCTTGTTATTTATTCCTTTTCAGTCTCACGTGAGATAATACGGACTTAAATCAGTCCATTGTGGTTTCTTGAATTATATATAGTAGTTCGGTATGTAATAATGTTTTAAATTTTATATTAAATCTTAAGAGTATATCGTTAAAAAAATTATAATTTAACACAATAAGACGGCAAGGATGTTGGCCACCTATTAATTCATAATTTTGTGTCTGTACGAAATACTGTTCAACTTAAGTGCAATTTTGTTGCATAAAAAAATATAACGCACAGGTTTTGCATAACTGCGTGTCAAATCACAATTTAAGTGCTTTGCGATGTAGACATAAACCAACTAACTTTACGAAATGAAACAATTCACACTGAAATAAGATAATATGAGTAACATCCAGTAATATTTAAAATCACAGCATGGAATATTTTCGTAATTTTTAAAAATTGCTCAATTTTAAAAATTTGTTTGTATATTTCAAATTTGTAGCAGTCTGAGATCATTTCTAAAATGAAATTTACTAAGCATACCTTTAAATTAATAATTACATGACTTTTCAGTCACCCTTGATAATTTTCTGTAAATATTATTATTATTTTTATTTGTATATTACATAAACATTTAAATTGTGATTATGATATGCCATAATGCAAAAACTATGTGATCTAAAAATTTTTGCGGGAGGAAAGAGTACTTACAAGTAAAGACTCTTTACGATAAAATGAGCACTTTTGAATGTCCCGCTTAAGATCTACTTTCATGCGCTTTGTGTATTCTTCCACCATACGTAAAATTTACATTGCCAAGGACCTTGTCACTTTATNAGATCTACTTTCATGCGCTTTGTGTATTCTTCCACCATACGTAAAATTTACATTGCCAAGGACCTTGTCACTTTATGCATGCTTCGGACAAGTGAACGCGGGAAATTATTGTAAAGGTAAATATTATACAAATTAAATGATTATTAGCCTTTTACCTGACACTTTTAATTCAACTCTGAGGCACAGAACTACTTTCTTTCCATCATTGCCAACTTTATTGGGCGTATGCCACTCAGTGTGCCCGTTAAAAATATANAGATCTACTTTCATGCGCTTTGTGTATTCTTCCACCATACGTAAAATTTACATTGCCAAGGACCTTGTCACTTTATCCATGCTTCGGACAAGTGAACGCGGGAAATTATTGTAAAGGTAAATATTATACAAATTAAATGATTATTAGCCTTTTACCTGACACTTTTAATTCAACTCTGAAGCACAGAACTACTTTCTTTCCATCATTGCCAACTTTATTGGGCGTATGCCACTCAGTGTGCCCGTTAAAAATATATGCAGGGGTATTGACATTTTCCAAAGGTTTATTTAAAAAGTGCTCACTTTACCAAGAACAGCCTATAATTTCTACAAGTTGGACGGCATTTCGTACAAACATAAAACAAAGAATATTTTTGGTGGTCGGAAACCTTAAAGGTGTTCAAGTGCCAAAAATGATTTTCTATATTTTCAGGGTATTGTGTAATTCTGTGGTATAGCATCGAATAGTAATCTGACAAAAGTATAAACAACAAGGAAAGTTAATTACAAAAAGTAATTATGGAAGTTTCAAAATTTTCCACAGTTAGCATTTCTGACTACTGTTCTAGTTAATTGTTGCTGTCATTACAACCAGTTAAAGAAATTTCACGGAAATTCTTTAAAGGGTTCGGCCAAAATTTTTTTTTAGGTTTTACAATAAAATTTTATTTTAAGATTTTAGAAATTAAACATTAATTGCAGACGAAAAAAATGTCAGACTTCCAAGAAATTTCTTTGTGGTGTTACCAAGACTTCAAGAAACACTTGCTGTGATATCAAACATATATTTTCTATAACATTTTAAAATTGGTTTTGCACAGAATGTAAGGTTAAAATTGTTATAATTCTATTTAAAAAGTGGGTTAGTTATTTTTGAACTGATTAAGCATTCTTATCAAAATTTTGTTGGTATTATTTTACAAAACCGTAATATATCTTAAAAATACAGAAAAAGAAATAATTTGGGCACTTGAACAGCCGTAAGGGGCTTGTAGTTGATTGGTTGTGGTGCGCGGCAGGGGAGATCGTGATCCTGGTGTTCGGCATGCACGTGAGCTACGCGTGCCGGAACGCGGCGACGCAGTTCGAGGAGCGTCGCTTCCTGTGCCTCGCCATCTGCGTGGAGGCGGCCGTCAGCGGGGTCTTCTACCTGCTGCGCGCATTCTACTCTGCGGCGCTGCACCCGGACTACGCCCTGCTCGCCTATTTCGCCCGCAGCCAGCTCACGTCCACCTCCGTCATCCTCCTCATCTTCGTGCCTAAGGTGCGTACTTACGGCAGTAGATAGATAATGGGGCTCCGAGAGCAAGGGAAGCACCCAGCTCCACCATCTTGGATAATGTAATGGCAGCCATCTTTCATGTTTTGGGCATTGAGCTGTCGGCCATCTTGTTTGTACCCACCATCTTGTTTCCACCTGCTGTCTTGTTTCCAACCGCCATCTTGTTTCCAANCTGTCGGCCATCTTGTTTGTACCCACCATCTTGTTTCCACCTGCTGTCTTGTTTCCAACCGCCATCTTGTTTCCAACCGCCATCTTGTTTCCAATCGCCATCTTGTTTTCTCCTTATTCCCCTTACAATTGCATGGCTTNATCTTGTTTCCAACCGCCATCTTGTTTCCAATCGCCATCTTGTTTTCTCCTTATTCCCCTTACAATTGCATGGCTTTCAATAAATTCTTATCCTTAGTGACAGAAAGATTTCACGAGTTGATTTGAGTACAAACTAGACTCCAAACACACGTGAAGTTGAGTTACTTTTTAGATTGGTTCATAGTCCATTAAACATGCAACCGGTGAATCCGGGCCAATAGCAAACTTGCAGGAAAACCACTACCGAATCCCGTGTTAACCTAGTCAAGGATTACACTAGCTACTCACTAGTGTGACAGCCAATGAACGAATAGTTCATTCAAATCACAAAATTTTCCTGTCCCTACTTATAGTCCATTCACGGTTACTTCCAATTCTTCTGGAGCCCTGCTCAAGTTCTTCTCCCAGAATATTCCTTCACCTCATGTAAACAAAGCTTAACTAAGTCTAGAAAATCACACCAAAGGGGCCACATGCTATACTTCTGAGCACTCAGTTAATATTTTGCTTGACAACTATTTCTTACTAGGCATTACCAACACACCTATGTTCTCTCTAGTTATATATTCATATTAATTATGAATGAAATATTATAATTTATCTATAATATATAAGTGATAGTTCAATTTAACCAAAAATAAGANTCATATTAATTATGAATGAAATATTATAATTTATCTATAATATATAAGTGATAGTTCAATTTAACCAAAAATAAGATATTTATTTGTTAACAGAATTATAAAATGCTTGTGAGACATGGTATATTTAGGAAAAAAACAAACAGATTATACATGGAGAGATTTTTCAAAGGTTTGATTTAAAAGTGTGAAGAAACCATGAACAGACTATACTATACTAANTATTATACATGGAGAGATTTTTCAAAGGTTTGATTTAAAAGTGTGAAGAAACCATGAACAGACTATACTATACTAACCCGTATCCACAAGCTCAAGCAAATTGGCGGACACTCAACAACGTAAACAGTATTTAGCTAGCTGTTTGTGCAAAAACTAGCGGTGATGTAAAATGTAGTTGCATGCAAAAAAAGTACCGGAATTTTGAAAAACGTCATACACTTAAAACAAATAAAACAACCAAACTAAAACTATTGCTACTTTGAAAATACATGACGTTATTACTTATTAACTGTTAGTGTTAATGTTTCATATCTACACAGAATACTCAAAATGAAATAAATGTGTTCTTCTTTACCGAACAACTTCACTATTATTTTGTAGGTGTTTATTGATGTATGAAGAACAAAAGTAATAGAAAAATTCGTAAGCCAAGTTGGTATTGTGGTTAAGGGTGAGAGATAATATTGCAAGGTACGCAGGTCCAAGTCCCAGTGCAGGCAAGGAAAGCATTTTTTTCGTGAATTATATTTTGATTTTTTTTCCCCTTACTCTCTGTAATTAATTCACCACATTTGTTTTCTAGAAGAAAGGTGATATTTTTATTCTCACTTCTCAATGATGTAAGTTGTATTACAAACCCATTGTTTGCAATATTACAAATATATGTTTTGCAGTTATAAAAGCAAACAGTTTGCAGTTCTGAAAAGAATTTTCTTGGCAACTGGATTTCCAAAGATTTTTCTTGCAAAAGTACAAAAAAATTTTTACAGTGTACTCCTTCAATGAATACTTAAAAGTCCATTCACGATTACTTCCAAATTTTCCTGGAGCCTTGCTAAAGTTGAAAATGCAATTTGTTGGTAGACACGGTCTATTGCTGAATTAGTCAATTGCAGAATATTGAAGTTTTGTAGTGTGGGTATTGTTTTTTCCACCTGGTAAAACTCTTGCACTTTTCTTCGCACCACTCCAGCATCAAACAAATGAAACGAACTGAATTCTCCTGTTTGCAGTTTTCCTCTTCTTACTGGGAGTTGCCAATTTTGTTTTGCTGCTAGACTCCATAGTGCACTCTTTAAAAATTTTCTTAATAAAAGTCTCTGATTTCCCTGTTGCAGTTGAAGCACGTTTTGTTGCACACTGATTAAGAATAATCACATTACCACCTTCCTTTTCTTTATCGCAAAACTAGATTACACTTCTAACAATTTTTCTAGCTTCGCTGTGCACAGGCATTACGTTTTTCAGGCATTACAAATATTACAGTAGGTAAATAAAACGTCCCGGTGCACTCGAACACAAGTTATTGACAAAGAGCTGCTGATNCATTACAAATATTACAGTAGGTAAATAAAACGTCCCGGTGCACTCGAACACAAGTTATTGACAAAGAGCTGCTGATGTAGCAAAGACAACAACAAATATGTATATTGCGAGTGACACTACGACATACGATGGCGATCATACGCATAACTTGCAAATAAATGCACGTGACACGAAACTGGGACGGAAAACACAAGTTCCCACAACCGTTAACACCACTTTACAGCTGACGTGACTATACGCACAGGGAGTAGATAAGGCTACTTGCTGGCTATTGGCTGGAAGGAGACGAGACAAGCGGCTGTGTAGGGAGGGTTGGTGTGTGTGAGAGAGAAGGAGTACGTTAGTTTACATTTTTTCCCGGGGCCTCACTAANCATTACAAATATTACAATAGGTAAATAAAACGTCCCGGTGCACTCGAACACAAGTTATTGACAAAGAGCTGCTGATACAGCAAAGACAACAACAAATATGTATATTGCGAGTCACACTACGACATACGATGGCGGTAATACGCATAACTTGCAAATAAATGCACGTGACACAGAAACTGGGACGGAAAACACAAGTTCCCACAACCGTTAACACCACTTTACAGCTGACGTGACTATACGCACAGGGAGTAGATAAGGCTACTTGCTGGCTATTGGCTGGAAGGAGACGAGACAAGCAGCTGTGTAGGGAGGGTTGGTGTGTGTGAGAGAGAAGGAGTACGTTAGTTTACATTTTTTCCCGGGGCCTCACTAANAGCTGTGTAGGGAGGGTTGGTGTGTGTGAGAGAGAAGGAGTACGTTAGTTTACATTTTTTCCCGGGGCCTCACTAAAGTTTGTCGCGCTGTACACACACTACCAAATTGTAAATTAGGTGATGATTATGGTGCATATGAAAGAAAAATGCATATATTTTGTAACACTGTAAAATACTTTGCTAGAAAATACTTATTAAAATATTTAAAAAATCAGTTAATAATAGTTTGTTAATTTTTAATCAAAATTTAAGCACATTTCCTTTCTGAATGCTTTAGAAATCACATTTTCCGACCAAAATTGATCAAACAAAACCATTATAACAAAACACAATACAGCTGTTAAACTTGCTATAACTCTAAGAGCTATTATTTGTGCTGCACTGTGTGTAAAATTTCGTTTAACTTTTTTAAGAGCGTATGGTACATAAAACACTTTAGAGGAAGATTTCCTTTATGGAAGCCAAAAGAGAAAAACAGAAAAGGATAATCCTACATAATGGTTTTTATTAACATGGTAAGAAAATATTTTATCACAGTGATGTATTTCTGTGAAACAATTTCTTCCCCCTGGAAATTCTTACATGTGATTGTTGCACAAAGTGTTGTTTTGGTTGCAGCTGAGGCAGTGTGTGTGTGGTTGCAGTAGAGTTGTGGTGGTATGCATTGTTGTTATGATTGCTGCTGTCGTGCTGTAGTGAAATTGATTGTGGGGTTGCAACTGTGGTAGGGAATGTGGTTGTGGTTCAGCTGTGGCAGTATGTGATTGTGGTTGCAACTGAGAAAACGTATGTAGTTGTCGCAACTGTGGTAATGGTGTGAGTGTNCTGTGGCAGTATGTGATTGTGGTTGCAACTGAGAAAACGTATGTAGTTGTCGCAACTGTGGTAATGGTGTGAGTGTGGTAGTTTGTGAGTGTATTTGCAGCGGTGGTGGTGTAAGTAGTTATAGTTTTTAATGTGGAATCATGAGTAGTTGTTGTTGTACCTGTGGTAGTGTGTTTGNGGTGGTGGTGTAAGTAGTTATAGTTTTTAATGTGGAATCATGAGTAGTTGTTGTTGTACCTGTGGTAGTGTGTTTGGTTGTGGTTTCAGCTGTAGTAGTATGATGAGGTTGCAGTTGTAGTAGCAATTATTGTAGTTGAAACTGTGGTAGTGTGTGGTTGCAGCTGTGGTAGTGTGTGAAATTGTGGTTACAGCTGTGATAGAATGTTTGGTTGGGGCTGCAGCTATAGTAACGGTCGTGGCTGTGGTTACACATGTGGTGGCGAGTTTGATTGCGGTTGCAGCTTTGGAAGTGTGATGTTATGGTTGCAGCTGTGGGAATGTGTGTGATGAAGTCGTAGCTGCGGTAAGGAATGTGGTGGTGGTTGGAGATGTGGCAGTGTGTTTGGTTTGTGGTTGCCTCTGTCGCAGTGAATGTGGCTGTAATTGCGGCTGTGGTAGTGAATGCGGTTGTGGTTACAGCTGTGGTACCAGCACAAGCAGGTTACGGACTCCCGCNACCCGCCACTACACTACGCAGGAGTACTCGGCGAGGTTGCCCCTGGACGCCTTCAAGCCGCAAGATGGCATCACGGGCACCAACAGCAGCGACGTGGACGTGGGCGAGATCAACCTGGCCGACATGAACCCCGAGGACATTCGAGTGCGTCCCCTGCATCTTCCCCTCCCGCCATCCTCGTCTCTTCCTGTCTCTGCCGTATAGACTAGCAATTTGGAAAGCCCTGCTTAGAATCTACTTTTACTTCTCATTTTGTCACATTCCGCCATGTGAAAAATTAGCATTTTCATGGGCCTTATCACATTATTCATACGCCATCAAGGTAAAACAGTGAAGTTATCCAAGGCTGTTCACGGTAAAGTGAGCACTTTTGAAATAAACCTTCGAAAAATATCACTGCCCATAGCCACATTTAGATGCTGCAGTTAAACAGTGGCATGTACGCTCCTAGATAAGTTGGTAGCTAATTTAAAAATAGGTTCTTAATACAAGTGCAAACGGAATTAAAAAATATATGGCTACTGTATTATATATAGCTGTTGTATTTGGTGCTTCTTGTTTTATACTAATTGGATTATGAATTTGCATATTAGTAACAGATTTATATTCCTAACAATTCCACGGTTTTTCTTGGGAGGCACAAGAGTAAAGTGATCAGGCTCTTGGCAATGTTAATTTTACATATGGCAGAAGGGTACAATAATTAGAAGAAAAATAGATCCTAAGCAGGGTTTTCAAAAGTGCTCACTTAACAATGAACAGTCTATAGGAATGCTGTTACGAATACGAAAATTCACACTTAAATGTTTATTAAACGAGTAAAACTAATTTCAGTGACTAAAAATTTAACCATTGGACTCGCATGGAAAACCAAGCTTTAAGAACTTTTTTTTATATACATTTGCTGCGAAGATAACTAGGAGACTGTGTGTCAGTGTGTGATGCAGCACGAGCAGTGATATTTTTTATAAAGCTTTGTTTCAAAAGCCTATAGCCAACAGCCTATATCTGGTTTCACAGACGACTATATGCTTTCTACATTCCATGGTCGCAGCAGAGACTGTAGTCTCTGCTGCGACCATGCGCAGCTCATGGCGAGCTGCGTATAACCAATTTTAGTGTTCCAACATGTAACTGCTTTTTTTTCCCTTACAGAACTGTCAAAGCCACGTGGCCTCAATTTATGTTAGCACATTGTTTACATAAATTAATGCTTTGGTATGCTATTACACTATTTTTGACAAAGTTGTAACTCGTATACGATGTAATCAAGTTACGCAAAATGTTATTTCGTAAAAGTGCGGGTTTGTTGTAAAATCGAATGTAAACATAACGGGACATCGATGCTTGAGTGCGTGGTTTTGACCTTATGTCCGTTATTGAGCCAGTGTTGGCTGACATGCACAGAAGACGAAAATATGTCTACCTCATCTTTAGCCTGTCGCAGAGATGAACATTGCAGTGTAGAAGTCAAAAGTCATTGGCTGGCTAGTCACTTCACATTGTCGCTACGGAAGAAAATAGTTCCGTCGATATTTTCAAGGCCGTGTTCCAATTGGCACTTTTTTTTTACAAAATGGCCACGTGACCCGTTGTATCTACAAAATCAGTTACGTATTTTTGTAATTTGCATTTTGCCAGTTTCGAAGCTGACAAAATACGTATTACCAAACCGCCGCTATATTAGTTTTGCATGTTTGAAAAGTTTAAAGACACATATAGACGAGGTTACTGGAATAAACAAATGTGTACTGTACTCAAAATATTTATTTCCCAGAGCAAGTTGCTGAAATATATCCTTGAAATAGGTATTTTCTCACAAAATAATGTTTTTTAAGTTACAATTTTACATAATTTGTTTGTTTTGTTAATTTTAAATTTTTAACGGTCTTCTAACCACTTTCGGGAATAATTACCGTATTCTAAGACTTTGTGTACTTTTAATTTTACAATCATGATATCACCAAAATAATAGCAGTATGGCATGCAAGACAGTTGAAAGCCGTGGTGTTCCAACTAAACCTTACAGAATGCCTAATACAAATTATCAAAAACAGAACTCGAAATTAATTAGAACACAACCTAAGTTATAAGGATGGACAGAGTACTGTAATTTATTAGCCACATATTTTAATGCTCAATGATATAAAAAAAAAATATTGTGTTCCCGTGCAAGAGTAGGACGGGTATACCTCGAGAAACCCCCCCCCCCCCNTCCCCGCCTGGAATCAAACCCGGAGTGGCCGGTGCAGCAGAAACGTCGCCAACTGCGACCCCACTAGCGACGTCGCGTATGATAGATCATATGTGTGTCTGTTCGTTTCGCAGGCGGAGTTGAAGCGACTGTACACTCAGCTTGAAGTTCTCAAGAACAAAACCATCCGCGCAGACAACCCTCACATATCCAAGAGGCGAGGGGGTCGGAAGGTCGCACATCGCAGGTTCTCGCTGCAGGTATCCAGCATATATCTATACGTGCACATATGTACATATGTATAAATGTATATAATAATGTATTGCTAAGAGTACCTGGTGTATCTATGTTTGCAATAGGCTATTAGTTCAATAAAATAATCAAGTCCAGTTCTATTATTAATTAAAAATAATAATGATTTCCTAAAGTCGGGCTTTCAAGCTGGGACCCGGAGGTGCCCGTCATCTTCGGGGCATGACATGAAGTGAGACCCTAGGGTGGAGCACCCCGAGAAAGCCCTCCTACAAGCGGCATCGTCCAGCTTAATTCCCACATGTGAAAATCCGGGATTTGCCGGGAATCGAACCCGGATTGCCGTGGTGGGGGCCGGACGCCCTGGCCACTACGACACCGCTGCCCCCCATTTAAAATAACGAATACAAACGGGACTAAAATTTGCCGCAATAAAACAACTCACGTCGAGATGGAGTACGAGAACTACAACGCCATTCACCAAAATAAAACAGCAGTTAAAAATTCGCCCCAATCCGTACAGAAATTTAGTTTCTGTAGTTAGTAAAAACAGGTATTCGCTAGCCTCTTCCAACATTCGCATGCTCCGGTGAGCCGCAGTCTCTACTGTCACTCGCGACCTGATGGTCCTACGCCAAGACGATTGCTCTGTCTCCCCATTTACACACACAGAACATACTTTGGGTACCAAGGTTGTCCAGCATTCGGCTACCCAGCACCGCTTGTCAGTAAAAGAGGACTTCTTTCCCTGGAGTCAACCGTAGGGTGTATATGGGGTAGAGTGACACCGCTAGCTGCGCGAAACAAGTCTCCGTGTCCCAACATTAAACCGCTTTCCTGCCAATACGACTAACATTAACGACGTGGGTAGGATTTTTAGGTTTGAACACTACTTCCTCCAATCCAGTTTGTAATGCAGTTTCACTCAATTCAAATTGGTAAAAGTATTTTATTCGTGTAAAAGTGTCTGTCTTTTGAAAGTTAAGATATAAACAAACACGTTTTTTCACTGTTGACCATGTGACTTTGACAGTTGTATTGCTGTGGCATAGGTCAATGTTGGGCACGTTCATAGAAGAAGAAAAATTGGTCTACCCCATACTTAGTCTATGGACTCGATACGCTTGGTCCCGAACTCGCTCGTTCACTCGTTCAGTTCACTTTGGCACAACTGGCCACATAAATGACTGGCACGCAAATTCACACTCTTGCAGTTACCTGGGTGTAGCCAGTTTCGTAACAGGCTGGAGGCATGGTTTTTATTAAGCACAACACCTACATTTATTTCTCTAATCCATTTCCAATACGAGACACAAATGCGCACATATTCTGTTTCCAGCAGGTTTACTTCTGATGCTTATCTATTCTATGGCTAGGTAGGCACTCATGTCCATTGAAATGTTTTGCAATTTCCAGCGGCAATGCAACTATAGTATGGTCGGGGTTCCCTCCAACTTTTCTGGAGTCCTGTTAGAGTTTGACTTACTGGGTACTCGCTACGTACTGTATTCTTCCGCCACAAGTAAAAAAATTGTGAATAAGTCTGGAAGAAAACGCTAATCCCCTTTGTGTGGGGATAGAGATGGCTTTAAGATTAGTAGGAGAATTGCGTGTTCTAATACCTGCCGTTGTGGGATTGTCTGAACGTCAAATATTCGTTCACCCGCTGAAATTTAGGCATTTTACATTACTGTACTTACGAGTTTATATTCCAGACTTTTTTTTTTTTTACATTCTTTGTTTGCAAGTTTCCACGTAGCTCACCAAATAAATATCCTGGGAACACTACTCTCTGCCAGAAAAATATAAAAACAAAATGTCTTACCACTGCAGTTTTTTATCATATTAGGTGTATTAAAAAAAATCGCGCAAGTGGTAAAAATATACGAATTTTCAGAGCTTATCTGCGTAGCTTCTTTAAGGGGTAGGAGAAAAGTAAAGCCGTACAGACGTACTTAGTTACGTCTGCGGGCTTTCATCGCGTGTGACAAAATTCTGTTGTTATATATCTAATTTGCACGGGAAAGCGTGACGACGGAAGTGTTGCACGCAAGGTTTAGCGTCTTGCGTGTAAGGGTGATGGGGCGCTGGGTGCGTGAGTTGTTGTCNCGACGGAAGTGTTGCACGCAAGGTTTAGCGTCTTGCGTGTAAGGGTGATGGGGCGCTGGGTGCGTGAGTTGTTGTCGCCCTTATCTCTGTGCCATGAATGCAAAAAAAAAATCTCGAGTCCATGTACTATTCAGAACACACTGGGGCTCGTAGTTGATGTATGTAACGAGAAGTGTTGTTAATTAAAAATTTATCATCTACATGACGTATAGTCGAACTGCCAAAATTACAATAACGAAAAGATCGGAGAAATATTGTTGGTGTGTATGGAAATCTGTAATTCACAAAAAAACTATGCTATTATTTGTAGCATTCGTTCACAAGACATAAAGGTATTTCGTAATATGTAACTTTCCTATAAATCGTAATCTCACATGTGTTTAATTGCTGATTAAAAGAGTATTTATTAAGTTAATGAAGAATATTAGTTAACTTGCACTTACATTTACGTATTTTGTTTTGATGAGACTAAATTATGGAGAGTTTACGAATGTAATTTTGTACATTGCTTTTCCACGTATTTGTTCAACATTAAAAAAGATATTTATTTGTATATGACTTTACTTATTTTGGAAAAGGCGAAATGAAATTATTTTCTACATAAAATTTTTCTGACAGCCAAGTTGCATTTGCTCTTTACCAAGGATTTGTAATTAGAAATTTTTTTACCTATTAAGTGTACCTTATGTTGGTCAGATTTTCTCAAAGATTTGTAGAGCTACGCATTACTTCATTCTAAACTCCAAAAGAAGCCTACATTATTTTTAGTCACATTTTTTCAGTAGTTTAGAAGCAGGAATAATATCATGTTTGTATGTAAATAAATGCAAATTTTCTTTCAGTGTATAAAAATTACTGAAGGTTTTTTTCATTTAAATTACGACGATTGCATGTCTTTTTCCTGCCGCAGAAGAAAGGAAGTAGGGATAAGGTATGCTAGTTCACGTTGGAGAAAAGAAGCTTTCTTCATTGCATCATATGCATGGTTCTCAGCACAATACCATAAATATTATCGGAATTTATAATGAATGTATTATTGTAGCGTGAAAAAGAAAATTAAGCATGCGATTATGTCTTTGTGTAAGTATTCTCTCTCTTGTATTCACAGACAGAAAATTTTTGGAAATAATTTGGTGACAGGCTAGTTTTCAAAAAAATGCATCGTATGTGTTATTTTGGTTAATAGGTTGTAATAGACCGTAGTTTGCTTAAACGTGCCTGGAGAACTACGAACCAATAACGAAACGGCAATGAAACCAGGGACGTGCCATGTGCAGCCCAATTGAGATACATACTAGTGCCTTCACTGTGGAAGTAACCAACAAAATAGTTATTCAATCTTGAGTGTATATAGGTTAATGAAATCTAGCCTACAGCTCACTGAATTTGCAAAAATTTTCTGTATCTTTTAACACTGTTAAATGTTTCCTTTTCTAATGTGTACCTTTGCAATAACGCATGATTAGGGCTATCTGTTTTTCGAGAAAAGATTTCAGGACTACTTGCACTTCAAAACACTCTACAGCTCAGATCCACCTTCGTGGTTGGATGATTTTGACTGTCACGCCTTGCAGGTGACTGCCCGCGAATGACGGACTCTCATTGTCAGTTACCTAACTCTGATCGGCCCAGTCAGGTAAGGAAATGCCTCCTTGCATAGACTCGAGGCCAATAACTAGAGACATGCAAAGTTTGCGTTATTATTTGGGGAGGCGTTAAACTTTAAACACGTGTACCTTTGCAAGACCTTGACGTGTGACGGATTAGGTGTATTAGAGCGGCGCTGTCCCACAACCCCCCCCTCCCCCGCCATCATAACCAGTGTAGGGACTTAGAGAGACACGTGGCAGTCGTCGTCATCACCACAGAGGAAGGTCAA
>NQII01002498.1:173569-244259 GCA_002778355.1 Clitarchus hookeri | reverse complement strand
CCCTTCACCCCCTACGCCTCTAGCGAGCCCGTGAGATCTGTTGAGCGCCGATATATCACAAAATAATCATGTGTATTTTGCCGGAAATCAGAAAATACGAATCGAGAAATAGCTGACAGAGTAAGCTATGGAAAGGGATCACCACTTCTCCCGCCCCCGAACCTTCACGAACCATGGCACATGGCTCAATGGCTTTGTACTGAAGGCAACCACCTCCCCCCTTCCCCCAATAAGAGAGACATGTGCCGAGACTTAGGGAGAGAAGCTGGAGAGCATATAAGCGAATTTACATGAGAAGAGGGACACAGTCAATTATTACCGCGCAGAGAGGTTAGATCAGTAATCAGTCGAGTAGTCAGTTGAATATCGCCGCGCAGAGAGAGGTCAACCGCGCCGAGGGCAGCCGGGAGGTGGAAATCGGACCCTCGGCCACGTCAGTACGTCAGTAGAGCAGTCCAGGGGAGACGACAACATACGCGGGCCTTTGCCAAGGCCGCCCAGATCGCCGGAGCTCATCCCCAGCGGACATCATACCAGCACCAACCGCGGAGTAGTTAAGTATCAAGTCGCCGCCCAGAGAAGCCCCCCTCCACCACGAAGTCGCCCCAGTTAATATGAGTAGCCAAATTAGAGTACCACACCTCAGAAGTGTTGCTGTATGTTGTTTTTGTTCAAACTCGAGACAATATATTCGTCCTTCAAAATGAAACAGCAAAAGACTACCTTATTGAAATACCCTCAACCTTCAAGACACATTATAGTCTATGCCTGGAGGAATTAACTACGACCCTATAAGCCACACTGTATTACACAGTGGCGTAGCACCAAGTTAAATAGTCACGACCAACGTGGGGCCCAGATAAGCCTGTGTCAGTTAAGTTGGCTTCCCCAACGTGGAGCCTAATCCCGTCAAGTTAAATTGGCACCCTGACAGGTGGAATAGCGTCAACGTTTGTCATTGGACAATGCTATATCTGACACCGCCCTGGGTAACTCTGGGCCAATAGATGAACACATCACAACTGTGCGCCCCAATCACATGCAGTTCAGCCAGAAAGGGCGTGGCTTCACATATTCGCAGTATCCAGCGGAAGAACGACGCTGGTGTCCAGTATATACAGTACTGTGATTTTCAGCCTGATGTCAAATAATAACGCGAATTTTGCATCTCTCTACCAATAACAAAAGGAGAACTGCAAGTATGCCATAGTACATTGGTAAATCGTGTAAATATTTTCACGAAAAACAGGTGGCCCAACCCATGATTGTATTTTCCTATTCATAAGCATGTCAATATTCATTCGAGATATTCAGTTGTGATGATTAATTACTCCATTAATAAAAATCATCCTAGATTAATGTAGAGATCTGTATTTTTTGCATGCTTTTCGAGAACTGGATTTTGAAAGTTTACTACATATTTTTCCTGGGCATTTTTTTTTGTGCATACATAGCTAGTTATTTTTATGCATGTGTTAAAACAGTTGCAACCGTTTCAACGCTAAGCGTTACCTTATTCCTCGAGTTTCGGAGTTCGAATCCCAGATCATCCAGTTATTCGGGCACAGTTTTTATAAATAACTTTAATTTATCTTTAAGCAGTCTTTCGGATGTCAAGAAGCAATAACTTCAAAAATCATAAGCCTACATAAGTGTAATGTGCGTCCGTTTTCTTCCTGGGCCATGTCGGGCTAAAAATTATAGGTAATTTCAAGAGGATGGATTGGCAATACTGGAAGACAGCCTGCTCGTCCTATCAGCCGCCGCACCAATACTACCAAAGCATCTTGATGTAAAAACCAAACTTCGTAGAATATATGTTACTCTGTATTCGTCCTTTTTTTCCTTAGTTGTTGTCATGCTCGGTAATTCTTGCAGGTTGGTAGCACTGTGCTGTGTTGGCAGGCGCTACGACCGGCAACAAAGCCACCTGATAATAGAAACAAAACTTCTTATGAAATATGTAATATTTGTCTGATTTATGCTACCTGGGGCGTTGTCTTGCTAGATATCTCTGACCATGCAGGTTACCAGCATTGTGGTATGTTGGCAGACACTGTTCTGCCACCTTCAAAGCAACTTGTTATAAAAGCCAAACTTCGTAGGACTTATCCTTCCCGGGTCGTTTCCGTGCCAGGTAACTTTCACCCCGGAGATTGTCAGCACTGTGACACTACACCACCGCTAACTCAGCCACTTGTAAAATTCAAACTTCGTTGAAAATGTGTAATATATGTCTGGTTTGTCGTTCTTGGCATGGAGGTAGGAAATAATCAGGAGACGACATGCGATGACGTAGTTGAAGATGGATTTTCGACCATAGTCATATTGTGACGCCCAGAACAGTGAGAAAATGTGTTTGCTTTCAAGCCAAACGTTAACATGCTTCGATACAGTAGCTGTATTGTATTTCCGACAGGTTAAATTTTTAATGTTTTTGATGTCACAAGATGGCAGACAGGCTTGTTCATTTCCCCACGTACAAACGTCGACAAGGTCACCCTTTGATTCTTTGTGCCATGTTAGGGTTATTCATTATTCCCAAGGGGTGGTCTTGTCTGTGGATGTGCATGNGATTAATTACTCCATTAATAAAAATCATCCTAGATTAATGTAGAGATCTGTATTTTTTGCATGCTTTTCGAGAACTGGATTTTGAAAGTTTACTACATATTTTTCCTGGGCATTTTGTTTTGTGCATACATAGCTAGTTATTTTTATGCATGTGTTAAAACAGTTGCAACCGTTTCAACGCTAAGCGTTACCNGTTTTGTGCATACATAGCTAGTTATTTTTATGCATGTGTTAAAACAGTTGCAACCGTTTCAACGCTAAGCGTTACCTTATTCCTCGAGTTTCGGAGTTCGAATCCCAGATCATCCAGTTATTCGGGCACAGTTTTTATAAATAACTTTAATTTATCTTTAAGCAGTCTTTCGGATGTCAAGAAGCAATAACTTCAAAAATCATAAGCCTACATAAGTGTAATGTGCGTCCGTTTTCTTCCTGGGCCATGTCGGGCTAGAAATTATAGGTAATTTCAAGAGGATGGGGTGGCAATATACGAAGACAGCCTGCTCGTCCTATCAGCCGCCGCACGACTACTACCAAAGCATCTTGATGTAAAAACCAAACTTCGTAGAATATATGTTACACTGTATTCGTCCTTTTTTTCCTTAGTTGTTGTCATGCTCGGTAATTCTTGCAGGTTGGTAGCACTGTGCTGTGTGGGCAGGCACTACCACCGGCAACAAAGCCACCTGATAATAAAAACAAAACTTCTTATGAAATATGTAATATTTGTCTGATTTATGCTACCTGGGGCATTGTCTTGCTAGATATCTCTGACCATGCAGGTTGCCAGTATTGTGGTATGTTGGCAGACACTGTTCTGCCACCTTCAAAGCAACTTGTTATAAAACCAAACTTCGTAGGACTTATCCTTCCCGGGTCGTTTCCGTGCCAGGTAACTTTCACCCCGGAGATTGTCAGCACTGTGACACTACACCACCGCTAACTCAGCCACTTGTAAAATTCAAACTTAGTTGAAAATGTGTTATATATGTCTGGTTTGTCGTTCTTGGCATGGAGGTAGGAATAATCAGAATACGACATGCGATGACGTAGTTGAAGATGGATTTTCGACCATAGTCATATTGTGACACCCAGAACAGTGAAAATGTGTTTGCTTTCAAGCCAAACGTTAACATGCTTCGATACAGTAGCGGTATTGTATTTCCGACAGGTTAAATTTTCAATGTTTTTGATGTCACAAGATGGCAGACAGGCTTGTTCATTTCCCCACGTACAAACGTCGACAAGGCCACCCTTTGATTCTTTGTGCCATGTTAGGGTTATTCATTATTCCCAAGGGGTGGTCTTGTCTGTGGATGTGCATGATAAAATGATGAAGCGTGTTCGCCATGCTGTGACACCNGATAAAATGATGAAGCGTGTTCGCCATGCTGTGACACCCAAAACATTGGAAACCTAACTTGTCAAAATTAAAATTAAACTATTTTACCAGAGCATATTGATATTTAGCCTGGAACATTAGCTTCATTGGTTGATAACTGTTTAAGAACCTTCACATTTTACATGCATTTTACATGCAAGTACAAAAACCTGCCTCAACATTTTCAATGTTTTGGGTGTCTCACTATGGCGAAAATGCAGCTTTAATGGCGTCATAGCATGACATCTGCTGTTATTCCCACCTCCGTGGGTTATTCTGAGCGTGCATGTTGTCAGTACTGTTGTTATGTTGGCAGGCTCTGCCGCACCGCCAACAAAGCCACTTGCAAAATCCTAACTTCGTAGAGAATGTGTAATATTTGCCTGGTTTATCCTTCCTGGTATGTTGCCATGATGGGGTAATTTCGAGCGCGCATTTTGTCAGCACTGTTGTTATGTTGGCAGGCGCTGCACCACCGGCACCAGAGCCGCTCGACGCGACACGGGCACGACCACGAGCCGGGCGAAGGCGAGGTGTCCCGCACGCCAGAAGACTCTGTCTGCAGCATAGAGGGTCCTTCAGCCATCTACAACGACGGGCCCTCCACCACCTACAGCGAGCTGGGCGTCTCATACCGCGCACCGCCGCACAAACAATGATACAGCCCATTGCGCGACGTAACCGTCATCATACGTCCGCGCCACCACGAGTGGTTCTAGTGTNACCTACAACCCTTCTCCCGGCATGTGCAGTCGGTTATTTGGGCTCTAACTTCGTTGTGTCTACTGCCCCTGCTGGTCCAGCATCGACTGTTATAACCGCAGAGTGAACATGGGGTACACCGATCTCGCTGGCTGCGCACAACCAGTCTCCCGAGTCCCAACATTCATCTGCTTTTCTGCCAACACGACTGTTGTAAACGACGTGGAGAGCATTTGAGGTTAAAACACTGTTTGGCAAACAAGTGCTTTGAAATCTATGTGTACTTTCTCTGGCCAATTTGTAATGCAGTTTGATTAAATTCAAATGAAAATTAAGATATAAACAAACATGTTCGTCACTGTTGACCATGTGACTTTGAAAGTTGTGTTGGTTTGGGATAGGTCAATGTTGGGCACATGCGCAGAAGACAAAGAATCTGTCTACCTCATCTTCAGTCTATGATTATAACCTGTTATGTGTTAATCAAACACTTCTGATACCAACCTTTGAAAACGAAAGTCCTGCCCATGACTGTACGTATTCTAACGCAGGGATTCTTAAACTTTGTGATTTGGAGGACCCCTTTGATATGATGGACATTTTGGCAGACTCTCAACCTTTTCTTTTAATACAAGCTAAGACTGTTGAGCTTTGTCCAAATACTATTGTTCCATAACCCACTTTTCCCCAGAATTATTTCCAAAACTAGCTGTGTCCAAACTTTAGTGCTTAATAAATTACAAACAATCAGTTGGCGATGTTGAAGTTTACACGAGGTTGATGTAAGAAGCATGGATTGAAACAGAGGTCTATTAGTTGGGAGCCACTTGTATACACTTACTACCACTAAAATTTTTAGAAACGTGTATGCTATTATCAAGATAATTCATGCTCTTGTGTGTACGTCCGAATGAGTATGAAACAAAAATAAACCAACTTCAACCACTGATTTATTGGTATTGAAAATTTAATAAGACTTATGCACTTAAAACTACTTTTCAGAATTGTCTGTCAGAATTTCTGTGTCTATTAATAGATTACGTCTAAATATTTAGTAATGAGGGCAGGATTTTATCTTCAAAGGATGATTTCAGAATTAGTTAAGTGTGCTGATTCTAAATAAATTCATTAATTTATATTTGTACGGAATATTGTTTAACTTGTAGACGAGTACTATTTCCTCGCATAAAAAATTTTTATACTGCGTATTATTTTCATACTGGCATGTCAGAATCCCAATTTTAGTGTTTTGAGGACGTACAAATAATATGAACCAACTCATTTACCGAAATTATATCATTCACTATAAATTAAGATGCCATCAACTTCAGAAAATATTTTAAATCTTGCTACAAAATGTTTTTGCAGTTTTTAAAATTGCTCAAAATAAGAATAATGTTCCATATTTTTTATTTTAGCAGTCTATGAATTTTTGTAAAATGGATTTTGCCAAGCATACATTAAAATGAATTAAGACACGATCTTTCAGTCACCCTTGTCAAATCTCATGTAAATGTTTTAGTTTATTTTATTTTTACGTCCAAAAGACACTAAAATTGTAATTTTGGCATGTCAAGGTTAAAAAACTATGCGATATAAAAAATTTGTATGTGAGGCAAAAGTATTTACAAGTAATGCTTACAGGTTGAATAGTATTCCATATAAATGTAAAATATTGAATTTTTCTGTGAGCACACCATTAACCACGAAAGAAATACTTTGGACGTATGTACATTATTTTTGTCGGCTGCTCATTGTTAAAAAAAACACATTTACGCTACGACTGTGCGTTGCAAATTGCCGACCGCTCATGCCTCATGCCGTACTCGTNCGCGACCAAACCAAACTCACCAACGACCTCGACCACTCTCGCCCACAAAAAGTGTTTTTGTGCATGCGTAACTCTCTATTTATCTCTACTGTTCTCGTTTCCACATCGTAACGAAGCTCGCAAGGAATTCCAGGCGTGAATCAGTTGATAAGGCGCTATTCGCCTGCGTCTGTTTCGAAAATGTGTGGTGTTATTCAACCGTGGACTTATTTTGAGCTGGCGTTTTATTAAGTTAGAAGTAGAGTAGTTTGCAATGTAATACTGCACCCGACTGTAGAACACGCTCTACCGAAATTGTCAGAGAACCACAATTTATGTTGCATGTGAAAGAAGAATGCGCATATTTCGTAACATTGCAAAACACTGTGGAATAATCAACATATTTAACCCCTAAACTTGTTGTTCCGAGTACACTCGTTCACGTTTGACATGTTGCAGAACATGTGAAATCTTGGTCGGTGCTGTACAGGTCCGGAAGGTAGCATCAATGCGGTCATCGCCTTTCCCTGGGCAATGCTATTGGTTGCTGCTAACACAACTGTTTCATAATCGGTTGTTTGTTGTGCCACGGACCTACTGAAACTATTTCCAAATGCTCGAAAATGTCAGCTATTGTAAGGAATTTGTAAGTACTTCTCACATCAAAAATTTCTTCTTTTGCAACACCTGGAACTAAAAATCAATGTATATTTTAAGCTATTTTAAAAGGTTAGATGTTTAAAATGATCAGTAAATGAGAGTCTATTTTTAATTAAAATGAAAGCGTATTTACATTCTGGATTCTTCAAAAGGCAAAAGTTGCACTAAAATATTCGTCAAATAGGGAGGCAATAATAATTACTAAAGTTGTGTGTAAAATAATATTGGTACTAACGTTGAATTATTTTTTTAATAATTTATTTTATGTACATTTATTTTAGTTGTAAAAATGATAGCCTTTGTGGCTGAAATGGATGTGCATAAAATGAATTTCTAAAAAATATTGTAAAAATTTCTACTTATTTTTATTACATTTAACCAGAACAATTGTAATGGTATTACGTAATGAAGGCATTTTCAAAATTAAAAATAGCCTTAAATTTTTATAAAAAAAAATACTCTCATTAACTCATTCAGACCCAGTGCACGCAATTGTGTACATTACGCATGTGCAGGTAATTTTTGGTCTATACTGTACACTGTGAAGCTTAATGACCAATGATATTAACTGTGGGTAAATGACTCACAAACCGTCTTACTGGTCTAGGTCATAATTGGTTCATATAACTCTAGCCGAACATATAGCCTACAGCTCATTGGCTGCGACAACGAAACAAGTGTTGTGTCGACTTAAGTACAGCACGCATCATAAAATTTTTTGTTTGCACTACCTGAAACCATAAATTAAAGTGGGTCTGAAAGGGTTAACTCATTATTAAGGCCGCCGGTTTTGCGCGAGAAGATATACAAGCAACTTCGTACGTGCACACTTGCAAATTTATTTTGGCTATCAGCCACGTACGTGTTTGTCTGAGCAGATTTTTTATTCTCGACTGGTCCAGTCAGACTTAAATTATCCCGACACTGAACGTCGGTGATTGGCTAGCAGACACCTAAGACGCGTGAGAGTTGAAATCTTCCAACCACGAAATAGGTTCTGAACCAACGTGTTTTTGCAGTACAACTTGTCGTGGAATCTTTTCGCGAAAAACAGGTGGCCCTACTGATTATTATTTTTTTTTGCATTTGAATAAAATTCTACAAAAAAAATGTTACAAAATATGTGCATTCATCCTTTGCATAAAAAATAAGGCATATTTTTCTGACAATTTTGGGAGAGTGCATGCTATTTTTAATGAACTCTGCACGATGTACAATCAGGTGAGATACTCCATTCGAAGTCGCTCTGCTTCCATCTTAACATTCCCCGATTTGTGCAACAAGTAGGCACATATTTGCAATGACCCTTGTCTAGAATGATACTCGATCCCAAGGTCCTGCAATGACGAGGCGTACGCAGTTCTTGCTGTGCTTTCGGAAATTGCTATATAAAGGTGTTATGGTTATAAAAAGTAATTTATAGCGGGAAAGAAAAGTTGACAGATTGCTAGGCGTGTACGTTTGCTCCCCTATTCCGCTGAGATCGTGAGAAACATGGTGCTCTAATGTAGGATGTTTGTATTTAATATGTAAACCGGATAAGTCGCGTTAACTACGCATAACGCACTCATAACAGCAGCGAAACTCTTAGAGAGTTTCGGAAAATATGTTGGCACAAAATTTTTTTTTCCCGCGTTATTGCGCTGTCTTTAACCATGGTGTCAGTTCACCAAAACGCCATTCTTGAAAATTTGTAAATTTTTCCAGTTCAGCTTTCCAGTTGTCTGAGAATTTTTGTGAACTCATGTGCAATATGGTGCCTTATCAACTGATTCAGTGCGAATCTTCGGCAAAAGTGCAGGGTTTTCACCCCACGGCTAAATTTAAAGAAAAGTGCGTTTATAAAGTGTCAAGAATAAAACTTTTACATTTATCCCCGAAATGTCATTAAGGAGAGTGTATCTCTTCGTCCTTGGGAAACTATGTCGCAGATTGCCGAAGAAGTGAATGTGTGATGTGGAAAAGGCCAAGATTAACGTAAAACTTTATCCTTCCCTTCTAATGAAGAAATCTGGCATTTTGAATCCATGTTAAAACGTTTAGAAAAAAAAAATTGGCGTACCTCTTTCTAACAAGAAAAAAAATGTACTAACTGCAAGCAAAATGGATCTCCCAAAACAAGTTTTCTAAACTGCAACTGTGGACCTTAATACGTATTTTCGTCAGAAAGACCACGAGTAAGTTTAATGATTCGGCGTAGAACAGCAATATAGTTTTGGTATATCACATCAGGGTAATTATACAAAAAAAAAAAGTCGGCTATGTAAGATTTTAAAATATGCTTGGTTTAAGTTTTATTTGTTGTAGTATGTGATGCATTGAAAAATACTTCCAGAATCTATCTTATGTGTATAATGGAGCGATGTTTATAGATTTGATAAAAAAAACGCTTCGACCTTAAAAATCAAACAGAAAAAACGAACATATGTTATACAATGCTTATTGTGGGTTAGAATGCAGTGCAGTATATTTTGATAGTTCTTAGATTGCCGGGCGACAGATTCACAGATTTCATTGAGAAATCGTAATCTTTTTTTCACAGTAAAACTATGCAACCGAAATAGTAATTTTTTGCGTAAATTTTTGTTAAGCTGGCACTAAAGAGTGTTAAACAAAATTAATTTGTGGTAATTATTCATTATTATTAGTTAAAACTGGGTGTTTTTATCTGGGTAAAACACTACCTCGGTTTTTTTTTAATTCAAGAAAGTAAAATAATTATTCAGAAAAATTTAGATTTCCCTGATAATTTTTTTATTTTCACAGCTTAACTTTTCAACACGTCAAGATTATGGTTCTCTACTGACTGTAGAATTAAATTCAATTTGTTTTATACGAGAAATTGACACGAAGCTTAATCTATGAAACGTCTCGGCAAGAGTGAAAGATTTTTAACTGCATTGTAGTTTGCATGTTCAGGTTTGCGATCTTTTCCTGCTTTTAAATGTTGTGTCCGCAAATGCTTATTCAAGTGTAACGAATAGCCGTATTTGCTTCAAGCAATATATTTCCTGTTTTATTGCAAAACTTTTTTCCATACTTCTATCACATTTAAACATATGATTTTAGTTTCTAAGTTTTGCACAGACTAATCCTATATTATACCATTGCTGTACTTCAACGGAATTGTAAGGTTAAAATGGGGGACGGGGAACATGAAATGGATAAACCTCCATGGAGATTGAATCTGTTGTATCTTGATTGCAAGATATACGCTCAATGTTAACTCTATTGGTGCATCATAATTATGGTACAATAAGTGGTTATGGTTTGTTAAATTTTAAACCATATCGATTCCTCGTGTAAAAATTTAATTATAAATGCATTTAATTACTTTTTAACTAATTAACAGTAACATTTTCAACAACTTAAATACGTTTCCTCACTCAGAATGTTTTAAAACTATGATGATTTGTAATATTTTAAGCTTATGGCATGAAAGTATCAGAAAACTGTGGAAGAATCACTAGAAACATTGACGTCTTTTACAAGTTCGCAAATACAAAATCAGTGCAGAGCAGCAGGTATTCAGTCCTCGCTGGAGAGAACAGGATTACATTAAAAAATAAAATACAGTGAAGTGGAAGATGTTTTCTGCGACCAAAACAATGAAAAAGTAACGAAATTCATTAGCATCTTAGTATCATGTAAACTGTTTCCTGAAATGATTAACTATAACGTTAGTTTTAAGTTAACTGTAGACTTCTTTTGAATGTAACTCCAGCAAGGCTAGTAAAAAAATTTCCCTAGTTGTTTTATTATGGTCTTACAATTTCATTACTTCGCATCACCAATAATTTTCGTCATGAAAAAGATTATTTTGATATAAATACTTAATAACGTAGTATATGCCTACTTTGTATCCCGTTATGCACAAAACGATATTTGAATGTGACGTGGTTTAAGTCGGAAATACATTGGCTGACAGCCGACCAATAATGAAAAAATGTAGAGTATAGTGTCCGGTGCACTGTAGGCCATTACATTTAGTCTATTCGCGGTTTCTCCACACTTTTTTAATCAAACCTTTACAAATCACTCCATGTGTGATGTATGATGTGTTCTGTGGTCTTCTAAATATGTAATGCATCACAATAATTTTATACATCTGTTAACATTAAAGTATCTTATGTTTGGTCAAATTTTTACTTTCACTTATATTTCATTTATAAATTATAAAGTTTTATTTATTATCAATACAGAGAAAAACGGTGAGAAAAAAAGATATGTTGGAAAGGCTAGTAAGAAATAGTTCTCATGCAAAATAATATTAAACTGAGTGCGCATGATTGCGGTGCTTTGTCCCTTTGGTGTAGTTTTCTAGACTTGGTTCAGCTTTGTTTGCATGAGGCGTAGGGATATCCTGTAAGTAGAACATTAGCAGGGCTTCAGAAAAGTTGGAAGTAACCCTGAATGGACCATACCATGATTTCCAACCGCACGCTTTCCAGCCGCACGCACAAGCAAAATGACGTCACTGACCAACAAAATGTCGGAGCCCCGTTCGCAAACAGAACCTGATAACTTACTCGCCAACCGGCAGCCCAGCCAATAGGTGACCTTCCACAACACGCAGTAACCAATCAGACACAAGGTCCGTTCCCAGAGCCTCGTGTAGTCAATCAGAGATTGGGTAAGCCCACATCAAAGGAACCGCCACGTAATTTCGCCTTCGTATACTTATTTATTCTGTGGTATTTCTGTGTAAGTAACTAATGGTCCAACCTTATTGAGTGAATATAAGTTCGTGAAGTCTAGCCAACTTTTCACTCACCCCGCAAAATTTCTCAGTCCTCGTGAATTACGCTCAAGGCTATCATTTACTACGCTTATTTGTAACGGAAGTATAGTCCATTCACAATTTTTTTTTTACTTTTCTGAAACCCTGCTAGTTCTACTTCCAGAATATTCCCCGACCTCATACTAACAAAACTTAACCTAGTCTAGAAAATTACACCAAAGCGAGAGAGAACGCACCGCATTCATGCGCACTCAGTGTAATAATGTTTTGCATAAGAACTATTTCGTACTAGGCGTTACCAACACATCTTTTTCGTCCCTGTTTTTATTCACACACTAAGAAATTATTTGGAAATTTACCATATCATTGTATATGTGTATCAAGAAGGCATGAATTGTAAATCTTTTTTCAATAGATACATGGTAGCATTCCTACATTTGTAAAGGAAATAGTCAAATGCGTAGTGATGTCCCCAACTTCTTATTATAGCATTGATTTTGCAGCTTGATGTGTGGTAAATTTCCCTAGCTGCGTATTGGTTAAAAACTTCCGCTACGGTTCAGGAAGTTTACTGAAATATTTTTTTAAAGTGCATTACTTATAAACAAATTATTATAATTTGGAGATAAAATTTAAGTGAAAGTTCAATTTAGCCCAAAATAAGGTACATTTATGTTAACACATGAAGCGTTTAGAAAAAACCTAACATGGCTTGATTTAAAAAAAAATGTGAAGAAACCAAGAATACACTGTAATTATATTTACTCAGTTTCACTATCGAAGCATTTGCAAATACATTTAACCGGCACTTGAGTTATTCAGTTGTTTTTGGTGGGCAGGCGGCATCTTCCAAGTTACTGAGCATAATATATAGGAGTTATGTACGTCATAACAAACTACTTAGGACGTGTGTGTATCCCTCTACCACACAGGAAAGGTTATCTTATCTCAATAAAATATTAAGTTCGTTCTACCAGTCCATTTGTAGGCAAAACCAAATCAAATATATCATATAAGCGGATTTTGTTAGATATGCAGTATAATCGACAACATTCTTCCGTTAAGCAATTATTCTTTCTTCAATAAAGCAATTTGTTAAGCAAATTCATCTTTATTTTCAACAGTAAAGAATAGTCAAAATCTTTAAATATTTTTCTTACTTGCCAATAATTAGGTAGATAATGAATTTCATTTAGCCACCAGTAAGTAACTGAAATCAAAATAATTTTCTTCAAAAATAAAAATTAATTTATCTAGCAACTATTTGTTCAATATATTTAATTACCGAAATAACAACATACTTCTATTTGTAACCCTTTTCTTATTAAAATATTGAGATGTAATTAGTTTCAGTTGTGTGAATAACAGTTATCAGGGAGAAAATTACCTTCGTATTTGGAACCTTTAAGAAATATTGTAATTGTATCATAATTGCAGATGTGGGGTAGCAAAGAAGGCCATCATAATGTTATCTATTTCGTAGCGCAAATTTCCACAATATTTTGTTTTATGAAATGGGTTAAAAAATATTTTCTCCTTATTGACTCAAAGCCAATGACAGTAAAGTTATTTTGTGTTGTGGATTTGCATATTTGCGGCACATATTACGCACTTTAGAATTGACAGAATGGAATTAGCAATTTCAGGGGGTAAAACTGTTTTGGAAAACTGTAAATATATTTAGAACAATGTTACTTGAGAGATGGCAAATCGAACTTAATAGAAGAGGACTAAAGATAAATTTGAGAACTCAGTGCTAAAAGTTGACAATTTATCACATTATATTTTAATACACACACATTTAAGTGATCATGCAACATGCTTAGCAAGGTAGCACTGATTTTAACAATTGTTGAAATGTTTTAACATTATTGTATGAAATTATTTTGGTTGCTATTCTTATGTTACTCTGAGCTGAGCTACACTAGTTCTAAAGATATTGCAAACTAGTTTTAAAGATATAATGATAAACGTTACTTTATTATGAAATGGTACGAATTATCAATGGAATATTAGTTTGTTGTTACAACTTTTGATTGGCATTAGAAAAGCTTAGTATTACAAAACAGCTGCCGCACCAACTACACTCCGGTTATTTCAAACTGTAGTTATCAAAAACAAATTTATGTCAGCGACATACTTTTTTAACCTATAATTTTTATGTGTTTAAATCAAAAAGCGGTAACAAAAATGGTGATTTAATCTCTTTAGTATCTGTTTTATTAAAAGTTTTCCTTGCATATTTAAGGGAACTCCTTGAATATATAAATTCCGTAAACGAAATTTGAAGTACATATAATTCTTATAAAACATTACCATTAATAAAATGTTTTATTCAAAGCGAAAATCAGAATTTTAAACGACAAAACAGGCATCCGTTTTCTTACCTGTTTGTTCTGATCTATAAATTTGACATTTTAACATTTCTATATATACAAGTGATTGTGGATATGTATCGATGATTTATAATGTATATTCATTAATTTTGACCAGTAAATTAAAGATAATTTTAATTATTACAGAAATTTCATGTTGCACTTAGAAGAATTTCCAGTAAGAAATTCTGTTGTGATTGGATGGCAAGGAAAACTTTTCTATGACAAAATAATTTAATATCATATTTATATAAATATTATTTATTACAGTAAAATGAAAGTACATCACAAATCATTAAAGAATTTAACACTTTTAATTCATTCGGTCATCTGAATGTTTTACATTGCTAGTAAAATTATTTATTATTTTTTCTATTGTCAATATTATTTGAATATTTTTAAATTTTCATAAATGCATATGTTAAAACAAATATTTTAACGAAAATATTTTATCCCCATTTTAGTTTAAAAAATTGGAAGCACCAAAATTAAGTATATAAGTTGAGTTTCTAACTTAAATACGTAGGGCAGAATTACAACTTCTCCCGACCACCGCTTAGTCGTTTGAATTTTGCATATTACACAAATCTCATTATTTAAATTTTTGACGTTAATACTTTTTGCTTCTTGCGGAAACAATATAGTTCTTTGTGGTATAAACAAGTAGAAAAGTATAAAAAGTTAGGTTTTAATGTCACAGCACTGCAAAAATAATGTATCATCTTAACACAAATACGTATTATTCTGAGGAACAAAAGAAGCCTTATATAGCATATATGTAACCATATCATGAGCTGATGTTAGCAGGGTATATTCTGTATGTTTTTGTGAGGAGAGATAATTTGGTGCAGTTTAGTACAAAGCTTACGCTTGTATTGTTATCACCTTGGCTAAAATTTGGTTCTGTTGAATATCTAGATTACCTTGCCAAATAACTTAGTGTTTAAATATTTCGATGTTAACTATATCACATCTTATATAAAATGATAATAAAACTTAATGAAGTTCAGTTGTTCGCTACGGGAATTAAAGAGCGGAATTGATGTAAATGTGATTTCAAAGTAATTTTTCCTTGTATTACAAAAATGAACGGAGTAGTACTATAGTATTTATTCATTTCATTTTAGTTTCTTCCAGATCTTCTGAAATTTGCATCAGCAGGAAAAAAACAGGAAAAAATATTCAGTCTTTCTGTTGTTAAAATGTTGTTTTAATGATAAGGCTTCCTTCTTACTTGTTGATGAGGCGTATCAACCAATGGCCGGTTATTTCAAGGGAATCTGAAACACCACGACAACAAAATCTGTTGTACCTGATGTAAATTACTCTCTTAAATAGAAACTGAACCTATTGCTTATTGCGGGCCTCAAAGCACATGTCACGGATTTAGTGGCCAAAAATTTGTTTGTAAACGCCAGATAAATTAAATACATTTCTGAAGTGAAGAAATGAAAAGGACTCTAAACCGAGTGTACGTTTCTTTCTAAAAAGTTACATAATAATAAGAATATTTAAAAATGTGTGCCGCTATAAAGTACTTGGCAAACATTTCCGTTTTCAGTTAAACTTTACAATGCTTCGTAAATATTTTCGCGAGCATATTTAAGTTCCTTCATAGTTATCATCATAGAAACTCAGTGGAAGTAAAGGAACGTACGTTTGAATCTTGGAAACGTGTCGACGTCTCTACAATGTTCACAGCTTGGCTTGTTTTGCAATAGGTTCTCAGTACTCTCGAACTGAGAGATAGGTAACTACAGGGTAATCACTATCAATCTTATAACAGGAGATGAAAATAAGTATAATACAATTTAGGCAGATGCAGTTGCCAGGGAAGTAATAAAATAGGTGACGAATCGGAGATGCTCGTAGTCAGAAATTGTCTCTGCATATATGCCTGGAATGGGCACAACAAAAGACTTACCCAGGTTAACTGCCGCCGTCAAACCCCGCCGTCTTATTTCAGTTTTGTGTGCGCGTTGGGACGCACTTAAGTTGTGTGATGCAAATAGTCTCTTAACGATGTCATGTAACCAGAAGGAAGAACTGTAGAAGCAGTTATTACGCAGACCGATACCTGACAGGTGCATACGAGCTTGTCTAGCGAGAGTACGAGAAACAACCTATCAGCAACACACGCCACTAGAGCGCTAGCAACTAATAGTCAGCTAGGAACGTGAAAAGTTGGGAAGTCGAAGTTTAGTATTTGCATCACTCGGTTATGCACAAAGGTTGAAAACGAGCCCGTATACTTATATTAGTGAAATCTGAGCTACTAGGTTTTACCAACTTGCTGTTAGGAGCGAAAGCCATTTCGTATTATAAAATGATTGTGACTGCACTCCGCCGTACAGACATGTTTTTCTAACAAACTGTATAATCATTTCCTTTAAGTTTGATTACATAGTATATAGAACAGTAATCTTACACATTATTTATATCAGTACCGTACATTGCCAAAAATAACCACGTTTTAAACAGCTCTAGAAGGTTCATTTGGCAAAACAGCAACAAGAAACACACAAATAGTTATATTCTCAATATTTATATGGCTATAATTCTTTCTTTATGTTGGTTATCCCTGCCCTTGAAGTATTGTCATTTATTTGAAATACGTCATATTATCTAGATTACCATTGCACAAAGTGAAATTTATAAGCATATATAAACTCTCAAACTGGAATTTTAAATACTATTTCAAAAAAAATGTTTTAAAAGTATTTTGTGTTAATATCGAAATATTTAAACATTTGAGTTTAAATTTTACGCATGCATATTTTGCTTAAGTGTATTCTTTGAAAAGACAGATGTTGCTATAAAAAAAATGTATGTTGGTCGTTACCTTTTGTATTGCCTAGACTAGCCTGTTTCACGAAAAAATTGAGTACCACTTTCTCAACTGTATTGTAAATTCCCTGAAACCTCGACATGATGTTACAGATGTATGCCTCACTGTGTCCATCCACAAGTATCATAAAGAGAAATCCAAGTTGCTGTTTGATATATGATTGTGTTTTATTTTATTGTGTAGTCCATTTCTACCATTCCCTAATACAATGCCGTCACGATACATCGTATTAAAATTAAGAACACTGATACGTAATTAGGTGTAGTTTAATTAATTATTTTTTTAATTAAAATTGTTTCCAAAAACTTTGCCAAAAGACATATAAACCATTTTATTCTTCTCAATTGTTGCATAACACTACCTTTTATTGCGTTACGCCAAAACATAACAGAATCATGCAAGAATTTATTTACTGGTATCCGGATTTGTAGCTATTTTAATTTATGTAACCCTCATGAATTTTCGATGTTAGAAAATTTTCCAAGAATGGCCATATGTATACAAACATATATAAATATTTCGGTTTTGACCGAGAGAGTAAACCACTGGTTTCGCATTATTGGGGGCCTGGGTTCGATTCCCAGTTTTTCATTCTTTCCCGAAATTACATCAGGCAAATGCTGGAATGGTTCGTTCCGCGTTCCTGCATCCCCGAACAACTTTCTTCATCGAATGACCTTGCTGTTGACGAGAAGTTAAGCCCTGCCTACTTACATACAGTTTCTGTTATGAATTCATAATTAATCGTTACCGTAAGCGGGGGTTACTTTGTGACAAAGTGGGGTGACTTTGTGACACATAAAATAATGTTTAAATACACCGCTATTTAAGTTGGATGTTTCAGATATTCAGTGGTGCCAATAGAAACACTGAACATTTGAAATAACCGTAATGAAATTAAAGAAAATTTGAATAATAGTGAAAAACATTAATGTCATAATGTCACCCACTCTGTCATAAAGTGACTTCCGCTTATGGTACTATAATACTTAAGATATTAGAATAAATCAAAAATGTGTTAGCTATTTCTTACATTCACACGAATTTAAATGAGCTATTAAGAGCAACATCATGAGCAAGAAGAGAGGCCTGTTTTCTTCTAAGAACTATGTTGGATCAGAATTGCAGGTAAGTACTTGTTTTATAAAACATTGTCGCTTCCATAACGTAAAGGGAACGTTCGGTGCACCCTTCCATTCCCTTATAGAAAGGAAACCTGTCGTTCTCAATTGAATGCACTTTGTTTCGTAAGGTTAATCAAAGTGGAACAAGAAAATTCCAGGCTTTGAGACTCGATCTCTCTCGTAAAAATGGATTCCTTTATTTTTTTCTGATTTTAATTGTATTTGAGAAGAAAATTTTGAAAATGTCACTACGACGGTTTAACTATTTACCCAAAAGTTCATTGCAGAAATAAAATCGAAATTATTAACTTCTTACAACCAACATAATACTCTACGAGAAGAATGGTTCAGTAAGTAAGGTTCCGTGGTAATAGTTAATTGCATGCGAGGAGAATTTACGTTGTGTAACTGTTTACACACTGACACAAGCTGTTGGCGGTAAAGTGAGCACTTTTGAGTCCCTAGTCTCATTTTCCTTTTAGCCATTTACTTTTGTCCTTTTAACCACCTCTTTAAATGAATATGGCCATGTATTTAATAAACACAGTGTGTATATATCACCGCACTTGGAAGTTAAAGTCTAAGGCTAAAATGAATTATATGTATTGACAATTGTTACAAATGAGAGGGCTTTCAAAAGTGCTCGGTTTACCGTGATAAGACTACAATGATGTAACATGTTCAAGATCTACCAATGTTTAACGATAATTTTTTTAGGTATGAAAGTTCCAATACAGGCAAATTAACATAGTCCATTCATTGTTGCTTCTAACTTTTCTGAAGCAAAGTTCTTCTTCCCGGATATTCTACCGCCATATGCAAACAAAGATTAACCAAGTCTAGAAAATTACACCAAAGGGACAATGCACCGCATTCGTGGACACTCACTTCAATAATATTATTTGGCATAAGAACTATTTCTTACTAGGTATTACTAACACACCTATTTTCTCACTGTTTTAATCATATTAATTACAAATAAAATATTACAATTTATAGGTAAAATACAAGATGAGTATAAAAGAATACCCCAACTTTGAAGATCTAGAATATCAAAATCAAACAACCTACAGCCTTGATTGACAAATCAAATGAACCATGGAACCGTGAAATTTGTTTACCGTACATTCATAAATGTTCAATGTGAACCACCACGAGCGGCCCGAACGACATCTACGCGATAATCAAACTCGTTCCACACTTTTGTCAGCAGAGCCCGGTGTTACGGTTTGGATGGCGTTCGTAACTACCGGTTTGAGGTGGTGAGGGGGAAGCGAGCTCGCATTCGACACGTCAATGTGAAGGGGACGGTCTGATGTTTCCTTTATGTGCCAAGAGATGACACTGGGAGCGTCTGTCGCCGCACTATGAGCGCGTGTTGTGCGTTAGTCCGCATCACAATGGCGACTGAACAACAGAAGACGTTCTGTGTTATTCAGTTTGCTAAATGTGAATCGGTTACGACTGTTCAACGTGAATTCCGTCGCAAATACGGACGTCGTCCTCCCGATAGGTGGAGTATCGTACGTTGGTTTCGTCAGTTCCGTGGCACAGGGTGACTTTGCGAAGGTAAAAGTTCCGGGCGTCCGCGTGTGTCCGAAGAGAATGTGCAACGGATTCAACAAGCGTTCGTTCGTTGTCCTAGAAAATCAACTCAACAAGCTAGCCGGGAAATGCAAATCCCTCACTCGACGGTATGGACAGTGTTGCGAAAGCGATTGGTGCACAAACCATACAGGTTACAGCTTGTACATGTTCTTACCGAAAGGGGTAAAGAACTGAGACGTGATTTCTGTGCGTTCGTTCTTGCCCAGGACGAGGTAGACGATNCAACAAGCTAGCCGGGAAATGCAAATCCCTCACTCGACGGTATGGACAGTGTTGCGAAAGCGATTGGTGCACAAACCATACAGGTTACAGCTTGTACAGGTTCTTACCGAAAGGGGTAAAGAACTGAGACGTGATTTCTGTGCGTTCGTTCTTGCCCAGGACGAGGTAGACGATNGGGCGTCCGCGTGTGTCCGAAGAGAATGTGCAACGGATTCAACAAGCGTTCGTTCGTTGTCCTAGAAAATCAACTCGACAAGCTAGCCGGGAAATGCAAATCCCTCACTCGACGGTATGGACAGTGTTGCGAAAGCGATTGGTGCACAAACCATACAGGTTACAGCTTGTACATGTTCTTACCGAAAGGGGTAAAGAACTGAGACGTGATTTCTGTGCGTTCGTTCTTGCCCAGGACGAGGTAGACGATGCCTTCATGTCTAAGCTGGTTGTTTTGCGATGAAGCGACGCTCCATACACATGGTAAGGTGAACTGGCACAACGTGCGGATATGGGGTCAGGAGCCTCCACATGAAACCACCGAACACGAGCGCGCTTCCTCCAAAGTGAACGTGTTTTGCGCTGTGTCCAAAGACACTGTTTTCGGCCCTTTCTTTTTCACGAGTCCACTGTTACTGGAATCCCTTATTTGGACATGCTTACAGAGTGGTTGTTTTCTCAGTTAGAAGAGGTGGCGGGGGACTTAATTTTCCATCAGGATCGTGTGCCACCCCATTGGCTGTTCGCGGATACCTGAACAAGACGTTGCCGCAACGCTGGATTGGTCGAGGAGCAACTGGTGACCAGGCTCTTCATCACTAGCCCCAAATAAGCCCGGATCTTACCCCGTGCGATTTTTTTTTCTATGGGGGTACATGAAGGATCAAGTGTTTCGTCCACCATTGCCGGCTAACATTGACGACCTAAAAACGAGAATTACGGACGCCATCCAAACCGTAACACCGGACATGCTGACAAGAGTGTAGAACGAGTTTGATTATCTCGTAGATGTCGTTCGGGCCGCTCATGGTGGTCACATTGAACATTTATGAAGATAAGGTAAACAAACTTCACAGTTCCACGGTTCATTTTGTTGGTCAACCAAGGTTGTAGGTAGTTTGGTTTTGACATACTAGACCTTCAATTTGGGGTATTCTTTTATACTCAGCCTGTATATTGACTCAAAGCTTTTATAAAAACTACCTGATTTTCAGTGTAGTTTAATCACAATAAATATTTTTTTAATCCATAAAAATATATATATTAAACTAAACGTTTTAACCAAACAGGCATACTTAAACGAACCTAGGATGGTGGTTGAATAAGTGTTATTGCAGTTTGAATAAATCTAAAACACTATGCAAAAAGTATCTTCACAGCAGTTTTGACTAACCACAGTAACCCAAAATTATTTGTTAAAAAATGTTTTTAAAAAAAACCAACGTTTACACCAATGGCAACACGTGGATTCTTTGCTAGGGAGGTAGTAATTGGCGACTATTGTACACAGTTCTGAATTGCCCATCGGAAATTGCGTAATGGCACTTTGCTCGTAGCAGAATTCTATAGTAACACGACCTCGGGAACATACATTCATTAGCTGCATCCGCAGGCACGCACGGGCGGAACATTACAACTTGCTCAAAAGCTTGTAGTTCGGATCAAATACTTATTCCTTTGCGACACGTCCATGTGCTTAGTTATTGCTTTTTTTTTTTTTTTTTNTTTTTTTTCCCTTCTCTCTCTCTCTCTCCTCCTTATTACATAAACACGTCTGCAATTACCAGTATAGAGCGAATCTGAACTATCGGAACCAAGCAGCTTCGACTTATGTTAATACACTGTTTACTTAAGGCCCCCGTCTACCTGGAACTTTTTCCCACGTTTAGGCCGAGAAGCGCGGGAGCGATAAGGGTAACACTGCCACGCGCATCAAGTACGCCATCGCCGCTAATAAACGCAAGGCTCTGAACTGGCGTGAAGTGTTCTCGTCGTGCTGCGTGTACCTATGGGACTTTCAGCGGTGACCATATAATTTTATTAGTTTTGTATGTATCTGATGCGTGCATTTTGAGCTACAGCGCCTTGGAAAGGCCGTTTTTAGCAGTACTCTGAATTGATGTTTTTAACGTACGTGATATTTTGAAAGTACTTAACAGCTCTCGTCTGAAGTGTGTGTTCTTTTCGTAGATCAGCACGTTGGACGCACGCTTAATAGTTTCGTTGAAAAACGCGTATTTCGAACACTCTGCAACGCAGTTCAAGCGCCAGGTAGACGGGCGCCTTAAGGAGGCGGCCTCCTAGTAAGGGCTTGTTAGTGTCGGTAAAGGGCGACGCTGGCCGGTGTATGCAAAGTGGTATCACCTCCACGTGCAAGCTACTCAACTAGTGCCCAGTGATTTCGTCATGAGTGTATAACTTAAGGAATTTAAGTGGTGATCCTATAATTTTTAATGTACGCGACTCTTTAACAAATACTTCATGCCTCTAAAGTAGTTTCACGTATGTCCGGTTCGTATTTTTGAAATGCAGCAGTCTTAAATAGGTATTTTTTGGCTAGGTTGGATGGCATGAAAATAATGTTCCCAGTGTGTGTGATCTCTTTGAATTACCATTCCGTCGTCGTTTTGAATGTGCTTTCTTTTCGTAAGTAAACCCATTGGTGGCACGTTTAATAGTTTCATCAAAAACGCTTTTATTTTTATCAGTCACGCTCCAACGTATTTCAAGCACTAGATAGGCGACTGCCTTAAGTAATTCCTTCGGTAAGTCAGTACAACGGAAGTACAATATAAAAGTTACGATTTTTTTTTTCACTAAAGATAGTGTTTCTTGCAAAACCAAAGATAAATAAACGGAAAATCATAGTTTGAACACGTGATTTCAACAGATGGCAGAGCAGTTCTTGAGCTATTGTTGGGGACATACGCAAAAGATGAAAATCTGTCTACCTCATCATATTAGGGAGGGGTATGGAGGGGGTGGAGCACAGCGAATCAAGCTGATTTTAAAATATGAAAATTAAGCATTAAATTATGCGTTATTTCGTGTGCAGGAGAATTGTAAGCGTGTTATCTTATGTAATGGTTTCGAATGAAATTTAGCAGGTCTTGTGCGTTTGTTGGCATTTCGTTAAAGGCTTTTGTGTGCAGATGAATACAATTATAATTTCCTCACAAAAATTAACTTCTCTGATATAGCCCATTCACGATTACTTTCAACTTTTCTGAAGCCCTGCTAAAGTTCTACTTCCAAGATATTCCTCGGCCTCATACAAACAAAGCTTAGAAAATAAAACCAGAGTATTAACGCACCACATTCGTGCGCGCTCAATGTAACAATATTTTGCATAAGAACTGTTTCTTAAGAGGAATTACCAACACATATATATTTTACATATATATTTTCTCTCTGTCTGTATTCATATTAGTTACAAATTAAATATTTGAATTGGTAAAATAAATAAATACAAGTTCAATCTAACTAAAAATAAGGACAATTAATATTAACACTTGTATAAAACGCTTGCCAAACACGCCATACATGCGGCGTTTTTTTAAAAGGTTTGGTTCGAAAAATGTCGGCTTTGAAGTATGATCTGCTTAAATTGGTTGTGATATACGAGGTTAGGTTAGGAACAAAAGTAAACATTACGGGCCGCCGGTTTCCATTGGCTGGAATTAAAAATTAAAAACTGCAAATACAGAGTAGACATGCGTATTTTTGTATGCTATATCAAGACTCACTGCATTTTTTTTTATTGTAAACCCTGCTTCAGGCGAGGCGACCCGAGCGCACCCGATACTTGCCGAGAGCGCGGCGGCCGGCGGGGCGCGCCGCCTAGCGGCGAAGGCCGGAACCACCAGCAGCACCTTCCACCGCGGCATCGACAGAGCGAGGCGGTCTGGTGGGGGGAGACGTGAATTATCGCGTGCAGCCAGCTCCGGCGTGACCGCGGGGGAAGGAAAACCAGTCCCGGTCAAGTGCAATGACTCCCGACAGACCGCACCGGGGCCGCCGCGGGCAAGCATTAATCCACCCGTCGTCGCGGAGAGATCTACCCTTTCGCGCAAGACAAGGGCTTCAGCGGTTCGCTCGCGTCGACCTTGAGGATGAACATCGCATGATACGCGCAGTGCCGCAGTTTAGTTTATCTCGTTGAATCCACGCAGTAAATTCTTTTGAATGCCCGAGTCTGCGTGTAGTCCATTCACGGTTACTCGCTACTTTACTGGAGCCCTTCTAAAGTTCTACTTCCAGGATATTCATCCGCTTCATGCGAACAAAGTTTAACCAAACATAGACAATCGCACGAAAGGGACTGCGCACCGCGTTCGTGCGCACTCAGTGTAATAATATTTTTTCACGAGAACTAATTCTTTCTAGGCATTACCAACACGCCTACTTTCTCACTATTTTTATTCGTGTTAATTATGAATTAAATATTTTCATGTAAGGATAAAATACTAAAAGTAAAATCTTAACATAGCCAAAAATAAGGTACTTTTACGCTATCAGAAGTATAAAACGCTTGTAATACATGATGAATTTAGGAAATAACCAAAAAATTCATGCTTGGGGTAATTTTGCAAATGTTAAGATTCAAAACGCGTGGAGAAACCGTGAATATACCTGCACTCTTAAGACGCTTTTCGCAAAGTTACCTCATCGGTGTAAATGTACGAATTGCATTTCTTTTACGTGAGTACGTCTTTAACACTTCCAACACCATGCTCGTATACAATACGGGCAGATATGTATTAACGTCGTCTCAGTGTTAAAATCTCGTACATCTACGTGCATAATTTCAGACACACGCGTGGGAAGCAAAGGGCACATAATGCAATCTTATCTTTTTCATTCAAACAAATATCTTTCGGCCGAGGAAAACAGCTAATTTATAAAAGCACCTTATTGAGAATAATGGAGCTACAAACGCTAGCCATAGGCATGGCCAGTGCTATAAGGAGCGCGTGAAGCTGGATATACCCTCCAATGCAACGGGCCATTAACAGACATTCGTCCTTAGAGCTGTTGAGTTGTGAGTTGGCAAGCGAGCAAAGTGCAACAGCCATTTGAATGTCGACGTCTTTACCGGCACACACGTATACACGTTTCGCGCCGAGCCTCTTGGAAGAGAAGATCCCAGTACATAACATTGCCCAGCGCCGAACGTGTTAACCCTTTCAGTCCTGTATTAATTTCCCCGAACTCTAGTGTTGCAGTCGGCGTACTTTTATAATGCGCGCTGTACTTATGTCAAGTGTTGTTTCTCGCAACCAGCGAACAAAGTGCTGCGTGTTAGTCGATGTCGGCATTAACCGNTAATGCGCGCTGTACTTATGTCAAGTGTTGTTTCTCGCAACCAGCGAACAAAGTGCTGCGTGTTAGTCGATGTCGGCATTAACCGTTCACATATTAGTGATGCAGAAAATTCACCAAGTCTTATTTCTCAAAGGGAAGACGCTCATAACGCTGGTGGCNAGCGCCGAACGTGTTAACCCTTTCAGTCCTGTATTAATTTCCCCGAACTCTAGTGTTGCAGTCGGCGTACTTTTATTATGCGCGCTGTACTTATGTCAAGTGTTGTTTCTCGCAACCAGCGAACAAAGTGCTGCGTGTTAGTCGATGTCGGCATTAATCGTTCACATATTAGTGATGCAGAAAATTCACCAAGTCTTATTTCTCAAAGGGAAGACGCTCATAACGCTGGTGGCCNCGTTCACATATTAGTGATGCAGAAAATTCACCAAGTCTTATTTCTCAAAGGGAAGACGCTCATAACGCTGGTGGCCGATTCGTTTTTTTTTTTTGTGTACAGTGCCCACCATAAATATTCTTTGTGTGCAACACGTTCTCGATCACGGACACGGACGGGGGGCTGAGCGGGTAAAAATCAGACCGACAGAAGCGGTACCCGGACGGAAACAACAACGTGATGTTTGCAAGGTGATACATTCCGACGCCGTAATTTCGTGATATTGATAACACTCGTTCGATCGAGTATACGACTATAATGTGCAAGCATGCGCAAGTAGCGGGTGGGGGCTCGCGGCGACAGGTAGGCAATTTCCGGAGAGGGAGAAAATTTTCCGTGCACTACATATCGCAACTCCGATATGCCGGCGCGCTGATTTTGTGACAAAACGAAAAGACCTCGTTTACATCTGTCGATTTAAACCGCAATAGCCAAGTATACATTTCATTGCTTTAATTTCATTAGCTTATCTCAAAGAAAATGTTAACTGCTGACGCAAAGATGCGTCCACGTAAACACCTGCGACGCCAGCGCCCGTTGCGCAAGACATTTTCTTGCTCCCAACTCGATGCGGTGGCTTTGGTCGGCTCAGATCCCCTCTTCGTTCATCCCCTGGACCACCGCCCTAGCTATCCCCTTCACTCGTGCTTCATAATTTTTTTCTATTCTGTTCTGACAGTTTATTTAAGCCGCTGCGCGACTGGGGCTTTTCNCTTCACTCGTGCTTCATAATTTTTTTCTATTCTGTTCTGACAGTTTATTTAAGCCGCTGCGCGACTGGGGCTTTTCCTAAGCGCACAACCCTCTTAGCCCTGCATGTAGCACACTGCCGGGCCAATTGCGCAGCTTTTTAGGATAGATATTTATCTACAGATTAATTAATTTAGCAAGTTGTATGCCTTGGCATACAGTTTTAGAGTAACATGAGGAGTCCTAAAGGGACACCCCAGGGGTTATTTAGTCCATAATACTGGATAAGTATAAAATAATACCCCAACTTTGAAGGTCTATAATATCAAAACCAAACAGCCTACAACCTTGGTTGACCAATCAAATGAAGCGTGAAACCTTGAGGTTCGTTTACTATACATTCATAAATGTTCAATGTGACCACCACGAGCGGCCTGAACGGCATATACGTTATAATAAAACTCGTTCCACACTCTTGTCAGCATGTCCGGTGTTACGGTTTGGCTGGCGTCCGTAATTCTCGTTTTAAAGTCTTCAGTGTTAGCCGGCAATGGTGGACGAAACACTTGATCCTCTATGTACCCCCATAAAAAAATTCGCACGTGGTAAGATCCGGGCTTCTTGGGAGGCAGTGATGAAGATCCTGGTCACCAGCTGCTCCTCGACCAATCCAGCGTTGCGGCAACGTCTCGTTCAGGTATCCGNCCAACTTTGAAGGTCTATAATATCAAAACCAAACAGCCTACAACCTTGGTTGACCAATCAAATGAAGCGTGAAACCTTGAGGTTCGTTTACTATACATTCATAAATGTTCAATGTGACCACCACGAGCGGCCTGAACGGCATATACGTTATAATAAAACTCGTTCCACACTCTTGTCAGCATGTCCGGTGTTACGGTTTGGCTGGCGTCCGTAATTCTCGTTTTAAAGTCTTCAGTGTTAGCCGGCAATGGTGGACGAAACACTTGATCCTCTATGTACCCCCATAAAAAAATTCGCACGGGGTAAGATCCGGGCTTCTTGGGAGCCATTGATGAAGAGCCTGGTCACCAGCTGCTCCTCGACAAATCCAGGGTTGCGGCAACGTCTCGTTCAGGTATCCGCGAACAGCTAGATGCCAATGGGGTGGCGCACCATAAAGGAAACATCAGACCGTCCCCTTCACATTGACGTGTCGAATGCGAGCTCGCTTCCCCCTCACCACCTCAAACCGATAGTTACGAACGCCATCCAAACCGCAACACCGGACATGCTGACGAGCGTGGAACGAGTTTGATTGTCGCGTAGATGTCGTTCGGGTCGCTCATGGAGGTCACATCGAACATTTATGAATGTGTGGTAAACAAACTTCACGGTCAATTTGATTGGTCAATCATGGTTGTAGGTTGTTTGGTTTTGATTTATTAGACCTTCAAATTTGGGGTATTCTTTTATACCCATCCTGTATGTTTCAATCCGTTTCTTAAACAACACTCCGCAAGAAGTTGTGTCCGTCCATATTCTAGTATTCCACGTACGGAGTGGACGGAATATACCGGGGCTTGTTTACGTTTTGCAGTGTGGACTTAATGTCCTGTAGAGTATCACTCTCAGTAGCCAACCTCAACCCTAAAAATAACTCCAACTTGCGAACAAGGATAAGATCAGTTTATACAGAAATCCAAAGCTAGTTTAAGACTGTTACACAATTCAGTATGTAAGCATTAGGACTTACAAAATATCAGTCACCTTGCTTCAAACATAAGCTGTCTCCTAATGCTTAAAGTTTCGCAGTAGAAAAATTAGGGAACTATAAATGCCAAGTTTCCAAGTCTGAANTAAGCTGTCTCCTAATGCTTAAAGTTTCGCAGTAGAAAAATTAGGGAACTATAAATGCCAAGTTTCCAAGTCTGAATTTAAGTCAATCACAGGGTAACATATATCAGAATTACCTAATACAAGTTTCTATTTTGACTTTGACTTGGAATAATGAGCATTAAGAATATTTTACTCTTTTCCTAAAAAAAAAAAATCAAATGCCAAAGGCAAGAATACAACTAAAGCAACGCATTTAAGACGCTATTCTAATGTCTGAACGTAAGCAGTAAGATCGCTGTGGCGAACACTAAATTTCCGCATGCCTTCTCTAGTGTTCNTTATTCTAATGTCTGAACGTAAGCAGTAAGATCGCTGTGGCGAACACTAAATTTCCGCATGCCTTCTCTAGTGTTCACCGCTGAGGTGTGTAATCGTGTAAACCGCGCTGAGGGGCGATGCGCGCCGGTTGAGGCGAGAGAACCCGAGCACGGCCGATGATTGCCGAGCTCGCACCTGCGTGACGGGTGGCTAAGGCTCGAGTCCTCGTGTCTCGGTGTCCCCGCAGTCCGGCGCTGGAGCTCCATTTAACCGGTGTTCGTCTTCTCAGCTTGCAGCAGAACTACGCGTCGATTTCACAGGTGAGTGTCGTACTGACGTCTGTAAGCCATTCACGGTTACTTCACACTTTACTGAAGGCCCTGCTAAAGTTATACTTCCAGGATATTCCTCCGCCTCGTGCTAACCAAGCTTAACCGAGTCTAAAAGATTACACCAAAGGAACATCAAAACGCATTCGTGCGCACTCAGCGAAATAACATTTTGCATGACCACTATTTCTTACTCGGCATTACCAACAAACCTATTTTTTCTCCGTTTTTCTTCATATTAATTACAAATTAAATATTATGATTTATGCGCTCTAAACTTAAAACAGTGAGAATTGAGCCGAAACAGTGGGAATTCAGCGTTTGATAATCAGTGCCAGTTAAGTAATTAATACGGTGGCTGAGTTTCACTGATTTATACGTGGTTCCCGGTTAATTTGCTCGATTCGCCAGTCGGCAGTAGCCTATCAACTGACTTTCAATGAATGTTATTTCACTGATCGATGTAACTGATCCGGACTTAAAAGAGTGTTAATAAAACACAAGTAAAAGTTTAGTTTAACCGAAAATAAGGTACTTTTCATGTCAACCCAAGTACGAAACACTTGCGATTCGTGGGAAGCAACCAATCACGTCAAACACGCGCGTGATTTTTCAAAGGTTCGATTAAAAAAAAAAAAAGTGTGGAGAAACCGTGAATAGACTACATCAGCGGGTGAATGACGAACCGGATTCTTCTGAGCCGGCACGCTGTGGTGCTCGTACATTTTCGTGGCCTTGCACGTGCGAGCCATATTTCAGTAATTAAGGCGCTCGCCTACTTGGGGTTGTTTTTCGCATTCGAGACTCGCTCGGGTGCAGTAGAACGATAGGAGTTCACGGTCCGGAGATTTACCCCTCCTCCCTTCTCCTCCTCGCGCTTTTGGGGCACGGCGATACGGGCGACAATAACACGCACAACCAGCACCCCGTCGCCCCTACGCGCAAGAAGCCGAACCTGCAGGCAGTGCTTCCGCTGTTACGCGTTCCTTCCTTTTGCAAACGAGGCATGTAACAGCGGGATATTTTATTAACACGCGATGAAAGCACACACGACTGTACAGTTCTATTTTTCTCCTACCTGTTAAAGGAAACTGCACGGTAAGGCTGCTCTAAAAATGCAGTTTTAAACCATTTTCAACATTTTTTTTCCTATTGGAACAAACTTAATTTTATAAAAACAAAAATGTGCGGGCTTAGGTGATTATTTTTTTGTATTTTCTAACGAAAAGCCGTATTCCCATTACATTTATTTGCTTAGATACTCGTAAACGCGCCAACTACCAATGTACAGAAAATATGTCCGAACTACTAACTCATATGGCTGTTGTCTGGTTGAGAATTTGGTATGCGGAAATACGTGTTTATAAAATTCTGTTATTTGAAGCCAAATTTCGAGATATAAACTTGAAACAAAGCCTAAGTGTGAGAAATGATACTCTCAAGCCCTGTATCGTAGCAAATGTAACAATTTGTTTTTCAATATTTTTTATTTACTAATTTTTCTGATTTATCCAGGGAACATACTATACATTAATGTTACAAAATGCTTCGATAGTAAAGAAGCACGTATTTTTATGCTCAAAAAAGTTCCTGGTGGTATATATCTATATTTAACATGTACGCCAAATAAAAACTAATTTCATTAATACGTATTCCTCTATACCAAATGCCCACTGTTTTCAAACCAGGCAACAGCCTTTAGGCTCAGTAGCAAGGGAGCGATAAGGGCCACACTGCCACGCTCATCAATTGCCCCATCGCCGCTACGCGCAAGGCTCTGAATTGACGCGAAGTGTTATCGTAGTATCAAAGTTCAATACAGGCTGCTATAGCAGCTGCTCGGGTAATTTTTAACTACGCTGACCCCAAAATAATATTTGTACCATGAGTAATGACTTCAAAATGATCACGCTTCCTTCATCTCAGGTATGTTTTCCTTTCTTGCGCAAACATACTGAGCACACGTTTAACGGCTTCGTTAAAAATTATTAATTTCGAACGTGCTCTAGCACAGATCAAGCGCCAGGTAAAGCGACCGCCTAAATTCAGTATTTAAAATTATGAAAATGGTTTTAAGATGTTGTAAATAATAACAGTTTTTAAACTCTGCACCGCAGTTTGTTTTTCTGTCTGTAAATGTTTCCCTTACAATAATATTAGAACAGTGTTTAAAAAGTTTGTAGCAAGGTATGTAAAAAATTATCTCTTGTTCGTAAATCATACGATTGCTTTGGACATTCATGTAATATTTATTATTATTGCGAGCTACGTATTTTATCATTGGCATAAGTACAAATCAACGTCGTCGTATGACCTAGAGGTTATGGTGACATTCGCTTAACACAGGTCAAGGGTTCGATTCTCTGGCTGCAGCACGAATAGCGTTTAAACTCGTTTTTCCAATTATTTGCACAGTTCAAGGAATTGAATGGCTTATGAACCTGTAACTCATCTGAAGCTGAAAACGGAAGATCCGTCTCCACTATTCCAAGATTACGGGCATGAACAAAGCCTTTGAATTAAAATAAGTTAGAGTCGAACGTGTGTTATAATTTATGTACGTTGTACGTAAGTAACAAATTTTTTTGTGGAGACACCAATCTCTGCCTCATTTGAAATTTAGTTCACATTTTTCTTGATGCGTAAACAGTTATCGATTCCTGCGCTGTTAACTACTAAACTAACGTGTTAATATATACAGGGTGATTCTAAAATCATGGGACAAACGTTGAGGGGTGGTAGAGCTCACTAAAACAAACAATTATTGTATATGAATATATGGGCGGAAGTGACGCCTTGAGGCACAAACACAAAAACATAGCACATTAACGGAAACATAAAAAGTTTCAATAGCAGCATACTTAACGAGTGATTCCGTACAGCAAATGTTAAAACACTTGCTGGAAATGCATCCACCAACAGTCACGCATGCTTGGCGATCTCTACATACGGCGTGATTGGCTGACAATGGTGGCGTGCGTGAAATACCCGGCGTATTTGAATCTGTTCTCCAAACACTCCACCGACGCTACCAAGCTTGCATTACTGTCGGTGGTAGCAATGTTGGGCAATTATTATAAACATTGCTGTAAAAAGGTATTTAGCGGCGAAGTTGTAAATAAACAATGTGTTGCATTTCATGTGTTATTTTTGCGTTTGTGCCTCAACGCGTCACTCCCGCCCATANTATATATATATATATATATATATATATATATATATATTCTTTTTGGTAGCGCCAGGGTATTATTTGTCATAATACATCAGTTTAGCTTCTCGTTTTTGAGACACCGAGTGCACATGCGTATTTACAGTGGAATTAGTCAGTGCAGAATTTTAAGAATTCAAAACCAACCGATGATAAAATTTCACTTTTGGAATTGGAAAGGGCTTATTAACGTCCCCCGGTATTATGCATAAAGTCTTACCAGGGGACGGTTTACAAAATAACTTATTGCCTAACCTAAACTAACTCGCATGCCTTATCTAGGATTCAAACCACAGACCGGCGACGCACCAACAACTATAAAATTTAACTCTTCCATTTGTTCGAGTCCTAGTTGTTCGAATGATTGGACAGTGGTTATTGCTTCATAAACACGCGTAAATAGTTGAAATTTTGTTTACGATCTGAAATACTCGAAGAACGTAACTACATTATGCACGTCTAAGTTAAGAAATTGAAAATGGTACCTAAATGCGAGTTCTAACGTTGGAAGTATCAGGCATAGACTAAAGATGAGGTATGCCGGTTTTCTCGTCTTTTGCACATGTACCCACCACTGACCTACCCCATACCTATACAAATGTCAAAGTCACATGGTCAGCAGTGATAAACGTTTTTGTTTATATCTTAATTTTCAAAAGACAGTCCCATTTATAGTAATAAAATGTATTTACTCATTTGAATTCAATCAAACCGCATCACAGACGTCTCAAAGCACTTGCTTGATAAACAGTGTTCTAACCTCATCCACGCCGTTTATGATAGTTTTTTTGGCGTAAAAAATCCAATGGTGGGACACGGATACTGGTTTTGCGCAGCTGGCGTGTTCACATTACCCCATCTTCACTCCACCTATCAGGCAACCCCACTGTACAAACAAACGACTGCGATAGGATCCCGGAACGGCACTGCGTCACGTCCACATGACAAGGAGACCGGAACCGAAGAGGATATACGGGATAAAGAGTGCGCATACCCGCTGCGCAGTAACCAATCTCCATGTACCAACATTTCACTGCGGTTTTATTTTTGCCAATATCGCTATGAAAATGACGAGTGTTGGTTTTGAGGTAAGAACACCGCTAACATAAATGCGTAATTTTAAATAGCAGCACACGCACTTCCTCTCGTGGAATTTTAATACAAGCAGAATACATAAGAACATTCTTTTTTTTTACGTAAATGTTTAACCACGTACGTAATACTGCCAGTTCTGCTAGCGACGGGCAACTGCGTGGGGTCTTGCGCTGAATACGATCGCTATACTACCTCATTTTTCGTTTCTGGTAGGAAAGGTAGTTGTTAGAGCCCCAGTTCCACCGGCCATGGGCAACGTCCGCCACATTCCCTATGTTTGCGCATAATCTCGACTTGCGTCCGCCGGGTATCGAGCCCCGAGTTTCCGTGGCTGCAGGTCGACGTTCTAACCGCCGACGCTGACAGAAATAGTTTACGTGCAGCAATGGAAAAACACCGGTAGAAAATCATCCGTAAATATTCTGAAAATTACGGACCTTACTTTTTTTCAATAACGGCATTTCCGTAAATTTGACATAACTTCCTGTGAGTTCACATAACCTCTCGTAAATTTACTAATTACAGTGGTTACTCCAAGTATGTTACACTGTACTCTACCTTCTCTGTCCGACACGCACGTGTCTCTCATACGTACGGAGTTTTCACGGGCAGCTTTCTAGAAGTATTGGTAGTTTACCAACCATGTTAGGCTGTCGTACGTCTGTGTTTTCGCCCGTCAGTTTAAAGCGATTCACAACAACCCCGCCGTCCGTCAATCCTTCCACACGGCAAAATTTCAGTGTGACAACTTAACATCGCGATCTTTCTATCGTATGGAGGAATATTTTGGTTGGAAATACATTTTCACCAGATAAATATTTTGGGTAAATAATTGTTTTACGTGATAAGAATTTATACTGAATTTACCGCCAAAATTAAATAAACACATTTTATTTCTAAGCGCGTATTCACGTCCAAGGAATGTCGTCAGAAGGCGGTGTCTCGTCAGAAGGCGGTGTCTCGTCCGTCCGTCGAAATTTAAAGTTTGGTAAATATTTGACGGACGTAGTGATAGAAAAAAAAAAAGGTTGCCGCGCGAATGGTTGAAGATCACCTGACCGACGGACGGACGACGTATGCGACGGGTGGCTGTGAGTCCAGCATTACTCATCGGCTGCATCACACGTTGTTCTAGTAAACTAAGGCTTACTGATTGTTTTGATCGCTACGACACACTATTTACGCACGAGCACACGACTGATGGTCACCAACGCTGGTCGTCTCCCGTCCCTAGTTAGGAAACGTAACCACAAAACAATTCTTCACGAAATAAATTAATTTTAACACACATATATTTTACCTATAAAACAATACATATGTTGTTTTTGCACTAAAGTAACACATGCAAATTTTTTTTTCCCCGGTTTCTAGTAATTTCTGAGTGTTTGAAGTGGTCATAACTGTTGCAGTTGTTTTCAGCTGTATTTTTTATTTTTCGACAAATCAGGTTTACGTTACAAGAATATCCCAACTGCAGCAGGAAGAAACATTTTTCGATTAAAGCTATAACTAGGGCCAGTGACTTTTCGCGTAAAAATCGGAGCACACAGTAGACTTCACTACTATATACACACCTCAGCTGTTGTTATACCTCCATTGGCTGCTGGTGCCATGTCCGTCTTTGACCAAGCCACTCAGGACCAAGTAACTCCGACACTGAACCTTCGTGATTCGTAAGAAAATGGTTAACACGGGCCAGAACATTTTTTAGCCAATCAAAGAAGCTGGACGACCCTACAGTGCTTTGGGCTGTATCTTGTCTCGAAATCTTTTCGCGAAATATCACTGCCCCTAGCTATAGGGAATACGGGGAGGTTCTGTATTTTGTATGCACGGAGCTCGTTTCTGTTTTTCATCTCGACGCGCAGTTCCTGTCCGTGAACAGTAGATTTCCGTGAATGTACGGGCATTTTCAACAGCGCAGCTACAAAAGCGTCTATTTAAGAGTACGCAGGAACAGCAACGACAGACGGTTTAAGGGGCCTGCCTAACGGGAGCTGTATTCCGCGTTCGAGGCCGAGAAGAGCGGGAACGATAAGGGCGATACTGCTACGTGCATCAAGTGCGCTATCGCCGCTAAGCGCTAGGCTCTGAACCGGCGTGCGGTGTTCTCATCGGGCTGCGTGTGCCTGTGGGTCTTTAAGCGGTTGACCCTATAATTTTACTGGTTGGAAAGTCTGCAGTAAGGTTCAATGCAGGGGTCTTGTTTATTACTGTATGTACCTGGCGCGTATATTTTCTGAAGCAGCACTTTGAATAAGTAGTTTTTTAGCTACGTAGTGCTCTAAAAATTTGTTTCTAACTTGCGTGACGTCTTGAAAGCACTGAACAGGCCTCGTACGAAGTGTGCGTCCTTTTCGTATATCAGCACGTTGGACTCATGTCTAGTAGTTTCGTAGGAAGAATGTGCATTTCGAACACTCCTGCAACGCCTGTGCAAGTGGCAGGTAGACGGACCCCTTAATGTCTTCCCAGCGACCGCGTGTGCTCCTTTAGCGGCCTCGTACGAGTTGGTGTAAGTGGCCCCGTTTACAGAGCTAACGAGACCACGTGCGAGAGCGGTTTTAACGACGGCTTTTTAACCAAAGAGCTGATCAGGTTGCTCGGTAGCAGCGCCACGACGTGGAAGATCCACTGCGCCGATTTCCAATTTTAGTGGCGCGGTAGGGACATACTTATGATCGTGAAACTTCCCCTGCATTATTTTGGTCGACGAAGGAAAACAAGTTCTCAAGTCAACATCGGTGTTGATGTTGGGCTGCAGTAACCTGACCGAAAGTCGGTCCGAATCGTCTAACAGGCGAATCTCGTACAGCTGAACTGTCGGACAGTAGCCGGTCAGTCAGCTGCCTGTCGAATAGCTGACTGTCGAACAGCTGCAGGTGTGTTGTGTGACATGTTGGACAGCCGTCTGTCGGACAGCCGCCTGTCGAAAAGCTGACCTGTCGAATAGTCGACCATCAGCTAGCTAACTGTCGGCTAGATGGCCTGTCTAACAGCTGCATGACTTTCAGGTGATGTGTTGGAAAGCTGCCTGCTGAACACCTGCATGTCGGCCAGTTGACCTGTGGAATAACTGGTTCTTCGGTCTGCTGGCCTTTCGAACAGATGAACGTCTATTAGCTGCAGTGTCAGACAGCTCCTTATCAGCTGCATATCGGATAGCTACCAGTCAGTCACATAAAGGTAGATCTGGTGCATCTCGAACAAATGACTTACGGTCAGCTGATGCATCCCTTTGATATTTAACACTTCGCGTAAGAATACACAATGTAGAGAAACAAGAAACTCTACAAATTCTAAAAGTGTTCATTATAAAGTATACCCAATCTCTTATTTATCAAATCCATTACATTTAATTTAAACGGTGTATCAAAATTATTTATCAAGATGGATTATAAATGACACCTCTTTAATTTTTCTCATACTGCTAACCCATTACTGTATTTCTTAGTTCCTGTGTTGAAACGGCCAAGACTTCAGAAAATATGTTAACCAGTGTTCTTTACGCTATATATACATAAATAAAATATACATAATAAAAAACCGTATGATCGTTTAGCAACTAAAACAATGAAACTCAAGATTTCGAGCATAAATACCCGTCAACTTTTTACCGAGCGTGGAAATTAAACATGCACGCCATCGACATTTTGCATCGCTGCGTTTGGGTAAATTAGTAATTTCCAGGGGCGAGTGGCTCAGGGTTGGGAGGCCCTTACAGCATTATACACGAACGACAATAAAGGTGATAATTATCAGGAAACGGGGCGAGTCTGCAGCACTGAAGTTAAAATTCATGGAATAAGAGACCTGCAAAGAAGAAAAGTGATGGGAAATAAATGTCAAATTNTATAAAGGTGATAATTATCAGGAAACGGGGCGAGTCTGCAGCACTGAAGTTAAAATTCATGGAATAAGAGACCTGCAAAGAAGAAAAGTGATGGGAAATAAATGTCAAATTGGGCTACACTTGTAAATCTAACTGACATTCAGAAGCCCTGAATAAACTTAAANGTGATGGGAAATAAATGTCAAATTGGGCTACACTTGTAAATCTAACTGACATTCAGAAGCCCTGAATAAACTTAAATGGTCACCAATAAGATTCAAATTCAAACATATTGAATACCCTCAGACCTCCTGATCGCTTAAACTCATTCCTAGTGGGTAGTATCATTTCATTTAACCCGAGGAATTCATGGATTCATGGTACTAACCCTTGGAATTTTCGGCCTCAACATTGCTACAGAATAGGTCATTACACAGAAGATAAATGGCGTGGTAGTTTCTTTAATTAAGGCAACGCGAGACTCTGAAAACTACCAACTTTAAAAGGCAATACATGACAGTTCTATACTAATGCTAATTTCTAATGCGTTTTTTTTTTTTTTAAAGAAAAAGGGGTTTAATGCCAGTGACACAAAATAATTTTTAGGTAAGAGTCTTCCATTACAGGATACCTATCCCGTTTAGTCTCGAATTGATTTACAAGCTCAAGGGGCCGCAGTGGTGTGGTGGTCAGACTACCAACCTCCCACATAGGAGAACCGGGTTCGATCCCCGGCGGGGTCACTTCCGGATTTTCGCACTTGAGAACTGTGCCGGGCGGCGCCGCTGTTTGGCGTGTTTTCTCGCGGACCTCCCGTTTCCCCCTCCCGTGCATTCCTGCTCCATACTCACCCTCGCTTCACCCTCGCCGTCTCTCAACACCTCGATGTTGAAAGCCGCCTGAATATCTCCACTCAAATCTCCACTGCAAGCCCAAGTGTTGCAATCGTGAAATATTTTGGTGTACGCTGTACTTGGGGTCGGGCGTGCTTCTCGCAACCAGAGAACGACTTACTGCGTGGTTGGTGTTATCAGCATTAACCATTCACAAAGGAGAGGCACAGAAGCTTTTGGCAAATCAGACCACTCACAAGGAAGACGCCCAAAACACCAAGCACTTATTCCCTGTTGCGTACAGTCCCGACCGTAAACATATTTCATTTGAAACATGTCAACGATCGTCGACACGGGGGACTAAACGTGTTAACATAACATGGCGACGTACAGCACATCTTTGTATGTAATATTACACCACAAAATGCTAGCCACCACTGGAAGAACCATAGAGGCGAGTTGACCCCAGAAAGACTGCACGCAAATTCAGTGCCTTACGCGTAAAGGCGAACAAACGTTCGATACGCCTGCCTAGGTCGCCCTTAACACTCCCGCACTTCTAGTCCCCGTTCACGCTAAATAACTATAGCCATGCGCCGCCCTTAACAGGCTGCTTGCTTTTTTGTGAACATGCCAAAAAAAATTTCTTTATTCGCGAACTTTGAGTAGTTTAGCGACCGACGTAAGATTTCGAGCGTACTGCTCGTCTAGTCTAGAGTTACAGAACTGCGCTTCAAGAGAACTCGTCGCCGAGCGGTTGGAGCGATTCGCGCCTCCACGTTTGCAGTCTTCCTGCAAGAACAAAGCACGTAACGAAATGTGATCATGTGCGGTTGCGGGGAGATAGTTCAACCGAACTGAAACGTGGCTCAGCAACACCGCCTGCAGACCGCAACAGTTTTATATGGCATCGTCCTGTCCCATTCCATTGTGGCGTGACACGCAGTGTATTTCTGAATTTTTTTTTGTTCGTTCCAGTGCTACCAACCCAGTTCACATTGCGCTGCTGATCTGGTCAGTGCTGCAACAGACGTTACGAAGGTATAGTAGCATTACCAAATTCATCATTCANGGTATGGTACAAAACTTATCACGTCACAAAGTCCACTCCCTCCAGGGGACTGGTATTTGCTTTACCATGGTTTCATAGTTTCACAGAAAACCAACTCGGTTTTCTGTGAAAGCAATGGCATAAGTTCAAAATATTTCGCTTAATCAGGCTATTGTAGCTGAGTTGTGAAACGTTTCCATCATAGTNTAGCTGAGTTGTGAAACGTTTCCATCATAGTATAATTTTTTTACAAGTGTGTTTGACCGGGGCATGTTTGCACGGATTTATGGTAATGAATTTTCTATTTTTTCCTAAATATTTTTTTTACCCCGAAACTATTCGCAAATATTGAGTGGCGCTTTGGGATTTTATAGACAAATTTTGAGTCTCATCAACTGTCATATCTAATAGTGGAATAAAAAAATAACATATGTCTATATCGATTGTGTAAACGTATCTCGCTTGCGGGGTAAATTAACGTACATCGCGGGGCTAGTTTACACGATCATTTAAAAGTGAATTTGGAGCTGTGAAAATAATTCACAAGTCTAATTCCAGGAGGTCTGTAGTATTGCACTTGGGAACTACACTCTAAGAAATTATTCTCAAAGTTACTATGTGAGTGCGTACGTAGAGCAAGGAAGAGTGAATGGTGAAGTTATTTTCCATACGTTCACGCCAAAGTTCCTACATTTGCTCAGGAAGCAGTTAAATGCGTAGGAAACTTCCCGACTTTGTATAGTAGCGACGCTAAACATCTAATATTTGTAGCCATGCGTGTGGTGTTATTTCCATACGATACATGTGTTAAAAACTTCCAATTCTGTTTGAGAAGTTTAGCAGAAAATGTTTTTAGAATGTAGTTGGCAGTCATGCATCCCGCCTCAAACTGGACGGTGCGGCGTTCCAAAAAGTTACTCTGCGAGTAAACTTTCCTCTTTGGCTGTCCCAAATCACTTTGAGTAATGTTTTACTCGCTCACGGCAGTGTCACAAAACTGCAGAGTATAGTTACTGCTCCGCGGAAAGAATTTGGGAAAATGGACAAATATAATTTGGAATTTGCAATGGTTGCTTTATCTGTACAGTAGCGACTCGGCCCGGCTTCGTCTGGGTACAATTTAGTGTTTACAGCGATACACAAATAAATAAATTGGGAGAAGACAATTACAATATGATATGATAGTAAATTAGTAAACTACAATCATATATTACATGCATACATGCATGCATACATACACGTCACGTCTATCTCCCAGAAGGGTAGGCAGAGATTATGGACCTTCATTTACCACGATCCTGACTTACCTAACTCCGCTTTATCCACATTCATACAACTCCAATATAACAATATTATATGATAGTGGTTTAGAAAATTTCTTTATATACAACATTAATCGTTTTGCCTCCTACCGCCAGCACAAAAAAAAATTATGTTTGACGTGATACGCGAAAGGGCTACGCATAGTTGTCCGTGTGAAAAAACATGCTCCACTCAAATCCACTCCATCTACATTAAGTGTTTGACCCTGAGCCTTATTTATGGTCATACCAAAACAAACTCTTATTGGAAATCGGACTCTTTTAAAATTGAAAGGCAAATCCGAGGGAATCATTGGTATTATAGGTATTAAAAAAGTTTCTCCAGTACCGCAGTCACTTAGATAGTGCCTTCAATGAGATAACTTTTTAAACTTTTTATTTGTAATCGAGTCCCGTTGCATAATTTAGGTGGATTTATATTTCGCAATAAAATTATGGGCGCTCCAACTTTTAAAATCAGTATGTGTGGTGGCATGCCCAGAAGGATTCAATGAATTAAGAAATTCTGTGAGATAGTGCACAGCTTCTTCACTGTCGAGTAGTGTATCTTCTNAAATAGACTTGTGTTTGCGCATTGAATTTTGCGAGCCGGACACCAGGAGGCATAGAGGCTGGTCTCGTCTGTCTCTCTACGCTTTAGTGCGGCGAGGAAGCCGTATCAACAGAGGTAGGAAAATGTTGCCTGTCCATTGACCTGTGGGAAGGTTCAGTGTCGGAGTTACTTAGTCCTGAGTGGCTTGGTCAAAGACGGACACGGCACCAGCAGCCAATGGAGGTATAACGACAGCTTAGGTGTGTATATAGTATTGAAGTCTACTGTGTGCTCCGATTTTTACGCGAAAAGTCGCTAGCCCTAACTGTACCAAATCACCTCCAATGTTGACCATTCATTCTTGGTGCTCAGGGGCCGAGGTTGTGTAGCAGTCAAACTACTCGCCTCCCACCAAGGCAAGCAGGATTCGATTCCCAGCGGGGTCGCCCATATTTTCGCACGTGGGAAACATGACGGACGTTGTCGTTGGCTGGCGGGGTTCTCTCGGGGTACTCCCGTTTCCCGCGCCATCGCGTTCCACCGCTGCTCCACCTTCACCTCTCTTCACTCTCATCGCCGCTAAAAACCTCGANCCTAACTCCGCTTTATCCACATTCATACAACTCCAATATAACAATATTATATGATAGTGGTTTAGAAAATTTCTTTGTATACAACATTAATCGTTTTGCCTCCTACCGCCAGCACAAAAAAAAAATTATGTTTGACGTGACACGCGAAAGGGCTACGTATAGTTGTCCGTGTGAAAAACATGCTCCACTCAAATCCACCACAGCCACATTAAGTGTTTGACCCTGTGCCTTATTTATGGTCATACCAAAACCAACTCTTATTGAAAATCGGACACTTTTAAAATTAAAAGGCACATCCGAGGGAATAATTGGTATTATAGGTATTAAAAAAGTTTCAGGTCATGGCGTCAGTGAATCTATCACGGAAGTTACTCTATTGAAATTAAACTTTTTATTTGTAATCGAGTCCCGCTGCATAATTTCGGTGGATTTATATTTCGCAATAAAATTATGGGCGCTCCAACTTTTAAAACCAGTATGTGTGGTGGCATGCCAGAAGGATTAAATGAATTAAGAAATTATGTGGGATAGTGCACAGCTTCTTCACTGTCGAGTACTGTATCTTCTGAGTAAATAGACTTGTGTTTGCGCATTGAATTTTGCGAGCCGGACACCAGGAGGCATAGAGGCTGGTCTCGTCTGTCTCTCTTCGCTTTAGTGCAGCGAGGAGGCCGTATCGACAGAGGTAGGAAAATGTTGCCTGTCCATTGACCTGTGGGAAGGTTCAGTGTCGGAGTTACTTAGTCCTGAGTGGCTTGGTCAAAGACGGACACGGCACCAGCAGCNTCAGTGTCGGAGTTACTTAGTCCTGAGTGGCTTGGTCAAAGACGGACACGGCACCAGCAGCAAATGGAGGTATAACGGCAGCTTAGGTGTGTATATAGTATTGAAGTCTACTGTGTGCTCCGAATTTTACGCGAAAAGTCGCTGGTCCTAACTGTACCAAATCACCTCCAATGTTGACCGTTCCTTCTGGGCGCTCAGGGGCCGCGGTTGTGTAGTAGTCAGACTACTCGCCTCCCACCAAGGCAAACAGGATTCGATTCCCGGCGGGGTCGCCCATATTTTCGCACGTGGGAAACATGGCGGACGTTGTCGTTGGCCGGAGGGTTTCTCTCGGGGTACTCCCGTTTCCCGCGCCATTGCATTCCACCGCTGTTCCACCTTCGCCTCTCTTCGCTCTCATCGCCGCTCAAAACCTCGATGTTAATGGCGCCGTCTACTTGCACCTGGTTAGCGCGATTGTGGCCGAGAAGCACGGGTAGAGGGCGAATAGGGCGACATTGCCACGAGCACCAAGTGCGCCATCGCCGCTATGCGCAGGGCTCCGAACTGGCGTGCAGTGTTCTCGTCAGTCCTGCGTGTACTTAATTGGCTTTCAGCGATAATCTTATCATTTTATTGGTGTAAAGTCTCCAGCAAGGTCCAATGCATGCCTCTAGAGTACGTTAGTGGGTATCTGACACGAATATATTGAGATACAGCGCTTTGAATAAAACCCTTTCTAGCTTTATAGGATTGCTGCGAAATGTTACTTCTAATGTGCGTGATGTCTTGAGAGTATTCTACAGTCATAGTCCGAGCTGTGTTTTATTTTCGTAAATCAGCACATTAGACTCGCGTTTAATAGTTCCGCGAGAAAAAAAAAACATGATTTTAAACACTCTGCAACCCAGTTTGAGCGCGAGGTAGGCGGGCCCCTTAAGCGTCGACCAACAACCTTTCAACTGCACTTCACTCTTCCAGGGTGCCTCAATTTTTTTGTCAGTCAGTGTATTTATAGTTTCCCCGCCCCGTGTTATTGAAATCGCCTTAACAACGTTTGCACCGAACAGCGCCGGTCCACATCGCGTTTCGCGGAAGCCGCACGAGTCTCCGCGATGACCCGTTCACTCTGATTCGTTCCCGAGCGCCGTGTCCTTTCTCCGGAAAGAAACTGAGTCACGACCTACTGACCGCCCGCCTGTATACCGCAGGCGTCGGTTGGTCCCATGACGACGCCAGACACGAGCCGTTTCACTTGCCGAGGGTTAAGCTGGGTTCATAATAAAAATTATGCTTCAAGAGGTGATCTGCCTTTCGGAAACACGTATTCTGTATTTTCAGTTCCCAATAAATGTTTTAGTTCTTAACTCCAGCCAATGTAAACATGGCGACAAGCCTGTCATGTTTACTTTAAGTTCCTAACCTTACCTCGTATATCACAACCATATTTAAGCAGCCGACATTTTCTATCAGAGAAGCTTATATTTGTGAACAAATATAATCGTAATCTTGTGCAAACAGACGCCTTTTTTAATTTTTTATACTTACATTTTTAACCGTTTCCTGCCAACAACACCGACTGCTCTGTTCTGATTGGTCGTGGCTCACCAGTTTCACTTAAGATATAAAATACAACCTTTTTTTTTTTACGCTTAAGGAAATCTCAGCAACGCACACGACCTGCTAAGATCCATTGGAAACTAATACATAAGATAACACACTATCAGTTATTCTTCACACGAAAAAAACGCATAATTTCACGTTTAATTTTTCTATTGTAAACCAAGCTTAAGGCTGGGAAACGGGGGAGTAATATCTAATGGGTAGAATGATTTATTTGTGATCTCAAGAAGTTGCGTCCCCAACAAATAGACGACCCTAGTAACGATTGTCAGGCGTTTTTATCCAGCCAATCAGAATTAGAGCAGAAATGTGATGCACGTAGAATTAATAGCACTTACAGATAATTGGTTTTAATGTTATTTAATGTGAGATGATTCTCGCTTAAAAACATTACAGGAAGTGAAAAAGAAACTGTGTTATGTTCCCGACTGTCTTGAAATGGATGAAATTTCACGTCTTACACATCAAATGACGGAACTGTTTTGAATCTATTGATTCAAACGATTCACTTTCAGCAAACAAGTTGTTTTGCATAATTGCGGATATATGTATGTATGTATGTATGTAATATTGCAACTGATATCTTGTATGATTATTTAAATGCTAATGTTCAGTAGTTATTCAACACTGTACACTAAAAAATAATGAGTGAAGTAAAATTTAAAAAAAGCTATCGAGAGTGTACGTTACCAAGAATCGAACTATCGCACATAATATATCGAAATGTCTCGTTTGTAACGTAAGTCGATAAAGTCGATACGTCTTTAGGCTCGTAGTTCTGCCCCATAAGATAGGTACCGCTAGTGAAATAGTTCGATTTGAATACACGGCACTTTCCGCTCTATAAAACTTTCTACTATGTAGGCTTGGCAACCGATGAAAAACATGTGCGTATCAAAACGAAAGAAGGTATGGCATGCTTTATTATATTACATGTTCATATAATATAATAAAGATCCTAGACATGTGGTTGTGTAACAAAAAGCAATATTTTATTTCGTGACATGTGCATAACTCATTGAGCCAATAAGACTGAAGGACTTTATGGTCGCGCAATATTTATCGGTTAGTAAATGCTCATAAATATTTTCCTTTGCAATTATTTCTATATCTGTTTGCAATAGCATGTAGCAGTGTCTTCTCTCTCTCTCTATCTCTCTCTCCCTATATCTCTCTCACTCTTGCTCTCTCTTGCACGAATACTAGTTTAAATGTATGTTATTCTGGTGGCAACAGAAAAACAGTATTTTCAAGTCGTGTAAAATTTGCTGCACTTGTCGCATTGTAGATTTTTTTGAGATCGGTCCTTTTCAACATTAGCTCCACTATTATTGGCTGTGGAACCACGGGATATTTTTTATATATTGTGTTTAATAATCATATCGTACTCATGTCGTACTTGCGTGTAAGTCAGTTCTTTATTATTTTTGCATGACTGATTTTGCATGCACAGCATGGTTTCATATCTTTCACGCGTGATTCCCACGTACCTAATGTTAGGATAATTGTCTTTATTTGTATTAACACGTACATGTTTTAATTTAGCTTGTGCATACGTNTCACGTACCTAATGTTAGGATAATTGTCTTTATTTGTATTAACACGTACATGTTTTAATTTAGCTTGTGCATACGTACACCTTGTTCTCGGTGCGATTGTACAGTCCTTTATTTTCAATGTATTGCTCGTTGTCAAGGGTTACCCATGCTAACGAGGCCTCGGGCTGCCGGGGCTCGTTCTAGGCTGCCAGGTGTTTGTCTACACGTGTTTTACTGTAACACACGACTACGTGCATCAAGCTCGCAGTGTTAGACGTTAGACGTTAGACGTTAACTTCTGAGCGCTATGGAATATACACACTGTGCTTATTACTTACACGGCAATATTTGTTTAAAAAGGTGGTTATAGGTGGAGACCTGAAAAATTTCGCGTTTTCATTTCGGGACAAGCTAGAATTCAAAACCCCGTACGTTTTTATTGCTAATGNTTTCGCGTTTTCATTTCGGGACAAGCTAGAATTCAAAACCCCGTACGTTTTTATTGCTAATGCTATTGGTCTACCCATTAAATTACACCTCCTGAACAACTCTGAGCCTATAATAAATACACAGTAAAATGCAGACCGAATCACCGTCTTCCGCTAATACGACAAGCAACCAATGAACAGTGATATCTGCATGATTTTGCATACGAAAATAGAGCATATAATCCATTCACGGTTACTTCACACTTTTCTGAAGCCCTGCTAAAGTTCTACTTCCTGGATATTCCTCCGCCTCATACAAACGAAGTTTATTTAAGTCTATAAAATTACACCAAATGACAATGCACCGAATTCGTGCGCACTCAGTTGTAATTATATTTGCATGAGAACTATTTCTTACTAGGCGCTACCAACACACATCTTCTCTCACTGTTTTTTTTTTTTCGTGTTCATTATAAATGAATTATTGACATTTATAAATAAAATACAGATAAAACTTTAATTTAACGAAAAATAAGATACTTTCATGTTAAACGATGTATAAAACGTTTGTGATACATGACACATTTAGGAAATAACTAAACACGCCATTCATGGGGTGATTTTTCAAAGGTTTGATTAAAAAAGTATGAAGAAACCGCGAATAGACTATAGCCTACAGGTCATTGAACTCGCGAATTTTTTCAGGTCTCTAGTTATAGGGTAAAAAAAATGGCAGAAAGGAAAAAGTAACTAGGGCCTCAAAAGTGCTCACTTGATCGTGAACAGCCTACTAGGCAGGGCTTCCAAAAGTGCTCAGTTTACCGCGAAGAGACTATGAAAAGGGTCTTGCAGCCCTACGTGGGAGTGAAAGTGCTTGGACCCGTATGAGCTTGGCGAGAAGAGCTTGTATGGGACGTGGCCTGCGGGCCATAACTGTGTAGTCACACCACACCACGTTCACTCGACAAGGAAGCGGGTCAAATGGTAGGCGTGTCAAATGGTAGGCGGGTCGTTTTCTACAAAAGAGGAGACACGGGGACGTACAACTTTCCTTCTGGCCGAGTCCATCGGACACTTGTCTTCTCCCGAGGCGCCGTGCTTATGTGGGCGAGGTGACCGGACCTGTCGATGGTTTTTCCCTCTTCCTCCGGGCATGGCTCATTCTATGAGCACCTACGTAGTTTCAGTGCGCAATCGCATGTGAGGCGCAAAAGCTGATTCGAATCTCTGTACTTCAAAATATACGGGTCAGATACGCACGATAATTCTCGAAGGACGTGAACTGAACGATGCTAACACACTTCCCGCGCATATTGTGATAGTGTTGCCGTTTGAAGTCCTGTAGTTACATGTTATGCGCGTAGCGGTGATGGCGCACTTGATGCATATGGCATTGTCGCCCTTACTACTCCCTCAAACGCAGAAAATCGTTCCATGTGTACGACCGCTTTAAATTCATTACTCTAAGTCGGTAGGCTTATCAGTAGAGGTTTATTCGAAAACAGTTAAGCATGTCTGGGTGATATCTGCTTCCGAGTAGCTTTTNGCTCATTCTATGAGCACCTACGTAGTTTCAGTGCGCAATCGCATGTGAGGCGCAAAAGCTGATTCGAATCTCTGTATTTCAAAATATACGGGTCAGATACACACAATAATTCTCGAAAAACGTGAACTGAACGATGCTAACACACTTCCCGCGCATATTGTGATAGTGTTGCCGTTTGAAGTCCCGTAGTTACATGTTATGCGCGTAGCGGCGATGACGCATTTAATGCATATGGCATTGTCGCCCTTATTACTCCCTCAAACGCAGAAAATTGTTCCAGGTGTACGACCGCTTTAAAGTCATTACTCTAAGGCCGGGTAGGCTTATCAGTAGAGGTTTATTCGAAAACAGTTAAGCATGTCTGGGTGATATCTGCTTCCGAGTAGCTTTTNGGGTAGGCTTATCAGTAGAGGTTTATTCGAAAACAGTTAAGCATGTCTGGGTGATATCTGCTTCCGAGTAGCTTTTACGAAATGTTTCACATCCGTAGTTCCCGTCTTCTATAATCCGTCCTTCGTGTGTAGTTTTTGAAAGTTAAAAATTGTTTAAACGGATTTTTTTTTCCAATCATTTTCGAATACGAAAACATTCGCACAGGATATTAAAATTACCATAGGAGTGTGCAGTAGACACTGCCTTTAATATTACACCGTCAATTGACTGGCTCACCTGTGACATTCTCATAGAGAAGTTTCCAAGGGGAAAGGTTGCACGTCAGTTCAGTGTCTTGCACTTAGAGGCTATGATGATGCAGACGTACGGGCCTGAGTCGCCCTTAGGGTCTCTCACGCTTCTACGTCTCGTATATGTGAAATGAGTCCTCGTTGGGGGTATGTTTCTACATAAAAAATACTCATGGCCTTAAAACTTCTTGCAAAGCCTAAGAATTTTATAGAACAAAACTTTAGCTACATCTGATGTCAAAAGACTGTGAAAGTAGGTTTACTGACGTGAATATACGGTGAAACCACTTTCAGTCCTAGCGCTTGTAAAACTAAAACCTAACGATAGTCAAGGATTTTTTCTGAGCTCTAACACAAAAATGTATGAGGTCAAATGACTGTAGAAAAAGTATACTTTTTTGATTTTGTTCTTTTTGTAACGATTTTGCTTATTCTCCCCGTATATTACTCAACTCCTGGATTCTCGCATGTGGTAATCGTGCCGGGTTGGAGGGTTTTCTCGGGGATCTCCATTTCTCCCGCCCTTACATTCTGGCGATGCTCCACACTCGCGTCGCTTCATCCTCCTCGGCTCTCAAGACCTCGGTGTTAAGAGCCGCCCAAGTTGCTAAGAGCCGCCCAAATCTCTCAACTCAACAACTCAACTATAGTTGACAGCGGGTCGTTAGAGACAAGCTGTCTATTAAGCAAAACTGGGTCTACGATAGAAGAAATTAACACCTTCAGTGCGGCGCAGATTTACTGGCAAACTAGATAGACTAGAAATGAGTCTGCTATATTCATGACTGCATCACCATCAGTACTGTTGTTCTCGATATTCCCGTTTACAGCCGTCCTATGTGTTAATGCACTAAACAACTTTCATTGCTAGATGGGTCTCTGCCAATACGATGCCGAGTTGAAAGTTCGCTAGTCAACTCTTCTTTCCTATATAAAATTAAGTACAATCCATCACGTTCATTTCAGCAATTTACACTTTGAGTGTTACTGGCGTAATATTGCTTTGCATAGAACCTTATGTGAAGTGCAGGCGAAATAATATTTCCTCGACCGTGTTTGTAAAGAATGTGGATGTCGAAATATCACCGCAAACCCTAACCTAACCTACTCCATACAACTCAGTTAAATCCAGACNGTAAAGAATGTGGATGTCGAAATATCACCGCAAACCCTAACCTAACCTACTCCATACAACTCAGTTAAATCCAGACTTCACGATATTACGTCGACAGCACTCGAAGCGTTAAGCGTTAAGCAGTTCGTGTGGGTTCTTGAGATTTCTTTAAGCGTTAAAAGAAATAGTTATATTTTACATCTGGAATAAAAGTTGTAAGGCGACGACCAATCAGAACAGAGCAGTTGGTGTTGCTGGCGGTAAACTGTTATTTACAGTAACGTAAGTATGAAAAAATGTTTAAAAAAAGCATATGTAGGCATATGTTTATGATTGTATTTGTTCACAAAAACAAGCTTCTCTTCTAGAAAATGCCTGCTTTGAACTATGCTCGCCTTAATTACGGTTGTGTTATATGAGGTTAGGTTAGGAACAAAAGTAAACAGACATCGCAAGTTTTCATTGGCTGTTACCTGGTGACTTGTGAATCGTAAATCGAGAAGACGTGGTAGTTCCGGGTGCGAGAACCGCGGTTATCGCGTGATTCTTAACGCATAATTTTTTGATTGCCAGCCCAGATTTAGGAACAGGGAAGAAATCGGCCATTTCGTGTTCCAAGGAACCTTACCGGAAACCGCAGGAAAAACGAAACTAGGATCGCCTTGCCGGGAATCGAACGTGGGACCTGAGTAATGCGATTCCAACCAGTCGCCTCTGTGTTATCTCGCACTGTTGTAGGCAAAATTATTTCTCTAAACTCGCTTCCAAATAATCGTTAATCCAGGTAGCCAAATTTTCTAATTTTAAGATTTTTTTAAGTATAATTTTACTTGTTCATATAATCACGTAATCTTATCTCCAGTCTGATGTGCAATGACTTACATGTACTTGTCAAAATGTAAATATGTTCGCAAAATTTACACACTAATGAGTGAACCCAACCTTAGTCAAACATAATGTTTCAGAGAGATTGGACCGAAGTTAAAATTCACGTTTAACTCAGTAATTCCATTTATTTTACATTATCTGTCTTGCGGGTTGGTTTATTTTCAAGTTATTTTCACTGTCTTTTTCTTTGTTAAATTTTGTTTTGCCTATATATTTTTCCAGAGCTTTCCTTCCTATTGCCCTCGCCATATAATGGGAGACATAAAAGATAAATAAATACTTGTTCTTCTCTGGATTTTTGACAGTTATATTTAACCTTTACAGTGCCGCATTAATAAAAGGTTTCAAGCCTTGCGGACTTAATATTTTGCCTCGTACACTAGAGCTACTAAACCTGATTCAACGCTTGCTTCAGAGACATTTGGAAGTCCACTCCCATAAACGAGAGCTGTAGAAAGGACAACAACTCACCTTACCCACAGGGAAGAAACTGACTGCATTCGGCAATTAACTTAGCTGTGTGCAGTTCTTGTCACATATTTACGTCCTCTGCAAGACGTACCCGGTAGCAGATACAGCGACTGAAAGACGTAACCCGTTCAGTCCCGAATTTCATTTACGTGCTGAAGTGTTGTAAATATTAAAAAAAATTTGTGTGTGTATGTGTGTGTGTGTGCGTGTGTGTGTGCATGTGTGTGTTGTTGTTGTTTCTGCGTCTATCGTGCTTCTCGCAAACCAATGAACAGCGTATTGTGTGTTGTTTATGTCAGCACTAAGCACTCACAAATGACAAGTGCAAACATTTCAACAAATCACATTTCTCACAACGAAGACGCTCAAAACAACCCGACAACTGCTTCCTTGTGTATACACAGCGTCGAACATGGATGTCCTTCGTGTGCAACACGTCCGGTCTTGGACACAAGGGCTTCAGCGGGTTGGTTATAATTTGCCCCCAGTTCCAAGGGGCCGCGATGGCATAGTATCTAGACTACTCGCTTCCCGTGTAGGCGGACCGAGTTCGATTCCAAGCGAGGTTGCTCCCGGATGTTCGCGTGTGGGGGGGAAATCCCTTGCCTGGCGGTGCTTCTGGTCGACGGATTTTCTCGAGGATCTCCCGTTTCCCCCCCGCCCTTGCATTCCGGCGCCGCCGCACTCTCACCTCACTTCACCCTCGTCGGCCCAAATCTGTTCATTCGCTCACACGGAGTTCCAACCCGGCAACCTCGTGGTCCCAAGACTCCCCGGCGAATGACTAGTCCACGATTGAAAATAACAACACCGTGATATATGGGGTAAATAGTCTATAACGCGGTTTCTTCACAACCTTTTTTTGAATAAAAACTTTTGAAAAGCCGTTCCATGTGCGATGTGCTTGGTTGTTTCTTAAATACATCGTGTATCACAAGCGTTTTATACATCTGCTAACATAAAAATTGCCATATTTTTGGATGAATTGAACTTTTACTTAAATTTTATCTATAAATTATTGTATTCGCTTATAATTACTATGAATAAAAACCTGGATATGTGTTGGTAATGACTAGTAATAAATAGTTATCATGCAAAATATTATTGGACTGAGTGCGCACGAATGCGGTGCACTTTCCCTGTGGTGTAATTTTCTATACGTGGATAAGTTTTGTTTGCACGAGACTGGGTAGTAATATCCTGGAGGTAGAGCTTCAGCAGGGCTTCAGAAAAAATTGGAAGTAACCACGAACGGACTATAGCAGCCGTGTCGGCAGCGCAGAGGTCCGCGCGGATGCTGCAACCGCGGTCCAGATGTGACGGCTGCGCTGCGCGAGGCCGCGTCGCGGATGGACGCCGCTCAAGGACACATCTCCCGTTGTTGCAGCCGCCGCGCTTCCTGCCCGCTGCAACACACACACACAGCGACAGAGAGAGAGAGAGAGAGAGAGTGCAAGGGAGAGAGAGAGAGAGAGCCATCCGCCGGAGAGCCTAACCTGTCCTGTGGGTGGGATGCGAGCTGGGGAGCACACTCCATATGAGCCAACCTCTTGTTTCGCTCGGAAATTTTGGAATAGGCTGTACTTTTAAACGCTCTGCTCAGGATCCACTTTCGTGGTCAACTTGTATCCTTTCTCCGCGTGTAAAATTAACCCTTTCAGAACCGCTTTAGTATACCGTAAGATTCGACAACTTTGGGCCAGCGACCCTACAATGGGCCACAGCTGCTTTCAGAACGAGAGAGCTATCTAGCTATCTAGCGTTTAAATAACATATTGATTTTTAATTGAAATTTTTACTTATTTGACAAAAAAAACATGAAAAACACATATTAAACCTTGAGGGAAAATGTAAAAAACAAAAATGTATACAGTTTTGACTCGTGAATAATTGTAGCGTGACAACATTGGGCCAGGGCACGTTTGACACGTATTTTAATGGGACAAGAAGACGTGGCCCATAGTTGACTTACTTGTGTATACAACAATGGGCCACACAAAAACAATTCCCCCTCCCTTCTCTTGCTACCTGGATTTGTTTTGGCCACAGGAGTACATTTTTGAGATGTGTAGTTATGCTGGATAAAATTCCCAACCCGTTATCTTGATTTTAAAAAAAGGGTGATTATGCTTGCAAATATCAAAAAGTGGCACAAAGTTGTCGAGTTTCACGGTATGTTTTCAAGTTTTGCAAATAATACATTTTTTTTAAAGCTTACCGTACTTCAGCCGACACAGATTATTTCGTTATCTCGGCATTTAAGAACAGGCCAGCAAAATTCGCGTNAAGTTGTCGAGTTTCACGGTATGTTTTCAAGTTTTGCAAATAATACATTTTTTTAAAAGCTTACCGTACTTCAGCCGACACAGATTATTTCGTTATCTCGGCCTTTAAGAACAGGCCAGCAAAATTCGCGTTATGTCATAACTTGCTAGACTTCAATGCCCTGTAACTAGAGACACGAGTTTTTCGCGAAAACATTTCAAGACCAGTTGTACTCCGAAACACTTTAGTTCATATGCACTTTCGTGGTTGGATGATTTTTTTTAATGTCACGTGCTTCGAGTGTCTGCCCGCGAATCATAAACTTTCACTACCGGAGTACTTCATTCTGATTGGCTCAGTCAAATAAGAACTTGTCTTCTCGCGTAGACACTCAGCCGATAACCAAAGGAAGTTGTGGTTTGTGGACGTGAGATATTGAGACATATCATGAGGATAAATCTTTTCGCGAAACATACATGGCCCTGCTCATAACCTTCAGGAGTGCAACTCGGTATTTCATTGGCTGCTGGTAACTACACTACGTCATTAACCTGAGTGAACGTTTCACAGAAAATTGGTTTGTTGCACAAGTTGTCGGACAACGGCAGAAGTCAAAGGAGCATATAACATCTCGTAGTTTAGTCCGCGGCCATCAAAATAACGCGAATTTTGCCGCTGTTGACTTTGCGTTCTGTAATAGTCACAAGAATCTATCATTACCTAGAACAATAGCGCAGTTTACGAATCATTTACCTGCAGGGAAGATATTCAAGCATTCAGCCTTGCAAGGCACAGAACCGACTAAAAATAACCTTCATGTACTTTATGCACGCAATTATATAGAATGGGTCAGCATGGATGAACGTTTATTCATACCTCGATCGATTGAAATAATTACCTCTATCTATTGAAAATGTGCACCTCGATCNTCATGGATGAACGTTTATTCATACCTCGATCGATTGAAATAATTACCTCTATCTATTGAAAATGTGCACCTCGATCGATTGAAACTGTGCACCTAGAGCGATGGAAACTGTGAAATTGTTAGTAACGTTGAAACGTTGCCAATCTCCCTATCCTCACTCTTATGTGCACAAAACTAACGTAAACTAAATTAAAAACATTAACTGAACGCAAATTTAAACATCGTACGTTTAGCACTTTGAGAACTATGCCTGACTGTAGCTCGAGCGAAACAAATTCTAGAAATATCTCGACCCTTGAAAGAAAAAATCGCATGAATGTATTTAATTGTTTTAAAAAAAAATTTTGGCCATGATTTTGCATGAATAATCTCACTCATCAGCAAACCTTTTCGGAAACAAAATACTGTATTTTTTTATAACCATGCAAATGAACATGGCGGTTTGAAACAACCAGATAAAGGAATGACGTCCTTTCTCCAGAGGAATTATTGCGACATTCCCCGGTGAGGACGAAGTCAGTGGCCGGAAAGGATATCGAGTTCAACGACCTGTAGGTTAGTCTTCACGTTCTTTTGCACTCTCAGGCATACATCAGCCGCTCATTAAAGCCTCGCTGCCACTGTTTAAGTCCATAATTGGGCCTGTATTTTCCTGCGTGTTTGTTACTAGCCCAGAGTCCTCCAGGAGGCGTCGAATGAGTTGTGCGCTAATAGCAACGGTAACAAAAACGGACACGTATTTGAAGTCTATCTTGTCCCCAAATGAATCCGAGAATTTGTGGGGCCTTTAGTTATTACTAGAGACGTGCAAAATTCGCGTTATTATTTAGTAATACGCTACGCTTTCCTGCACTATATCTATTTGAGCGCAATTCGTAATTTCGTTGGTTCCTGACAACTATACTGAAATTTCGCGAAAATATTTCGAGACAAGATACAGTCCAAAGCACTGTAGGATCGTCCAGCTTCTTTGACGGGCTTAAAAATCATCTGACCCGTGTTAACAGTTTGCGCACGAATCACGAAGGTTCAGTGTCGGAGTTACTTAGTCCTGAGTGGCTTGGTCAAAGACGGACACGGCACCAGCAGCCAATGGAGGTATAACAACAGCTGAGGTGTGTATATAGTATTGAAGTCTACTGTGTGCTCCGATTTTTACCCGAAAAGTCACTGGCCCTACTTATACGGCATCATTTACCTGTGTGACTTCTTCACTGCAGATTGGTTGCTCTACCATCGAGACTTTACTATTGGCTGAACGCGACTTTGAGATGTGCTATATGGGTTGTCGACCAACTGCAGGAGTCAAACTCAGCCTGCAGAGAATNTGGCTGAACGCGACTTTGAGATGTGCTATATGGGTTGTCGACCAACTGCAGGAGTCAAACTCAGCCTGCAGAGAATTAAAAAAAACCGCTAATTTTGCAGGTTCCTAGTCATCACCGCTTTCAAAAAGGTTCCCGTATGCCTTAAGTCCTTCGCTTTTAAAATCGCATACGTTCATATAAAAAAAATTACTCTGAAGTCTGGTATGCAAGAAGCGTAAGATGAGAAATCTGCCTCTCAAGAAACATTAAAGGGCAGCAAACCAGCGCTCGGCCATAACATGCGTGAAGGTGCTCCATAAACTGATAAACACCCTTTATTCTGATAGTTGCCTTTGCAGTTCGACGCGAAAACACGCACGCCCTTGAAAAAAGCGGGTCATTAGCAGCTGTTCAATGGTAGATCTGGTTAGTTCTCCGCTGGAGAAAAAAAAAATCAGCATAGAATTGACTACGTAACAGTTCTGCAAACTGGCTTCGTGGCAACAGCAAGCAAACTTCTGTTCCAGTACCGAAACCTTCCGTTTGTTTATCACAGTTGCATTTGTTGCGGAAACATTCAAATATTCCTAAATTAGTTCTGCTAAAGGAACTGTGTACTATAAAGGATGATTCTAAAATCATGGAACAAACATGAGGGGTGGTAGAGCTCACTAAAACAAACAATTATTGTACAGGAATATACGGGCGGAAGTGACGCGTTGAGGCACAAACACAAAAACATAACACATTAACGGAAACATAAAATGTTCATCAGCAGCATACTTAACGAGTGATTCCCGTACAGAAAATGTTAAAAAACAGTTGCTGGAAATGCATCCACCAACAGTCACTCATGCTTGGCGACCTCTACATATGGCGTGATTGGCTGNTGCAAGAAGCGTAAGATGAGAAATCTGCCTCTCAAGAAACATTAAAGGGCAGCAAACCAGCGCTCGGCCATAACATACGTGAAGGTGCTCCATAAGCTGATAAACAGCCTTTATTCTGATAATTGCCTTTGCAGTTCGACGCGAAAACACGCACGCCCTTGAAAAAAGCGGGTCGTTAGCAGCTGTTCAATGGTAGATCTGGTTAGTTCTCCGCTGGAGAAAAAAAAAATCAGCATAGAATTGACTACGTAACAGTTCTGCAAACTGGCTTCGTGGCAACAGCAAGCAAACTTCTGTTCCAGTACCGAAACCTTCCGTTTGTTTATTACAGTTGCATTTGTTGCGGAGACATTCAAATATTCCTCAATTAGTTCTGCTAAAGGAACTGTGTACTATAAAGGATGATTCTAAAATCATGGAACAAACATGAGGGGTGGTAGAGCTCACTAAAACAAACAATTATTGCACAGGAATATACGGGCGGAAGTGACGCGTTGAGGCACAAACACAAAAACATAACACATTAACGGAAACATAAAATGTTCATTAGCAGCATACTTAACGAGTGATTCCCGTACAGAAAATGTTAAAAAACAGTTGCTGGAAATGCATCCACCAACAGCCACGCATGCTTGGTGGCCTCTACATATGGCGTGATTGGCTGACAATGGTGGCGATAGTTGAGGGCAGTCAAAAGGTGCGCCAGTGACCTGCNACATATGGCGTGATTGGCTGACAATGGTGGCGATAGTTGAGGGCAGTCAAAAGGTGCGCCAGTGACCTGCTGCATCCGCGCCCATATATTCCTGTACAATAATTGTTTGTTTTAGTGAGCTCTACCGACCCTCAATGTTTGTCCCATGATTTTAGAATTATCCTGTATAGGAGAAACAGAACGTTCTTGTGTAGAAACTTTATTCATAGTTTCAGACGCAATCACAGACGACACAACATACAGTTCTGTTTCACTTACTATCTACGTTAACAGTGGACTATTTAGATGGTACCAACAGCCAATATGATTGCTATTTTTATGTTAACAGTCTAGATGAGTTATGGGCACAGACATTTGTTTCCTACAGCCGTATTATTTTCTCGGTGTCTGTGGGCGAGTGAAGAAATTCGCATTCCGTTAGCAACAAGCAAATTAAACGTTCAGCTCTTCACAGGCGCACACGAATATTTCGCGTCGAGCTTGTTGCAGGCGATAATTCCGCTACGTAAAACTATTTCGACAAGTGTTGAGTAGAGACGTGTTCTTATTTGAATGGGCCAATCGTAATAAGGTACTCCTATACTGAACGTCCATGATTCGCGGACAGACACTCCAGGCACGTGACATTCAAAATCATCCAACCACGAAAGTGCATATGAACAAAATTGTTTTTGATTACAACTGGTCTTGAAATATTTTCGCGAAAAAACATCCAACGTAAAGCTGCAGATGCTCGCGTAGTTTATTGAAGTATAGCGTGCGCCGAAATCTTTTCGCNTATCAAAATGGTACCGCAGAGTAAAAAAGTATAGTCCATTCACTGTAACTCCCAACTTATCTGAAGCCTTGCTAAAATTGTATAGTGGAGAGATTTGGGTGGCTCTTAACATCGAGGACTTGAGAGCCGATCACTGCTAAACTATAACTAACAGGATATTCCTCTGCCTCATGCAAGCAAAACTTAACTAAGTCAAGAAAATTACACCAAAGGGACAACGCACTGCATTCGTGCGCATTCAGCGTAATAATATTTTTTTCATAACAGCCATATCTTACTAGGCATTACCAACACACCTATTTTCTCAATATTGTTAGTCTTAATAGTAGGGCCAGTGACTTTTCGCGTAAAAATTGGAGCACACAGTAGACTTCAATACCATCTACACACCTCAGCTGTGGTTATACCTCCATCGGCTGCTNTGACTTTTCGCGTAAAAATTGGAACACACAGTAGACTTCAATACCATCTACACACCTCAGCTGTGGTTATACCTCCATCGGCTGCTGGTGCCGTGTCCGTCTTTGACCAAGCCACTCAGGACTAAGTAACTTCGACACTGAACCTTCGTGATTCGTGCGCAAACGGTTAACACGGGCCAGAAATTTTTTTAGCCAATCAAAGAAGCTGGACGACTCTACAGTGCTTTGGACTGTATCTTGTCTCGAAATCTTTTCGCGAAATATCACTGCCCCTACTTATTAATTATAAATGAAATATTTTAATTTAAAGCTAATGTATAGTAAAAAAAATTAATTTAACCAAAAGTTAGGCAATTTTATGTTTTTTAAATATATTTTATGTTAACACAGGTATAAGATGCTTGCGATACACGACATACTTAGAAAACAAACCAAACACGCCATGCATGGGGTGATTTTTCAAATGTTCGAAACAGAATGTGAGGAAACCACGAACAGACCATACAGAGAGACGAAATGGCGTGGTGGTTCCTCTAATGTGGCTGCGCCCATTCCCTGATTGGCTACTGCGTGCTGCAAAAGATTTCCTGTTGGCTGGGCTGCCTCCTGACAACTAGAGTGCCACGCGCTGATTGGCGAACGGCGTTCCGACATGTCGACGGCCAGCGGCGCCATCTTGGTTGGCATGTACGGCCGGAGTTCGCAGTATACGCGGCAGTTTCGCCTCTGTCTCTCTAGGTACTCTTGTGCTGGTTCCACGCTGACCGACAGTATTGTTAGTTGGACAATGAAGTGAAGTGAAGAGATTTGGGTGGGCTCTTAACAGCGAGGTCTTTTGACGGTCAATGAGGATGATTGAGGTGAGTATGGAGCAGCGTCGGAATGAAAGAACAAGGGGAACGGGGGGAATTCCTGAGATGATCGGCCAACCAGTGGCATCGTCCGGCACGATTCCCACTTGCGAAAATCTGGGAGCGATCCGGCCGGGGATGGAACCCGGTTCACTTTGGTGGGAGGCAAGCAGGCTAACCGCTCAGCCACAGCGGCCCCCCGTTGCGCAATGAAGGTCATCATAGTCATTGTTATGATGATCGAACTAAAATTGTGTTTGTGGCAAGCCTACTTTGCAGTTGTTCATATTTAATAACTTTTTATTTGCGATAACAAATCCTGCGTTCCAGAAAAGTAAGCGTTTTTACAATGACGGTGATTCGCGGAACATCAAAGACACGTGAAAATTAAAACCATCGAATCACGGTAGGGGAAACTCAGTTAAAGTGTTTAGATATGTAGCTAGTCATGAAGCACTTTCGCGAAAAATTAGTGCCGCTAATTATCAATTACCAATACCTTCTTTCCGTGCAAAAAACATGAAAAGTTCTTCTTATTATCATCTAACAGCCAATGCGTTTTGGTTACGGTACGAAGGTACCAAACTAATATACAGGGTGATTCTAAAATCACGGGACAAACATTGAGGAGTTGTAGAGCTCACTAAAACAAACAATCATTGTATAGGAATGTATGGGCGGAAGTGACGCGTTGAGGCACAAACACAAAAACATAATACATTAGCGGAAACATAAAATGTTCATTAGCAGCATACTTAACGAGTGATTCCGTACAGAAAATGTTAAAACAGTTGCTGGAAATGCATCCACCAACAGTCACGCATGCTTGGCGACCTCTACATATGGCGTGATTGGCTGACAATGGTGGCGTGCGTGAAATACCCGGCGTATTTGAATCTGTTCGCCAATCACTCCACCGACGCTACCAAGCTTGCATTACTGTCGGTGGTAGCAATTTTGAGCAATTGTTATAAACATTGCTGTAAAAAGGCATTTAGCGGTGGAGTTGTAAATAAACAATGTGTTGTATTTAAAGTGTTATTTTGGTGTTTGTGCCTCAACGCGTCACTCCCGCTCATATATTCCTATACAATAATTGTTTGTTTTAGTGAGCTCTACCACCCCTCAATGTTTGTCCCATGATTTTAGAATCATCCTGTATATGTTGATATGATCGTGCGTATCCTCACACTCTTTTGGCAGCGTGTTATTGTATTTCAGTATTGAACTTTCAGGAATAAATCGTTTGTCTTAAAAACTACAGCATTTTACCGAATATCATAATTTTGTAATGATTCGAGGTCATCTCCCGCTGTATAAACACAGCTGATTGGGAATAAAATCCAGGCCACCCGAGTTTTAACACTAAACACACATCCTGACTGCTAGACAAACTAACACTACTACCTGTAATATTTATATCGACAAGGTGTAACACTAAAAGGATTCGTAAATTCTTAAAATTTTTGTTTGTAGAACATTTTTTCTGCAGTTCATAAATTTATGTTTCACTTTTACTTCAGGTATCAGGAATCTCTAGTGGGGTAAGTTTCAGTTCCCTGAACCGTGTCAAAGTTACGCAGTAACTGTTTGTATTTGATTCCTTCCTCTTGTCTCAACGTAATAATCAAAACAGAGTGTGCCAAGCTGGTCTTTCCTAACGCTTTTCGCAAGACAGAGGCGCTGTTTTACTGAAATAAAAACAACGTTCTCTTACGCGTTGCAACAACAGAGGCCTCTTCACGTTCGAGCCTCTTGTGAAACATAAAATTACTCGAGAATAATGGAAGCATCCGTGATGAGCATTTCAGTTCTATGCAAATCGCTTAACTGTGTCAGTAGGGGGCCGCGGTGGTGTAGTGGTTAGACTACTCGTCTACCACCAAGGCGAACCGGGTTTCTGTACTCGGCGGGGGTCGATCCCGGATTTTCGAATGTGGGAATCTGGCCGGACGATGCCGTCGGTCGGCGGGTTTTCTCGGGGATCTCACGTTTACCCCCGCTCCTTCATTTCGGCGCTGCTCCATTCTCACCTCGCTTCGCCCTCGTCGGCTCTCAAGACCTCGCTGTTAAGAGCCGCCCTCATTCTCTTCACTCACTTGTTGCGCCTGGCAACCTTGCAGCACACCCTTCCGAACTCCATTGCCGCCCTATTCTCTATTCCGGAGACTGTCTGCCTGCGAGGTACGTGAAGCTATTTTTGCTCGTTTGTTGTTTATTTCAGTTGCTTCGCCACTAATGTAAAATAAAGAATATAACATTTGTATACTTGTCACATTTATATAAGATAAAAGTGCTTCAGCATATTTCCTATCGTTAGGGGCAGTGATATTTCGCGAAAATATTTCGAGACAAGATACAATCCAAAGCACTGCAGGGTCGTCCAGCTTCTTTGATTGGCTAAAAAATGTTCTGGCCCGTGTTAACCGTTTGCGCACGAATCACGAAGGTTCAGTGTCGGAGTTACTTAGTCCTGAGTGGCTTGGTCAAAGACGGACACGGCACCAGCAGCCAATGGAGGTATAAAAACAGCTGAGGTATGTGTTTATTATTGAAATCTACTGTGTGCTCCGATTTTTACGCGAAAAGTCACTGGCCCTACCTATCGTTATTTAATTTTACCCATTTGAATTACGAAATAATTAGTGTTCTGGGACTGGAGAATTTGCGAATACATGTCCGGGTCGCCCTTAAGCCACTGCCACGCTGTCAAATTTTCGCCTTCAATTGAATTTTACAATGAATTTGAAGACAAAACATGGCCATCAAATTTTTCCTTCCGACAAATTTTATCAAATCATATTGAATTTGTTTGAAAACATGTCACACTGTCACATTTTTTTTTTACTGGGAAAATCTAATTTGAATTAGTATTAAAAAGATATTTTCATAGTGAGATATTGCTTTTGTTTTTCCATGCAGTCCATTACATGAAGAAATGTAATGAATGTTGTAATTTATTTTCGTTTATTTACTCAATTTAAATTTTATTTAGCAGAGATGTTTCTTGCACTATTAAATTTAATGCCTCTGAGTTTCGTAATATTATATGCAATATTCACTTAAAATAGTATTCACGCCCAGGCAGTTTCTACATAAATTATCTATCTTCATAACCTACTTCGTTTCCAGCAATTGTTCGTTATTTTTTTAAGTTTCTCGACGTCCGTTTCTGTCGTGCACGATTCTGATCGCTACTGACACCGTCAAACATCAAATAAATTTTAGAACCGGCCCCAATCTTCAAAATGTTTGATGGAAACTCAAGCCATCCAACTTTTTTTCAGACAAATATGGCGGCGTTTTACGACGTTTCGATGACGTCATAACCACCCGGCTTTATTCCATCAAACTTACTGGAAGTAAGTTTGATGGAATGATTCTGGACAGCGTGACCGGGGCTTTAGAGCTTCCGTGTCTCAGACGCGCAGAAATACGTGTTGGCGAATTGCAGAAACGGCCGGAGAGCCTCGGTCGAGTACGCGGCTCGCCAGGCGGCGGAAAGGAAAAGCGAACCCCGCGCCGTGTGATCCGGGGAGGTTCACTGACCTCGCGAGCATGGCCTTCTTTTTCTTCTTCTTCTTTGCACCGGGGTCGCTGGCTGTGGAGATGCGTCCCGCATCACGCACCGAGCTCCGGGCACCCTCAGGCGTCCTGCTGGAAGGAGAAAGTGGCATTCATCCTCTTCCCCCCCCCCCACCAAGAGCAAGCTCTTCCTTGGCCACTCTATGCTTAAAACTTGCGAAATCCGCGTTATTATCAGAAGAAATAAATATACCTACTATTAAGGCTCCCGCCTACCTGGCGCTTGAACAGTCTTTCAGTTCGTTTGAAAGACACGCCTCCCCCCCCCCCCNTTATACAAAAAAAACACGTACTTCAGCAAGGCCTTTTGAGTGCTTTCAAGACTTCACGGCTAATTACAAAAAAAAAAAAAAAAATTCAGAGCATTCCAACAAAGATGAAAACGACTTTTTCAAATCATTGTTGTTTCACATATAAACTTCGGATACATACGAAAATATTCAAGACCCCCCTGCATTGAATCTCGCTACAGACTTCGCATCGACGAAGTGATAGCGTCGCCTATTTTGAAGACCTACAGGCTACACGCCGCACGACGGAAACCCAGGGAGCTACTTCAGGCCTTGCACATAACGGCGATTGTGCACTTGCTGCGCGCGGCAGTGTCGCCTTTATAGCTCCCGCGCTTCTTTCCCTCAGACGCGAAAAAATACCTCCGTACGCGGGACATATGAAAAATAATTGTTCTGAGGCTTTTTACAGTTTCATCGTAGAAAACTATAGAAGACTAATTAAAAACTTAAAACGAAACTTTTCTTTATTTGAAACAATCTTCATTTTTTATAAACTCCTGTTAGAAAATTTTGTTAAAAAAATATTTTTTCTCAACTATATTTAAACTTAAATATTTAGGAGTTATATAATATATTTTTTGTTAATTTTAAGATAATTGTTTAGGCATATGTATTTCTCTGTTGCAGATAGATATATGCTACCGCAGAGTTTTTTTTTTTTTTTTAGGTCTTTTTATTCTACACAATTCTTTACTACATGATATTGTTCCATCTTTAACGGTTTAGACAGCGTATTGCAAGAGAGCGCGCTGGCGGTAAACTTTTTTTCCGTCTATGCTGGTTTTCCCCCCTTCCCCTTCTTTAGTTACAGCATCAGCTGTTACACACTCAGGGATGCAGTAATGGCCACAAACCTGGCCATGGCTGCTTTATCTCCTCTTTGCCGCGATGCACGCCTCCTTTCCTACATTCCCTCTCACGTAGGCGTATGGGGCCTAGCCCTGAGACGCAATACTTAACACTTAGTAATAGGTAGGGTCAGTGATATTTCGCGAAAATATTACGAGACAAGATACAGTCCAAAGCACTGTAGGGTCGTCCAGTTACTTTCATTGGCTAACAAATATTCTGGGCCGTGTTAACCGTCTGCGCACGAATCACGAAGGTTCACTTTCGGAGTTACTTAGTCCTGAGTGGCTTGGTCAAAGACGGACACGGCACCTGCAGCCAATGGAGGTATAACAACAGCTGAGGTGTGTGTATATAGTATTGAAGTCTACTGTGTGCTCCAATTTTTACGCGAAAAGTCACTGGCCCTAGTAATAGGGTAGTTAGTAAATTTAAAAAAAAAACCAGTTCAACGTCTCACGCGCGCACGAGAGAAAAGCTTTCAGTGCGATGGAGATAAATAAGCAGGGACGTTTTCTTCCTGCCTCCGCTCTCTGCCGCGCCGAGCAGTTGGTTTCAAGAATTAATTATCCCGGTTGCTGTGGTAAGAGCCGTGTGGTGCAAGAAACGATGGTAAAAGGAATGGTGGAGGGGGATGGGGAGAGGAAAGACGCAGAACATTCACTCCGAGACACAGCGAAAACGTCCTGGCGGCAAACCATCTAGTAATTACCTCTCTTCGTCTTTTTTTTTCTTTCTGTCTCGGAGGAGTAACATGCTCCACGACGCCAAAGGAACTTCCAAGACCAAGATCTACAGGATCGTCTGAGACAGTGCTCGCTAAGGCCAATGTTGTAGTCTGTTTGCTGTTTCATTACACTTTTGTTTTAAAATCAAACCTTTTGAAAAATTCCCCCCATGTACGACGTGTTTACTTATTTCGTGAATATACCATGTATCACGAAGGATTTATACTTCTATCAACATAAAATTACCTCATTTTTTTAGCTAAATCGCGCTTTTAATTTTATTTCATGTATAAATAATTATATTTGGTTTAAAAATAATATGAGTAAAACTCAGGGAGAAAATGTGTGTGTTGGTACCTTGTAAGAAATAGTTCTTATGCAAAAAAAATTTTACACAGAGTGCGCGTGAATGCGTTGAGTTGACCCTTTGGTGTAATTTTCTAGCCTCGGTTAAGCTTTGTTTGCACGAGGCGGAGGAAAATACTGGAAGCATCAGAAAAGTTGGAAGTAATCGCGATTGGACCATACGTGATACCTGCCGCCGTGCAAGTACTTGTACAAGGTCGTATACGCAGAGGCCCTACGATTCCACGCTTTAAGAGCGTTCACCACGAAAAAATAACTCGTTATTTTGTATATGTACCACATACTGTTCACCTTTTAGAAATTATCAGTATCACTTTTCCCTCGCAAAAAATAGAGCGCATAGTTTTTTGCATAAATGCATGTCAAAACCACAACTTCACTATTATAGTAATGCACAAATAATGAAAACTAACTTACGTATAGAGATGAGATAATTCACACTGAAATAAGATGCCAAGAGCTACTTCAATACGTCTATAAAATCATAGAAAATTTTTTTTTATGTTTTTGCAATTTAAAAGAACTGTCGAAAATAAGGGAATTCTTGCGTAATTTTTATTTGTGTCTGTCCATGAATTTTTGCAAGAATACTTTTGTTAAGCATGCCTTAAAATAAATGAACGCAAGACCTTTCAGTTGCCCTCATTAAATTTTCTGCAAATATTAGGGATTATTTTATATGAATGTAACAAAAACAGTAAGATTTTGACTGTGACATGTTATTTTGCAAAAACCATGCAATATAAAAAAAATTGTATCTGAGGGAAAATGTAGCCACAGATAATGTTTACAAATTGAGCAGCATGTCGTGTGTGTGTGTGGGGGGGGGGGGGGGCAATGCTCTTAAGAGTGTGCATCACAGCTGGCCTAACTCAGCTGCCGTATAACATCTGTGTATTGGTGTGCGCGCGCTCACGCCATTAACGCGAGTATAAAGGGAAGAATAATATCCGTTCAGCACTCCGGTTTACGACACCAAGCGGTAAGTCGCTTCCAGTCTTCCAGTCATCGTCTTACAGCATTTATGTACACCTCCAATGAGCTAGAAGTGTGTACAGTGCGCTCGTTCTCGAATGATTACTCTAAAATTTCCCGCGGCGACGGTGAAGGACAAAGCGACGAAGTTTTTTGTTAATAACGGAAAGTTGGTACTATTAGAACGGAATAGAGATATGTTATACAGTGCTTATTTTTAAAGCCATTTGAAACTAGTCGGAAAACGGCAATTTTAATGCGATTTTTTATATAATTATCAATTAATTTTCCGACAATGTTGAACTCTAGGACCTTTCTTTGACACTTTACCTCCTTTACTATTCGATCGGAAATGATCCACGTTCAATAATGCCTGCATAGCCCTCAAATTCCCGACAGACTGCATCACTGATTTAACTGGCATGTGATGCACGCTCTTTTTGGACATGCATATCACTGGACTTGCACTCACAAGACACGCCCTGGACGCAGAGTACTTAAGAAAACACAGCTGGAATAGCCGCATATACCACGAGCTCCAGCGTCAGGGGCCGCGGTGGCTGAGCGGTTAGCCTGCTCGCCTCCCACCATGGCGAGCCGGGCTCAATCCCCGGCCGTGGGACACTCCCGGATTTTCGCACGTGGAAAATCGCACCGGACAATGCCTTTGGTCGGCGAGTTTTCCAGGGGGATCTTCCCGTTTCCCCCACCCCTTTCATTCCGACGATGCTCCATACTCGCATCAATCACCCCTCGCTCGCGAACTCCAGCCGCGCACGCCAGCAAAATGGCATCACTGAACCAAAAAAAAAAAAATTTCATTTCCACCTCACCTCTCTAAGCCAAAGGCCATCCGAGGTTTTTGATTATTAATCTTCTATTCATTATAGTCATTCTTGCTACTTCCACTGCCATGGAATCTTATTGGGCTTGGGAATCTTCTTCTTCCTTCCCTTTTTTTCCCTTAATTCCACACGTTCCTGTTCTTCTTCTTCTTCATCTTTATCTTTCTTATAGATTCTTCATATTCTTTTTATTATCCTTTCTTCTTTTATCATTCTTCATATCCTTTTATCTTTTTGACCATCTTACTTCTTATTCTTGTTTTCTTTTTCTTCTTCTTCTATTCATCTTCTTCCTTAACAACTTCTTCTTCTATCCTTCTCCATATTCTTATTTCTTTCAGCAACAAATACTTGCCGGCCAATAAGGAATCTTTCTCTCAGGCCATAGTAGCCAGAGACAAAGCATTTTCCCAGAGCCTCCCGCAGCCGATTAGATCACGGGTGCGCCTCTGTGCACTTCCCTACTCTGTGCACTTAACGATTCCCCAAAATAAAGATGACTGTCTTCAGAGGGAGTTTTTCGGTTCTCTTGCCACATTTAAACAAAGCGAATGTGCAATCCGACGTTTTACCAAATCCAGTTTTGCGGCAGAATATCAAACAATACGTGAGCATATTTCGTTAAATTTCCACCGTAAGTGAACTGTAGTGAAGAGGTTCGGGCGGCCAACAGCGACGCCCTGCGATCCACGTATTCGCCCCGGCCAGCCAGCACAGCTGAACAGCGATGAAAATTATCGTCCAAGTTACGGATGGACATCTTGTAGATATTTTCTGGTATAGGCGGGTAAAAATACCTAGTTTTCGAATGCAGGAAAATCGTTGGTGGCCGGACACGAGACGGCAGTGCGTCTCCACACAATGATCATTAAGCGGAAGTGCGCGTCGTTGAATGTCGTGATTTTCAAATTCCTTTATCCTAACTATTATTATAAATGCGAAAGTGTGTTTTTTTTTGTTTGTTTGTCCTTCTTTCGCGTTGCAACGGAGCAACGGATCGACGTTATTTTTGCACAGAGATAGTTGGAGGACCGAGAAGTGACATAGGCTACTTTTTATCCCGAGAAAATATCTCATTCCCTCGGAGAAATTCTTATTGGAAAATTAAAAAGTACGCAAACGGAATAACAATGCAACGTCGCAACCGAGCAACAGATCGGCGTAATTTCTTGCACAGAAATTGTTGGAGGGCTGAAAGGTGATATAGGCTACTTTTTATCGCGATAAAATATCTCAAAAAATTTACTCAATACGTAATTTCCTTTAACCTTTCTATGTTAAACGACATACCAATTGCAGTTTAAAAATTGACAATAGATGGCGTTCAAATAGTTTCAATTGACTGCATTTGCATTTGGTTTCCTTTGATTCGCTTTTCGTTTTGGTTTTGTTGTTTAGGAATATGTTCGCGTGTGTCCAATGCCCAAAATTTCTACTTCTTAGCGCCAGGTGGAAAGTCTTACAACATCGTGTAGAGTAGCGTCCTAAAATAGTGCTCTGTTCTGTTTTTATGATCAGTGTCTGTCTACTAACAAATATCGTTATTTCTCCCTATAAGTTTGTTACTATAACCACGCGAGCGAAGCCGCGGGTAAAAGCTAGTTTTATAATAAATGGAATCAACTCGTGATAAAAAGATAAATTCTTGGGTAATACTGTGGCTTCTTGCACTGAAATCTCACAGTTGTGATAGTGTGGGGGGTTACGCTTCACAGCTTCTCTCTCACGTCCGTGAATATTTCTCTTCACAATCTTTGCATTGTTTGAAACCACACAACTTTCCTGTCGTCTTTTCAACCAAATTTCTCTTTCAGCAATGTATGCTCACTCTCAAAGACTAATTTGCATTCGTTNCTTTCCTGTCGTCTTTTCAACCAAATTTCTCTTTCAGCAATGTATGCTCACTCTCAAAGACTAATTTGCATTCGTTGTGTTCCATGGACGTGCACATCTCTCAACGCGACGTTGAAAAAAATCTTCTTTTGACGTGACTGTTTCCCAGCTGTGCGAGTCGTGACGTGAAAATACCAACAAACGCGGAACATCTTCGATAAATTACGCAGTACCAAGTTGTGTAAGATATTCCGTGAGATACGAAGACTCCTTTCGGAGCGGCCTCCTAGTTCTCGGCTAGAAAATTCTAATTTTTTGTAGGGCAATACGGATTTTTATGTATCACTAGCGAACCGGCCAGGCTTCACCTGGGTACAATCGAGTTTTACAGTGATACACTAATAAATAAATTGGGAAAAGACAATTCATTTATGTGAAAACAGAATTATAAAATTATACGTTGTTGGCCTAGGTTTTTAACTGATTACGGCAACCGAAAAGGAAGGAAATATTTTTCACCCGATAGCCAAGAAGTAGGGTATTGTTTTTGGAGTGTATCTGTGCAACTATCGCGTAGTTACCACATGTCCGCTTTCCAGCGTCCAAGTATGAAAATCAAAACGTGAGTTCCATCAAGTTGTAGCTTTAGTAATAAGTGCACCTAGGTACTACTTTTTGCGCTTGACTGAGGGATCTTAATCGATCACCAAAGTTAAGCAACGTTCCCAGGGGCACACATTTGGATTGGTGACCATTTAGAGGCATAACATTTGAGCGCTTCCGGGCTTCGGAGGGTATGCTAAATATTCGATCCCGGTTGTTATCGACTGATAGCAGTCGTTAAGCCATTTCAGAGGTCCTTGGGCGGCCTGATAAACTCTGAATTCTTCCACCATAAGCAGAATTAACATGGCCATAGGCCTGATCACTATATTAATGCGCCAGTCATGTGAAACTGTAGAGTTACCAGAAACGTAAATATTTTACGTATTTGCTAATTCTGACACCTAAACGCATTAAAAAAACATAAATAAAACGAAATAATTTCAGTAATCATGTATCTAACACTTTTAATTCAACCCTGAGGCGTAGAACTACTTTCCCTTCGTCATCTACAACTTAACTAGGCCCATACCCAGTCATTGTGCACGTTAAAATGCATACAGGTGGAGGCAGGTGGTCAATTAATCATCCTAAATAATATAAAAAAATGCGAAAGTGTGTTTGTTTGTTTGTTTGTCCTTCATTCACGTCGCAACGGAGCAACGGATCGACGTGATTTTTTGCACACAGATAGCTGGAGGGCCGCGAAATGGCATAGGCTACTTTTTATCCCAAAAAAATATATCATTCCTTCGGGGAAATTCTTATTGGAAAATGAAAAAGTACGCAAACGGAATAACCGTGCAACGTCGCAACCGAGCAACCGATCGACGTAATATCTTCCACAGAAATAGTTGGAGGGCTGAAAGGTGATATTGGCTACTTTTTATAGCGAGAAAATATCTCAAAAAATTTACAAACGATAATAGTGAATCAAGTCGGAAAAACGTTTGCCGCCAGCGCGCTATCTTGCAATGCGCTGTCTAAACCGTTAAAAATGGAACAATATAATGTAGTAAAGAATTCTGTAGAGTAAAAGGACCTAAAAAAAACTCCGTGGTTCATCTATCTGTCTATAAAAGAGAAATACTAATGTGTTTTTACCATTTAATTCATTGAGACGTTGAGATTTATAATATGTGTAGAGTATAGAATATTAACACTAAGTAAAATTCGACTGTATTTAAAAACAAACCCTTAACAATAATTCTGTAGTCCACGCGAACGGGGCCGCCTCATGCAAACAAAGCTTCACAAATTCTAGGACATCACGCCAAATGGACAACGCACATAATTCGTGCGCTCTCACTTTAATAATATTTTCCTAAACAAATATTTATTACCAGGTGTTAAAAACACACCAATTGTCTATCTGTTTTATTCATAGAAATCTTGAATGAAATGTAATTTCTAGATAAAATCTAGGTAAAAGTTCAATTAAAACACAAAAAAACATTCTTTTATGTGTACAGAATTATAAAACGCTTATGATAAATGACATAAGTAAGCAACCTAACGCGTAACACATGCGGTGTACTTATATAGGCCATTCACGGTAAAGTGAGCACTTTTGAAAAACCTCTCGTTTCGAATAATAGTCTATAAATACATTTTATTGTAGCGTCAGACGTTAACTTCCGTGTGCGATGGAATATGCACAATGTGTTTATTACTTACATGGCAATATTGATTTCAAAAGGTGGTTAAAAGATAAAAAAAAATTTCTGAAAGGAAAAAGTAACTAGGGCCTGAAAAGTGCTCACATTNGAGGAAACCCGGCTCATTGGTCACCAATAGCTAGGGGCAGTGATATTTCGCGAAAATATTTCGAGACAAGATACAGTCCAAAGCACTGTACGGTCGTCCAGCTTCTTTGATTGGCTTAAAAAAAAAAATGTTCTGGCCCATGTTAACCGTTTGCGCACGAATCACGAAGGTTCGGTGTCGGAGTTACTTAGTCCTGAGTGGCTTGGTCAAAGACGGACACGGCAACAGCAGCCA
>NQII01002498.1:154811-165455 GCA_002778355.1 Clitarchus hookeri | reverse complement strand
GCGTGGCCAAGGAAAACAATGAACAAGATTCCGGGCAGCTTGCTTACTATTTCCTTCGCCGCACCCGCCCCCTTCACGAAGTTTTGTTTAGAGACACGCCTGGCACACGCACGCACCACGGTAAGGTCCAGCCCAGTCACTGCGTTAAAAAAGTCTTTGATCTTTCGCTGGCTCCATGGACAGGTGGGCCTTAAGGGGGAAGTACCCTTGCCATCTTGGATTTACGTATTTCCCTCCATAACTTAATTTTCAGAGTCAATATTAAAAAACCAAGCTAGTCAAGGCATAGGGAACATTTTAACAGTTATTTAGAAATCCCACTTATATTTCTTACATTATTAGTGTCTCATCTGTAACCGTAATCAAAAATTACCTAATTATTTTATAACTTCAATCACACATGGGAAAATACAGGTATAATTTAAACCCTACAAATTTCCAAAAAAAATCGTTAAGTAGTCCTCTACGTCATGTCTAGCTTTGATTTTTTTATTTCTGGTCATACATTTCCATTATAAAGATTTGTAAGAAAATTCAAAGATGGAGTGGATACTACCCCCCCCCCCCCTAAGGTACGATGGGAAACGTGTACGCAATGATTCTATATGCAGTGCCGCAAACTCGGAAGATAGTTGCAGGCTTGTCGCAAGGTTCACGGTAGCGTGGGATGGAGGTGCTGTCACGGCTTGGCGCTATACAGGACGTGCGCTATACAGCAACCGTGACGCTATACAGGGCGTGCGATATACAGTCCGTGCACTGTACAGTGCGTGCGCACTTAACGTGCCTGTCTCGCTTGCTGGAAGGCCTACAGCTGCACCACTTCCTTTGTTTCACACGCATCTTGCCGAAGGAACTTGTCACACTCTCACACATTTTGCCTTCAGGCATATTTGAAAATAAAGTTAGAAGAAAATCATTGGACGCAATATGACCGTCAGATGTTTACATCAAACAAAGTTGGTCATACAGTCTCAAATAAGACTGTAAATGTGTCACATTGTGTTTTTTTTTTATTTGTATAACCTAGTAGGTATAATTTTTTATTTTAATATTAATTTCCCAGCACAGAAAGGAATATCGACGTGGTAATATATTTCACTTCTGAAGGATATTTTAATTTTATTTATGTAATGAATTTTTTGGACAATAAAACATACCGCCTCACTTTTTTTTTTAATGCTATTATGAACTGCGAATTTTTAACTTAATGCGTGTGCGCCCAGCTTTAATAGAAGTTATCAGTTTCAAGTTTTCACAATTTTAAAGTCTTGTGTGGTTGGAAACTGTCAGAAATTACTCTTTTTTTTTCTGTACGAATTTGATTTGCTGAACCTGTCAAATATTAAAACAAATTAATTTTAAAACCGGTATTATATGCTACATGCTATTTAACGTAAACTGACATAACCAAACATTTACAGAAAAGCAAGGCTGCACCAGTGATGTTTTTGAAATGTCACAATCTTTCGGTTTTCTTTGATTAACGTTTTTCGAAGCAGGTTGACAAAACAGGTTAGGTGCAAGCAAGTAACTAGTTGTAACTGAACGGTGTAATTATATAATATTCTTTGCAATTCCCGAAATAGATTATTGCATGCTACCGATGTTAGAACTGATATTGAATAGTGGTTTTCACTTTATCGTTTTTACAAAAAATGTGCATGACGTCATCACAAGTATTTTACTTTTGGATTGAGGACTGGTTTACGTTTTCTGAGTAAAGTGTAGTGGGGATGTTTGGCTGCGACCAAGTTCAAGAAGTGAGGAAGCGATACGGGCCACAATAACACGTACTGTCATTCCTTCCTCGGTAATATATTGGTTTTAACTGGCCGCCTCGAAATTACCTGTACACGTCTAAACGAAGCTAGAAAATAAAGAATTGTATTTCCATATCACGGTTTAATAGCTTTGTACGAAGTTGACAGCAAAACATTGCAATATGTCCTGGGGTTGTTTAGACTTATAATTTTAGATTCTATTTTTCATATAAAATCTACAGACTGCCTGTTTATTGAGAACCATGAGGTCCATACTATCTCATTTCAGTACTTCAGAAAATTGCAATTTTACATGCTGTTCTTGGATTTAATTTATTTCAGAATATCTTTCGTAATTTTAGCATCTCTGATCTTGGGGGACTAATTAGGCCTACTCAAGTATCAGGCCCACTGCTAGTTTTACTTAAACTTTTAATGAATTTGATCGCCAACTTAATGCTTAATATATAAAGTGACATTTAATAATTCTTAATATTATTCAAGATGACGATAAATGAATTATATTTCCTTTATATCGATAACGTTTATATTCTACTAGCTTTTTTTTCATGTACTTCGGCCTGGTTGTTCACTCATAAACGTCGCTGATTCCACTTCAAATGCTCTGACATTTTTGAGGAGCTTTAGTGTAAGTAAACTATTCTTTCATGTTGGCTGCGCGAGTAAAATACATGGGGAATACGTTATTTTCTCCGTACGTGAACTGCCTTCAAGCTTACTTTTTATCAATAGGTTAACGAAAAATGTTCATCTGCGTGCGTGCTAATAGCAAAGTGCGTACGTAAGGGAAAATAAACATCATAACAAAACAGCACTCCATTCTTACAGTAATAAATTACATGTTGAGTTGTCATTTGTGTTTTATGTCGGTGGGCTATCTGGTGTAAAAGTGGCGGCTAACGAATTGAACTTATACAAACTCACCTATAAAAAATAACCACGCTTCCAAGCCTTAGCCGGGATTTGAACCCGTAACCTCGTGGTCTAAGTAAGTACTGCCTTAGCTACCTCGGATATTGAGGCTGACGTTTTACCACTATAACAATTGAAAAAAAGAGGTACGCCCCACTCTGAAGTAGTTTCTAGTAATTTAAGGGGAATTCCTGACAAACAGTATTAAAAGCGTCAAGGTCATATTCGGCCGTAGGAAGCACTGTGGTTGCCAAAAAAAAAATATTTTTCCTCTTAATTTTAAGCCGTGATTATAGGGTGTTATGCCGTAATATGTTCAGAAAATATACAGCATTGTCGTTATAGTTTAAAACACTGTTTTGCATGAGAATAAACATCGTTAACAGAGGGCTGCTCAAAGCGGTTTTTGCTGACTTTGACGTTTTTCAACGACCACATTTAAGTTTCAGTAACCAAATTTATCCACCGGAAACAAAATACTGACTTTCATTTCCGTCCTGAAAAAAACACATTTTCATTAAAATATTGCTTAGTTTTTTTAAAAATTAAAATATACACAACTGCTTACAGCAGGGCCCATTTGACAACTAGAGCCTATATATGTTCTCTTTGCCTTCCCTACAACTTCAAATCGGGGACGACAAATATTCATTAAGAAATTTCTGACTCGGCTAACACACTGCTTAAAATGTGACGTTGTTTTTGGAGATTCCACCACAGGCAACTCGAAACTGTGCTACAGAGTATATAAGTACACAGAGGTGAAATATGGTGGCAAGATATTCGATGTGGTTATACCTGTTCCCCGATTGACTTCGCGAGACTCTGGTAACTGGCCTTGTGTCTCTGACTGGCTTTAGTCTATTCGCGGTTTCTTCACATTTTTTTAATCAAACCTTCGGAAAATCACTCCATGTACGACGTGTTTAGTTGTTTTCTAAATACGCCATGTTTAACAGTCGTTTTACACCTCCGTTAATATGAAATTATCTTAGTTTTAGTTAAGTTGAAGTTTCACCAATCTTTTATTTATAAATTATAATATTTCAATTTAAAAAGAAATATGAATAAAAACAGTGAGAAAACACGTGTGTTGGTAGCACCTAACAATAAATAGTTCTCGTGCAAAATATCATTACAACTGAGTGCGCGCGAATTCGGTGCGTGGTTCTTTGGTGTAATTTTCTAGACTTAGTTAAGCTTAGTTTACACGAGGTGGAGGAATATCCTGGAAGTAGAACTTCAGCAGGACTTCAGAACAGTCGGAAGTAACCGAGATGCCGGCTGAAAAGTTAAGGGCCCTGCCTACCGGCAGGCAGCTAAAAAATTTAAGTAGGAAATCCCATGTTAAGGAAATTTCCCTCCAGTGCGTTACTTTGAAAAATAGGCGTTTCAAACAAAATTTATTCTTCACGAAGTATTTGGGAGAAGTTCCCTACTGCGGAGATGTTTCCGTAACATGTTGTTTGTAAGGAATGTTCTAAAATTTAACTTTTACAAACAAGTACATACTGCCCATCTGTACTGAAAATATACTCCTGTCTTTGAAAATAGCGCGCTGAGGCGAAATGTCCTTAACATGGGATTTCCTACTTAAATTTTTTAGCTGCCTGGCGGTAGGCAGGGCCCTTAAGTTACCAGGTACTGATTGGCGAACGGCGTTCGACATGTTGCTGGTCGGTGACGTTATTTTTCTCGCTTATATGTGGCTGGAGTTTACTGTATAAGTAGCCACTTCATCTTTGTGTTTTTAATTTACTCTGTTGCTCTGAGGTGTTCGCCTCAAAGCTAATAGTACATACAGGGTGATTCTAAAATCATGGGACAAACATTAAGGGGTGGTAGAGCTCACAAAAAAAAAAAATATTGTATACGAATATATGGGCGGGAGTGACGCGTTGAGGCACAAACACAAAAATAACACATGAAATGCAACACATTGTTTATTTACAACGTCGCCGCTAAATGCCTTTTTACAGCAATGTTTATAATAATTGCTCAAAATTGCTACCACCGACAGTAATGCAAGCTTGGTAGCGTCGGTGGAGTGATTGGCGAACAGATTCAAATACGCCGGGTATTTCACGCACGCCACCATTGTCAGCCAATCACGCCATATGTAGAGGTCGCCAAGCATGCGTGACTGTTGGTGGATGCATTTCCAGCAACTGTTTTAACATTTTATGTACGGAATCACTCGTTACGTATGCTGCTAATGAACATTTTATGTTTCCGTTAATGTGTTATGTTTTTGTGTTTGTGCCTCAACGCGTCACTTCCGCCCATATATTCCTATACAATATTTGTTTTTTGTTTTTTTTTTTTGTGAGCTCTACCGCCTCTCAATGTTTGTCCCATGATTTTAGAATCATCCTGTGTACAGTTTGATGCTAAACCATCTATATTTATTGAGCGTAAGTAGTAATCTTAAGCACGGTTGATCCGTACCGAAACACGCCTCACCATGTGTGAGAAGTTGAACAGAATCATCGCTAAGTGCTACATGATACTGAACGAAATTCTGTTGTAAATATGGCACGAGGTAACTAAACTTAAGCGCGTGCATCATAGGTGGCCAAACTCAGCTCTTCTGTGTATCTGTGGCATGCTAGAAAAGTGTGTAATACACTCGTTTATGAGTCGTGATTAGAAATATTCCGCAGTGACAACGAAGGATAAGGGATAAAGTTTCTTATTTATAACGAATTGTTCGTATTGTGGCAGAATGAAGGATTGTGTATAACCACCATCTATAAAGCCACATCAAAATGGTCAAAAATGGCCTTTTCAATGCGATATTTATACATATGTCCATTAGTATTCCAACGATATTATAATTATATTAGGACCATAATGAGATTATTTTTTTTTAAGAAGGAAGGAAGAATATATTATGTAAATCCACCTGGGGCTTAATAACTATAATAGAGAGTTTAGGTCTCCATGTCATCAAAAATGTCGTGCGTCTACCCGTTACTTAACAAAATTGATAGTATATTATTATCTCTGGTTATGAACGGGTTATGAATAGCGATTTTGTAGATATTTACATTTCAAATGATGCAAACAGCATGTGGGATAAATTTGGTAATAGCCTAAACGTGACAACGTGCGTGTTCGCTAAACACCGTTGTCATTACTTGATCACAGAGTACTGAAAATTGTACAATCAATTACGGCTATTGTATATAATTCCTTTAGCCCTTCTAACCAGCTGTTTCATCTACACAGACTGGATTATATACGATATATGAATTATCACACAGTTTCCTTATATGGCGCGTGAGGTTGAGTGCGCACTTTAGCTGCAAAGAAAAACAACTTACAAGTTCCAACACTGATCTGTTATTGATTTTTGCCTCTTAGAGCTGAAAACGAAACTCATGTGGCTCGGAGTGAAGTTAGATAATTGCTTACGTAAATCTTTATTTTGAAATATTATTACTGAAATATAAATCTCATACTTTCTACCCGTGGGTACTGTGAGGTTTTTCTTTTTGGATCATGCAATATAACAAAAGATAAATGTCTTCATAAATATATTTTTGATTGAGATTCTCAGTGAAAATAGCATTTTCTAGCCTAGGTTCTTGCTCAGTGTTCATAATAAAACTTCTCCCAGGACTACTGCTTGTAAAGGACTAACGGACACTAAAATATAACGAGAGGTGCAGAATCCATAAATTAAGTTGTTCAGACTTACAGTTCCTTAGAATTGATGTGTAACTTCATATTTTCAGGAATCGGGAGCTCAACTAACATGAATTGAATATACGTCTTACTAATGCGATTATTCCAGAATGCCGAGAACAAAAACGGAAGTAAGTTACTCGACTGTCAAAATAAAACACAGTTAAGAGAATGCCATTTTTGAGAAAAACATAAACCAAAGGAAAAAATATACAAGACAGCAATAGCTTGAAGTTCCGTGATCGCTACTAGCATTGATCAACATTAATATAAAGTGCATTTATGGTCACACGTTAAGTTATGTTACATTACTTTTGGCTAACCAAGTTGTATTGCAACTATGATATACGAGGTGTGTTCAAAAAATAGGGTGACTTTGCAAATTTCGAAGGCCACGTACACTCGATTATCGATTGTTTTTATTGCTATGTTGATACACATGTCCCCAACATATGTTGACATTATCAGGCATTTTGCATTGTTAGTTTGTTTGTGACATATATAAAGGTTAGACGTGTTTTGGTGTGCTTGGCGATTTTTTGCTATCGCAAACAATGGATCAAAGAATCTGTATTAACAACGCCGTAATCATGCCTCAGCCACCGTATTCACCGGACGTGGCCCCCTGCGACTTGTTCCTGTTCCCAAAACTGAAGAGACCCATGAAAGGACGGAGGTTTGCCACGATTGAGGCGATAAAGACCTGGGAGACTTCAATGCCATACCAAAATGCGCATTTCTTTGAAGGGGACAAAATATATATTGATGAATACTTAAGTATTTATCGAGACAAGTCACAAAATAACAAGTCACCTTATTTTTCGAACACACCTCGTACTCGAGTTGCTTAACATTTCTGACGTGAATACGTCTTTAAAATCGGACAGACACACGGGGTACCAGAACGGATACGGCGATGTTACGTTTGCAAAGTGATCCATTCCGACACTATAAATTCGTGACTAACAACAAAACTGAATCGCAGGTGGGGGCCCGCGGCGACTGACGGCAATTTTGGGAGCGTGCGAAAAATTCTGGGCTTCATAACTTGCAACCCCGAAGTGCTAACGCGCTGATTTTGATGCCAAACAAAAGAACTCGTCTATATATTTGTCGATCGAAATCATAAAAACCATGTATCCATTTAGTTACATTCATTTCATTCCCACATCCCAAAGAAAACACTACCCGCTAACACAGAGGTTGTTTACGCAAAACCCATGGTCGTGACCCCCAACATAACCATCTCCCATTTTTTTTTTTTTTTTTTGCTAATACGCGAGTATATTGAAAAACGAAACGTAAATAAACTTTTAAATAACTGTTTATACAATACCATTTCATCACATCCTCGGTAGTATAGTGGTCAGTATCCCCGCCTGTCACGCGGGAGACCGGGGTTCGATTCCCCGCCGGGGAGAAGTTTTTTTTTTTTCCCCTCATACCAATGACCCACACCGCGAACTACGCAAAACTCCCATGTTTTAATGCGCAGACACTAATTAACGCAGCCTCTCAAGATCTTTCAGCTCCGCAAACAAACACTCGACACGTTTTTTCGCCAACCATTAGCGCCAACGTGACATCAGCGCTGTGAAATATTTTGTACCCCACGCCTCGTGAGCAGTTGATGTGCAAGATTGAACGGAAGCACGGCGACGTAGGAGACGCACTGATGCCCCTGCGAGGAGGAAACGGAACAACTTTATTGCGCACGTTGCGCATTGCACAAGTAACGGAATTACGTTGCGCGGTTTACACAATTTAAAATATGAGAAACTGAAGGAGAAAACACTTAGAAATACTTCTATCGCTTTAGCTTAAACGTTAGCGTAAACAATCGATTTACTACTATTAAAGATATGCAATAGATAACATTCATAAATTAGAAATACGAGTGCCCAGGTCTTAAATTTATTCAATTACAGAGAGAAGCTTGATTCCGGATGACGAACTATTATGATTTATTTGTATTCTTTGCCGCTGGCAATAAGTTAACGAGCACAAAAAATGCTACTAAATAAACATTTATTTANGCCCTAAATCCTGACTGACGTACCCGCCTGTGCTTCGCTAGAGCTTGAGTACGGACGGATAACATATAGGGACGCCGCAGGCGTCAATATGTATATATATTCGATGAACTTAATCAGTATAATACTGTTGTTGTAAAAAATTGATTATATTAACCCTATTTAGTAAAACACTTATTCTATTGTACATACAATATTATATCTAGTCCTATGTATCAAACTTGGGTCTACGTAAAAAAAATTTAAATAGAATCGATGTACAGTTTCACATCATCAATATAAATTTTTACGATATATACAAAAATATCTCTGTTTGTGTACAATTTTTGTGTGAACTATGCATATATGTGTATGTACACTCAATACTGTAGGACGTTCACGTCCTTTAGATGTACTATTTGTATTGACGTATTGTACTGGGACGTTTAAGCATGCCAACCTATCGTGTATGTACAGTATGTATAACTGATTCCTAAACACCCATGAAGGATATATAGTGTGTATGAAATTTTAATCTTTTTGTTTATTGGAAATTGCTTAATTCTTAAGTCTTCTGCTTACCGTTAAAGGTTTTAAGAGTATAAAACTCTTTTATCACATTGACAGTTTGCATTTGACAGAGTCTATTTTTATATTAACATCATCCAAAGATCACGCAGGCGTACATTGGTTTTGATAATGGAAAACACTATAATAATGTTTACCTTTTGTAGTACTTCTTGCATCGTAATGACATTACCGCTCATGTGTGCCGTTTGTATTATGTTTAGTTCATGGCGAGCAGGGATAACAAACAAATTGTATCTACTGCGTTGTATTATCGATTATTGCTATTGCTTTTAAGTAGGGGCAGTGATATTTCGCGAAAATATTTCGAGACAAGATACAGTCCAAAGCACTGTAGGGTCGTCCAGCTTCTTTGATTGGCTAAAAAAATGTTCTGGCGCGTGTTAACCGTTTGCGCACGAATCACGAAGGTTCAGTGTCGGAGTTACTTAGTCCTGAGTGGCTTGGTCAAAGACGGACACGGCACCAGCAGCCAATGGAGGTATAACAACAGCTGAGGTGTGTATATAGTATTGAAGTCTACTGTGTGCTCATATTTTTACGCGAAAAGTCACTGGCCCTACTTATAAGTACTTTATTTGGACACGGGAAAATTCATTTTCTTGTATTTCCAAGTTGTTTTTCTTCCCCTTCAGATATTTTGTTTGTTTATATGCGTGTTTGCTCGACTGTACTAAATATAACCGATTTCAGACTAATCCCCGAGCCACACCAAGCGTTACTGGCTCAAGAATACTGACAACGTGCAAATCTGCGCCGCTCTGCATCCCGCGAGACGTAGCGAACACGAACTGCCCCGCTTATTTACTTGCTGCACCTGAAGCAGGTGGTTGCACTAACTGAAATTCTTCATATGAAGCAAGTAAATGCGTCTACNTCCCACCCTCGACATCTCTCGCGCTCCGAGAAACAGAGTGGCGCAGATATGCGTCTATAAGCTGTTCACGGTAAGGTGCCCTCACATTTGGAATAATAGTTAATAAACTTCTTTTATTTTACCCTTAGAAGTTAACTTCCGAGTGCGGTGGAATATATACACCCTGTGTTTATTACTTAAATGGCGATAATTATTTGAAAAGGTTAACCCGACTGGCTCGAGCCCAACTCGAAATATTAATTAAATTTTTTTATTATAGTCCATTCACGGTTACTTCCAACTTTTCCCAAAGCTCTGCTGAAGTTCTACTTCCACGATATTCCTCCGCCTCGTGCAAACAAAACTTATACTAGTCTGGAAAATTTCACCATAGGGGCTACGCAACCGTACCCGTGCGCACTCAGCGTAGTAAAATTTCGCACAAGAACTTACTAGGCATTACCAACACGCCTATTTTTTCGCACTGTTTTTAAACCACGTTAATTACAAACGGATGACTAAACGTAAGTGAGAGTTCAATTTAGTCGAAAGTAAGATACTTTTATTGGCGATGGAAGTGTAAAACGCTTGCGATACGTGACGTATTTAGAAAACAACCGAACGCGCCGTTCGTGGAGTGATTCCTCAAAAGGTTTGGTTCCCAAAAAAAGTGCGAGGAAACCGCGAACGGACCGTGCCTACCGGGATGCACCGGGAACACGGTTACTGTGCCACGACAATCCGTTGCAAGCTTCCGTGCACGGTGACATAGTTGTCGTCAGTCAACTAACCACTGGTTTTT
>NQII01002498.1:93568-145038 GCA_002778355.1 Clitarchus hookeri | reverse complement strand
GCCGGAACTGTCACCGCTAGATGCGCGCGGCGCGACGGCAGCAACGCACAGTAGCCGCGGCTACTGTGCATTTGCGTGCGGAACGACCTGCTGGTTCGCCAGCTGTCCTAGGTTAGGCCTAGTTCTTGATCGATTTCGCGTACATGCCGTTCGCAGGCCTTGGGGGCCGGGTTGGGGCTAGGCTGTGAACTGGCAACCAACCTATAATGGGTGTAAGGTGAGGGAACTGGGTGCCCTGAAACCGGACTGATATGCCACAGTCCGTGTGTAGGGGGGAGGGGGGAGCCTGGAACCTGAGTACCTGGTAGGGCAGTCGTGACTAGAGTGAAACGTCTGCCCTCGTCTGTCCAAAGCCCTCGCAGTGGTGACCGGCGAAGGTGTAATAGCGAGCAGTATGGACACTACTGGCGAGCTCCGGTGGGGGCCACTCATGAGAATCACTTGGGTTTGCCCCTGCTGCTGTGAGGGCTGCTAACTCATCCTATTAATGGGGTAGTGATTAAAATATACAGCCCAGCACTGCTCAAGTCCATCTCCACCTCCTCGTGGTATGGGCTGGTAACACGGCGGCTGCGCCGTGGCTAACGGAGTGAGGACGATTGAAGGCGGTAACGGCCTGTCTGTGCACAGATAACCAGTTNGTGGCTAACGGAGTGAGGACGATTGAAGGCGGTAACGGCCTGTCTGTGCACAGATAACCAGTTACGGCGAGGTTATATGCAGTCTTCCAGAGACTGTATATATTCTTCGCCATGCGGTGATGATCCGCGAACCGAATTGCACTCCCNGATTGAAGGCGGTAACGGCCTGTCTGTGCACAGATAACCAGTTACGGCGAGGTTATATGCAGTCTTCCAGAGACTGTATATATTCTTCGCCATGCGGTGATGATCCGCGAACCGAATTGCACTCCCCCAGCTGAGGCCTTGACCTGGCAAGTCGGGCTGATCTCGGAGTGGCGGAGCTCCTATGAAGGGATTGACTGGCGTCCTGGAGGAGTTGGGCTGTCCTGGGCGAAAACTCAGTGTGCATGTCTGAAAATTGTGGGTACCCAGGGGATCAGAGTGAAAGCCCCGGCTTCGGCCGTGCTGATCGCGGGTCGGACTCTGGGTGGCATTGGTTGAACCTTCCACTGGAAGGAGATCTGGAGGCGGGTACTTGCCTGGAGGGCTGGCCCTGCATGACTGTCGGGTTGGTAGCAGCTGCCGTGGAACGTAAGCGTGCCGGCTCCCTCAGGTGTCAATTTCGAAGGGTTGGTGCTCGCTAATGAAGGGTCGACGGTCTGGTCCGCCTAGTAAGAGGACTCGTTTACGAAGCGATTTCGTAGAGGTGGATAGTCCTCGGCCCCATCAAGGTGGCACGTACGGATTCAACTCCGTACTCTGCTGTTGACAGGTGAGGTGGAACCACCCTCGGGTGGAGAACATCCACCCACTGCGATTGGAAAGGGCGTGATCTCTTTCTATTGACAGCATTCAACTGCTGTCAATTAGAGCTCTGACCAAGCTCACAAAGACTAGGAAAATTAAGACTGGTGAATATAAATATATCGCTCAGAAAGTTGTCTCATGTTATTCTCCAAGGGGACTCAGGCACAGGAGGAGACGATCTGTTGAAAACCCGCTGCACTAAGTGAAGTGTAGATAACATGCCGTTTGCAGAAAACTGAGCACTTTCAAAAGCCCTGCTTTTAGTTCCACTTGTATGCACATCGCGTATTCTTTCCCCGTGCGTGAAATAAACTTTACCGCGCGTCTCATCACTTTATTCATGTTTCGGGTCAAGTGACTTCTGTGCATTAAAAGTGAAAGTAAAATTAAATAATTCCGGTATTCACAGGCGTTTACCTAACACTTTTTAATTCGGCGTAAAGACGTGTAATTACTTTCCCTCCGTCGTTACCAACTTTACTGGATGCGTTCCAGTCAGTACGTCCCTTCAAATGTATGCAGGTAGGGGCAGTGACATTTTCCAACGGTTCATTTCAAATGAGCTCAGTTAATCGTTAACGGCCTATACATAAGAGACGTCAGCGTAGAACGTGTACAAACATTCGTGGTTCATAGTGGATGTTATGGTTTTACGTTGAACCAATCATACATGACGAGCAATTAAATTCGTTTCAGTGAATAATAATTTATTAGCAAATAACAAAATTTATGCATATTTTTCAAATAAGTAAAAAAAAACGTAAGTTTTCTTTTTAAAAAAATAAAATATTCAAATAAATGCAATAGAATATTTATTATTTTTTGTTTTCTCCTGCAATTATATTGGCTGAAGGCCTAACGTACGCGACACGAAATAAAATATTGCAATTTCGTTCACGACTATAGTCAGTTCACGACTGGAAGAAACTTTTGAAAATCAACCTTTGAAAAAACACCCTAGCCGTTAGCGACATGCATATAACATTACAAACAGCGGCGAGCGCGGATACAGTTATGCCGTTAGGTTGCCAGCACAAAGAGAGGAAATAGTTCCAAAGTTTTAACGTAATTGTTAATTTATCGCTTACAAATAGGTGTCTAAAAGAATTGTATCTTATTATGCAAATTATTAATGACGTGATGCTAACATATTTAGATTTCAACGTTTCTTGCATAGCCACAGGATTACGCTCAAGGTTAAAGTAAGGCGGCCGTTTGTTTACTAACCTTCGTAGTCCTTGTGTTGTTGACACACGTGCCAGAGAATTTGTGCGATTATCTCGTTTAACCTATAATAATTCATTTATCTGCGTTGTTTTACTAATATCAGCTCTTTGTTATTTGGTTTTTAATAACGTATGATTTTAATTTGTGCTCACTTTAAGTTCTAATTTCTTTTGTTTTTGTGTGTTTCGCGCACGTGTCTTTCCTTTGCCACTTTATTCTAACGTTGCAGTGTTTGCACATAAGAATTGTTTTCACATTGTCGAAGACGTAGAATCCTTCACTCGCAAACTCTGCCGTCCTGTCGAAAACCGTCACAACCATTTTTAAATAACGTTTTACAATTGCGCAAAACATCCGACTCAACCACCACGCCATTTTAACGTCTGTAGCAATTCCGATCAATACTGATGATCTTGCCTTCGATGTACGGGAATTTATCGATAGTCACTAACAATCGATTGTAAATAGACAACTACTATCGATTCATCAAAATACTCGCATTTTGGGTTTATAGAATGAAATGTTTTTTCGCTGGCATCGCATATTCTTTTGTGTGAAATTCTCAAGATTAAAAACTTTACGCTTGTGGAATATCCATTAATAATATATACATTACATGACTTTTATAATGGGTAAGTGTATGTACGAACACATGTACACGCACAGTGGAACGTAAACATTGCATGTAAACATTGCCATGTGACCTGTCACATGACAATGTTTGCTTACTTTTGGCGGAAGGATACGAAATGGGCTTGAAAGTAAATCTTTAGCAGGGCTTCAAGAAAGTCTCTTCCAGTCGTGAACCGACTATACGCGTCAAGCATTTTCCTATGCGACATGTACACGATAATCATGAACCCTTTCATAAAAATTCATTCTTTCATTCTGATACGTAAACGTTAATAGCTTGTACATTTTTCATACTGAACCGAGCCTTAATTAAACTGCAAAACCACTTCTTAAACCCATAGAGGTGCGACTCTCAACAGGCCCTCACGAGTCACCAATTTTTATGGCTACGGTCGTGTTTCCAACTCCAAAAACCAAATTGGGAAATTTATTCATGCTTATAAAACTGTAGAGCTAGGAACAGCCAAAATACATTTTCTCAGTTTATTACTGTCAGGTAGATACCTGAAGAATTCGCTGATTCATTTCTGGACAAGCTAGAATTCAAAACCCGTGTGTTTATAGAACCTCAGCTATTGGACCACGCGGTGTTTGACCACTCCTGGAGAACGCTGACCCAATCGTCGCCTTCCACCGTGACAGCAGACAACCAATGTGCGATTTACATTGGCGTATGTGTACATAAGACTGCAGAGTTTAACCTGCAGGTCATTGAACTCGCGAATTTTTCAGGCCTCTACTGTCAGGTGTTTAGAAACATGTCACTTGTCACTAACGCTTTTGAAATATGCCAGCATTCTTTGATCAGCTTAAAACAGTGAACAAAGCGTTTGACCGATGAAATTTAAAAGCCACATGGCAGGGTTTTTGTTTACATGTGGCAGAAGGATACTTAATCGTTACCGTAAACCGGGGCTACTTTGTACCTGCAGCGGTAACATTGCACCACTCAAAATGTTCGTTTTGGTGCAATTTGGTAAATGAACAGAGGACTATAGCTAGATATTTTAAATTTGTAATGTTACCTATCCCGGTAGTGTTTGTTACCCTTTCACCAAATAGCACTTAAACAAATACTTTGGGAGGTGAGATGTTACCCCAGCAGGTAAAAAGTAGCCCCGGGCGGTACCAACTTCAGCAGGGCTTCGGAAAATTGTGAACTAACCGTGAATGGCCTATATGTATGGGCAGTGATATTTCGCGAAAAGATTTCGAGACAAGATACAGTCCAAAGCACTGTAGGGTCGTCCAGATTCTTTGATTGGCTAAAAAAAAAAAAAATGTTCTGTCCCGTGTTACCCGTTTGCGCACGAATCACGAAGGTTCAGTGTCGGAGTTACTTAGTCCTGAGTGGCTTGGTCGAAGACAGACACGGCACCAGCAGCCAATGGAGGTATATCAACAGCTGAGGCGTGTATACAGTATTGAAGTCTACTGTGTGCTCCGATTTTTACGTGAAAAGTCACTGGCCCTACCTATATACAATTCAGTGCTTTCGTTTGTGCGATTATACAAACATTCAGTATTTTATTTACGACAGTGTCTGTTGAGATTAAGTGTTCTTGTAAAATCATGGTTAAAACTAGTGAAACAATAGAGCTATATCTGTGCGGCGTTTGTCTTCAGGGGTAGAGAAATTCGCAGATTTTCTTTGCCCGAGCTACATTGAAGCATAATCCTCTAATTTTTTTTTTTTTGGCATGACCAACCAAAGTTTGTACAAGCTTTTGAATTACACCCCAACCTGTGCCCTTTCTGGGTAATATGGGGGTATAAGAGTTTTCCTTTACTTCTGTTAATATTCCCTTTCTTTCTGTTTGGACTTTGGCTTACTATCGAGACCACGTAATTTTCCTACCTCTTTGATTTTATTCTACTACATATATGTCTAATTGTGGTCCATTCACGGTAAATTCCAACTTTTCCGAGGCCCTGCTTAAGTTCCATTTTAAGGCTATTACTCCGCCCCATGCAAACAAAGCTTAACCAAATCTAAAAAATTATACCTAAGGGACAACGCACAGTATTTGTATGCACACTGTTTAATAATATTTTGCTTGAGAACTATTTCTTACTAGGCATTACCAACCCGCCTATTTTCTGTCTGTTTTGATTCGTGTAAATTACAAATTAAATACTGAAATTTATCAACTAAACATAGGTAAAAAATTCAGTTAAACCAAGAATAAGATTATTTTGTGTAAACAGAAGCATGAATTGCTTGTGATTCATGAATGGGGTGATTTTCCAAAGGCTTGATTAAAAAAATGTGAAGGTACCGCGGTTGGAGAAAGGGTGTGCCGCGGTTGACATGCCATCCACAGACTTCCCAGAATCTNGTGTGATTTTCCAAAGGCGTGATTAAAAAATGTGAAGGTACCGCGGTTGGAGAAAGGGTGTGCCGCGGTTGACATGCCATCCACAGACTTCCCAGAATCTTTTTTGATTTATACCTGTGCCATCATAATAAAGAAACTTACCACTTGACTAATAAACTGATCTTCAACGCGCTAATACGATCACACGCCTGTTGCAGGGATGACCAACACGAGGCAACTGACGGCGTTGCTGGGGGCGGCGGCTCTCGCCGTCTGGACAGCCCTGGCCGATACCACCCAGTTCTCAGGTGAGTCCCTGCAGCTCCGTAGTTTCGCCGGGTACTTGAGCGTGCAGAGGGGGGAAGAGCCGTTCTTTTCCGCGAACTCCAGTCGTNGGACAGCCCTGGCCGATACCACCCAGTTCTCAGGTGAGTCCCTGCAGCTCCGTAGTTTCGCCGGGGTACTTGAGCGTGCAGAGGGGGGAAGAGCCGTTCTTTTCCGCGAACTCCAGTCGTACACGCTAACAAAAATGACGCCGCTCTCCGCCGAACATTTCGGAACGCCGGTCGCCGATTGGCGCCTGGCGACTGCAGACCAGCCAATAGGAAGCACTTCGCAGCGCCGCAGTAGTTCGAACGGAAGACCCGTTTCCGCCTTCGCGCAGCCAATCAGAGAGTGGGTACGCCCGCATTCGAAATAACCATCACGCCGTTTTGTCTCTGCGTAATTGTTTACTCTGCGATACTGGCTCATGCTTGGTCCACGTGCGCTCCTGCCTTGCCGAACAGACGAAGAGGAAAGCCGATCCAATCAGGACCCGTCCTCGTTTTTCTTTTTTTTGGCACGAGCCTCGCCGAAATTTCTGTTCGGGAAAGGGAAGACCTAGGCGATATTGCTCGGGGTTCCAATTTCTTACCTGTTTCTACCAACAATTTCAAGGATTATGATTAGGGGCAGTGATATTTCGCGAAAAGATTTCGAGACAAGATACATTCCAAAGCACTGTAGGGTCGTCCAGCTTCTTTGATTGGCCAAAACATGTTATGGCCCACGTTAACCGTTTGCGCACGAGTCACGAAGGTTCAGTGTCGGAGTTACTTAGTCCTGAGTGGCTTGGTCAAAGACGGACACGGCACCAGCAACCAACGGAGGTATAACAACAGCTGAGGTGTATATATAGTATTGAAGTCTACTGTGCGCTCCGATTTTTACGCGAAAAGTCACTGACCCTAACTATGATGATTACAGGCTGTTCACGATTAACTGAGCACTTTTGAAAGCCCTGCTTCATGGTATACTTGTATTTACGTTGTGTATAATTCCGCCATACGTAAAATTAGCATTGTCATGGACTTGATCACTTTATTCACGCTCTGGTCAAGTGAAACTGTGAAATTATTATAAAAGTAAATATTTAGCATGTTTGCTATTTCTCAAAATTTGTACTTTAAAAACCAGAAAACAAAATTAATCATTTCCGTTTTCACACGTGTTCAACGAACATCCTTTAATTTAACGTTTAGACATGGAATTACTTTCCGACCGTCGTTATATACCAGCTTTACTGGGCACATGCCAGTCAGTGTGCCCGTTAACACGTACGCAGGTAGAGGCAGTGACATTTTTCAAAGGTTGGTATAGAAAGTGCTCAATGAACCGTGAACAGCCTACAAACGCATGTGTTAGTAATAGAATATGTAAATTCAAATGTTCAAACTTTACTTAAAGACATTTATTAAATAAATGCAGTTGGGAGGTGAACCGATTCGAGGTACTAAAGTATAGAATATTTTTTAAGTATAAAAACAATAATTGATGTTTTAAAAATCAACAAAACGCGTACCACACCGAAATTACTGGAGGGTTTGGCGGAAGTGTGAACCAGGCTTTACATTTAGATTATAGGCTGTAGTCGTTAATGATAGTACTGGTGGTTGTTGTGGCCGTGGTAACTGGAATTCCACAGAGCAGAGAATACCTTGAAGGAAAACCACATCTCAGCAATGGATCTGTAGCATCACAGCCGTCGGAATTTGGACGACGAAGTGGAAATGTCCCCTTAAATAATTGACGGGTGGGGCACCATCCCCTCCCCTACAATTGTATTACTGTAATTTTCTTATTTCTTGTGGGAAAATGAAAATTTTTTTTTTTACGTTCTTGAAGAACTTCTGTCTTCGTCAGTCACAAACATTATTTCAATGTCTGCTAAAAGTGCCTCAATCCCACATCTGTTAGTTATAGAAAAAAAGATTCCATGTTTATGATATGACGATTTGATTGTTTCGTTTGCATTCGTCGAATGTATCGATAGATATCGATACAACAATGCGACATTTCTTACGCCAAGTCTGCCCAAGTTTGAAGTTAAAGATGTTTAGGCAAGAAGAGTNACCATCACGCCGTTTTGTCTCTGCGTAATTGTTTACTCTGCGATACTGGCTCATGCTTGGTCCACGTGCGCTCCTGTCTTGCCGAACAGACTAAGAGGAAAGCTGAAACAGATTCAATCAGGACCCGTCCTCGTTTTTTTTTTTGGCACGAGCCTCGCCCAAATTTCTTTTCGGGAAAGGGAAGACCTCGGCGTTATTGCTCGGGGTTCCAATTCCTCAGCTGTTTCTACCAACAATTTCAAGGATTATGATTAGGGGCAGTGATATTTCACGAAAAGATTTCGAGACAAGATGCCCTCCAAAGCACGGTAGGGTCGTCCAGCTTCTTTGATTGGCTAAAAAATGTTCTGCGCCGTGTTAACCGTTTGCGCACGAGTCACGAAGGTTCAGTGTCGGAGTTGCTTAGTCCTGGGTGGCTTGGTCAAAGACGGACACGGCACCATCAGCCAATTGAGGTATAACAACAGCTGAGGTGTGTATATAGTATTGAAGTCTGCTGTGTGCTCCGATTTTTACGCGAAAAGTCACTGGCCCTAATTATGATGATTACAGGCTGTTCACGATTAACTGAGCACTTTTGAAAGCCCTGCTTCATGGTATACTTGTATTTACGTTGTGTATAATTCCGCCATACGTAAAATTAGTATTGTCATGGACTTGATCACTTTATTCACGCTCTGGTCAAGTGAAACTGTGAAATTATTATAAAAGTAAATATTTGGCGTGTTTGCTTATTCTCAAAATTTGAACTTCAAAAACCAGAAAACAAAATGAATCATTTCCGTTTTCACACATGTTCACTGAACATCTTTTAATTTAACGTTTAGACATGGAATTACTTTCCGACCGTCGTTATATACCAACTTTACTGGGCACATGCCAGTCAGTGTGTCCGTTAACACGTATGCAGGTAGGGGCAGTGACATTTTTCAAAGGTTGGTATAGAAAGTGCACAATGAACCGTGAACAGCCTACAAACGCATGTGTTAGTAATAGAATATGTAAATTCAAATATTCAAATTTTACTTTAAAAACATTTATTAAATAAATGCAGTTGGGAGGTGAACCGATGGGAGGTACTTAAGTATACAATATTTTTGAAGTATAAAAACAATAATAGATGGTTTAAAAATCAACAAAACGCGTACCACACTGAAATTACTAGAGGGACTGGCGGAAGTGTGAACCAGGCTTTACATTTAAATTCTAGGCTGCAGTCGTTAATGATGGTACTGGTGGTTGTTGTTGTGGCTGTGGTAACTGGAATTCCACAGAACAGAGAATACCTTGAAGGAAAACCACATCTCAGCGATGGATCTGTGGCATCACAGCCGTCGGAATGTGGACGACGAAGTGGAAATGTCCCCTCAAATAATTGACGATTGGGGCACCATCCCCTCCACTACAATTGTATTACTGTAATTTTCTTATTTCTTGTGGGAAAAGGAACCTTTTTTTTACGGTCTTGAAGAACTTCTTTCTTCGTCAGTCACAAACATTATTTCAATGTCAGCTAAAAGTGTGTCAATCCCACATCTGCTTAGTTATAAAAAAAAAAGATTCAATGTTTACGATATGATGATTTGATTGTTTCGTTCGCATTCGTCGAATGTATCGATAGATATCGATACAATAATGCGACATTTCTTACGCCAAGTCTGCCCAAGTTTGAAGTTAAAGATGTTTAGGCAAGAAGAGTGATATTCANTATACCTACTGATGGCCCTAATTGGCACAGCCGGAGGTGACACAGCTATTTTAATCATATAGGCTATTCACGATTAATTAAGTGCTTTTGAAATCAGCCGTTATTTAAAAAAAAAATCTTGGCATTCTGTATATGCTACTGCCGTACATGCAGGCTCCCAGTTAAGTTGGCAGCGAATTACGTAAAACGGTGTTAATTCTCGTCGTGATATAGCGAATGCAATATTTGCATTTATAGCGACAGTTGGTTTTTTTTTAACATATTGGAGTACGAATTGCCATATTACTAACACATTAGGTTCCTAACAATTTCACGTTTCCACTCGATTGATGCATGAAAAAGCCTATGGAGTGGAGAGATTTGGGTGACTCTTAACATCGAGGTCTTGAGAGCCGATGAGGGTGAAGTGAGGTGAGAATGCAGCAGCGCCGGAATGCAAGGGAGGGGGAAACGGGAGATCTCAGAGAAANCCGATCAGCGGTATCGTCCGTCATAATTAGGCCAAAGGCAATATAAATTTTATGTACGGTGAAAGGATAGAAATACGGAGAAAGTATATATTACTAGCGAACCGGCCCGGCTTCGCCCGGGTACAATTGAGTTTTACAATGATACACTAATAAATAAATTGGGAAAAGATAATTCATTTATGTGAAAACAAAATTATAAAATTATACTATGTTGGCCTAGGTTTTTAACTAATTACGGCAACCCAAAAGGAAGGAAATATTTTTTACCCGATAGCCAAGAAGTAGGGTATTGTTTTTGGAGTGTATCTGTGCAACTATCGCGTAGTTACCACATTTCCGCTTTCCAGCGTCGATGCATGAAAATCAAAACGTGAGTTCCATCAAGTTGTAACTTTAGAAATAAGTGTACCTAGGTACTACTTTTTGCGCTTGGCTGATGGATCTTAATCGATAACCAAAGTTAAGTAACGTTCCCAGCGGCACACATTTGGATGGGTGACCGTTTAGTGGCATAACATCCGAGAGCTTCAGGCTTCGGAGGGCACGTTAAATTTTCGGTCCCAGTTGTTATCGATTGATAGCAGTCGCTAAGCCATTTCAGAGGTTCTTGGGTGGCCTGATAAACTCTGACACTAGAGGAAAAAAATATTTCGGTCACGTTCCCAGCCGTTGCAGAATTATGTTTTGTTGTTATGCCAGCAAATGCAACACCAGCGAGTCATATACCCCCAGGTTTCAAACAATGTGTTGTTTACAGACGAAGCTGGGTTTACCTGTGATGGCATTTTTGATTTCCACAACTGTCACGTGTGGGACGCAGTCACTCCTAATGCAGTGAAACAGGCATGACATCAACAAACATTCTCGTTCAATGTAATGAGGTAGGGATACTCGGCGACCGTCTAATTGGACCACATTTCCTACCGCATAGGCTACACGGAGAACAGTATCTGCTCTGCGGGACGATCTTCCAACATTACCCGATTATGTGTCGTTGCAGCCACGCCAGCGGATGTTGTTTATGCACGATGGTGCACCAGCACATTTCCTTCTACGTGTAAGACGGTATCTAAACAAACAAGCACTGTGGTGATAGGTGGATAGGCAGAGGAGGACCTGTACCGTGGCGTCTTAGATGACCGAATTTAAATCCGTTGGATTTTTGTTGATGGGTTTATGCCAAAGGCAAGTTCACAATATAGCAGACATTGCCATACCAGAAGAATTGCAGCATCGGGTTATCCAGGCTTTCCAGCAAATGAAAGATGACCCCGGCTGCTCGAGCGCATTCACGGGTCTTTGTGGAGACGACCAGACAGATTCATTCAAGTGCATGATCGGCGTTTTGAAAACCTACTGTAAACGTTTTCTGCCAACATGTTCATACTGTACTGTACCTTTTATATCCACAGACGTCGCTGTTGTTCAACCCAAAACCGTTGCTTTTGTGCATGTTCAATCACATTTCAGTGGTGCTTAAGCCACGATTATGACTTGTACTGTCTCGTGATTGATACATTAAATCACAGTGTCACTGCTTTTGCTGGCATTCGTACTTAGTATTCATTATGCCCCAACAAGCACACATCTGGCATTTACTTGTGAACTGTTAATTTTCGGACTTATGTTTACTGGACATTTTTTGCTTGTCTTCGTTTGTATGTCTCATCCTTACAGTTTCGACCATCGCTTCTGAAACATTCTGCGTACGGAAACGTGGAGGAAGAAAACACCGAATTAGCAAACAAGCGAAGTACGTATCCCGTGGTAAGACCACCATTTTTTTTTTTACGCAAGCCTTGCAAAAATACTCTACCTGTGCTACGTACCGAGGACTTTGCTGCTGGTGCAGTGTACTGTCTCTTTTCATATTGAGTGAGAAAATTACACTCATTTTACGGTTATTAAAGGCCTACTATTGAAAGTCCTGAGNAGTGCTTTTGAAATCAGCTGTTATTTTTAAAAAAAAATCTTGGCATTCTGTATATGCTACTGCCGTGCATGCAGGCTCCCAGTTAAGTTTGGCAGCGGATTACGTAAAACGGTGTTCATTCTCGACGTGATATAGCGAGTGCAATATTTGCATTTATAGCAACAGTTGGTTTTTTTTTTTAACTATTGGAGTACGAATTACCATATTACTAACACATTACGTTCCTAACAATTTCACGTTTCCACTCGATTGATGCATGAAAAAGCCTATGGAGTGGAGAGATTTGGGTGACTCTTAACATCGAGGTCTTGAGAGCCGATGAGGGTGAAGTGAGGTGAGAATGCAGCAGCGCCGGAATGCAAGGGAGGGGGAAACGGGAGATCTCAGAGAAAACCCGCTGATCAGCGTTATCGTCCGTCATGATAAGGCCAAAGGTGGAAGGATAGAAATACGGTGAAAGTATATATTACTAACGAACCAACTGGGTTCGCCCGGGTACAATTGAGTTTTACAATGATACACTAATAAATAAATTGGGAAAAGATAATTCATTTATGTGAAAACAGAATTATAAAACTATACTATGTTGTCCTAGGATTTTAACTGATTACGGCAACCCAAAAGGAAGGAAATATTTTTTACCCGATAGCCAAGAAGTAGGGTATTGTTTTTGGAGTGTATCTGTGCAACTATCGCGTAGTTACCACATTTACGCTTTCCAGCGTCGATGTATGAAAATTAAAACGTGAGTTTCATCAAGTTGTATCTTTAGAAATAAGTGTATCTATGTACTACTTTTTGCGCTCTGCTGAGGGATCTTAATCGATCACCAAAGTTAAGCAACTTTCCCAGCGGCACACATTTTGATGGGTGACCGTTTAGGGGCATAACATCTGAGCGCTTCCGGGCTTAGAAGGGCACGTTAAATATTCGGCCCCGGTTGTTATCGATTGATAGCAGTCGTTAAGCCATTTCAGAAGTCCTTGGGCAGCCTGATAAACTCTGACACTAGAGGAAAAAAAATATTTCGGTCACGTTCCCAGCCGTTGCAGAGTTAAGTTTTGTTGTTATGCCAGCAGATACAACACCAGCGAGCCATATACCCCCAGGTTTTAAACAATGTGTTGTTTACAGACGAACTGGGTTTACCTGTGATGGCATTTTTTATTTCCACAACTGTCACGTGTGGGACGCAGTCACTCCTGATGCAGTGAAACAGGCATGACACCAACAAACATTCTCGTTCAATGTAACGAGGTAGGAATACACGGCGACCGTCTAATTGGACCACGTTTCCTACCGCATAGGCTACACGGAGAACAGTATCTGCTCTGCGGGACGATCTTCCAACATTACCCGATTATGCGCCGTTGCAGCCACGCCAGCGGATGTGGTTTATGCACGATGGTTCACCGGCACATTTCCTTCTACGTGTAAGACGGTATCTAAACAGGCCTTTGTGGTGATTGGTGGATAGGTATAGGAGGACCTGTACCGTGGCGTCTTAGATGACCGAATTTAAATCCGTTGGATTTTTGTGTATGGGTTTATGCCAGAGGCTAGTTCACGATATAGCAGACATTGCCACGTCTAAAGAATTGCAGCATCGGGTTATCCAGGCTTTCCAGCAAATGAAGAATGACCCCGGATTGCTCGAGCGTATTCGCGGGTCTTTGTTGAGACGACCAGACAGATTCATTCAAGTGCATGGTCGGCGTTTTGAAAACCTACTGTAAACGTTTTCTGCCAACATGTTCATACTGTACTGTACCTTTTATATCCACAGNATCGGCGTTTTGAAAACCTACTGTAAACGTTTTCTGCCAACATGTTCATACTGTACTGTACCTTTTATATCCACAGACGTCGCTGTTGTTCAACCCAAAACCGTTGCTTTTGTGCATGTTCAATCACATTTCAGTGGTGCTTAAGCCACGATTATGACTTGTACTGTCTCGTGATTGATACATTAAATCACAGTGTCACTGCTTTTGCTGGCATTCGTACTTAGTATTCATTATGCCCCAACAAGCACACATCTGGCATTTACTTGTGAACTGTTAATTTTCGGACTTATGTTTACTGGACATTTTTTGCTTGTCTTCGTTTGTATGTCTCATCCTTACAGTTTCGACCATCGCTTCTGAAACATTCTGCGTACGGAAACGTGGAGGAAGAAAACACCGAATTAGCAAACAAGCGAAGTACGTATCCCGTGGTAAGACCACCATTTTTTTTTTTNACGTGGAGGAAGAAAACACCGAATTAGCAAACAAGCGAAGTACGTATCCCGTGGTAAGACCACCATTTTTTTTTTTACGCAAGCCTTGCAAAAATACTCTACCTGTGCTACGTACCGAGGACTTTGCTGCTGGTGCAGTGTACTGTGTCTCTTTTCATATTGAGTGAGAAAATTACACTCATTTTACGGTTATTAAAGGCCTACTATTGAAAGTCCTGAGTNTGTCTCTTTTCATATTGAGTGAGAAAATTACACTCATTTTACGGTTATTAAAGGCCTACTATTGAAAGTCCTGAGTAATTCATTTTCTATGCGTATTCGCCCGCCCCGAGTGGAAATTAATATTACAGCGTCATGCGGGCTGATAGCGACCCTCACCTCGCTACGGGTCGCGGGTTCGTTGCCGCTTTCGCGTCGACTATTCCCTTGGTGGGGGGTGGAGAAGACTCTTTCATCACGGCCGGCGGGGTCGTACCGCAACCTCCACTCTCTCCCGTCTATGTCGTCGGCGCTGTGGTCGTCATCGAAGGCTCCCGCCAGCCTGGAGCTTTTTTTCCCCGCGTTTGAAGTCGAGAGGCGCGGGAGCGATAAGGGCGACGCTGCCACGCGCGTCAAGTGCGCCATCGCCGCTAAACGCACGGCTCTGAACTGGCGTGCAGTGTTCTAGTCGCTCTGCGTGTACCTACGGGGCTTTCAGCGGTGACCCTATTATTTCATTGGCCGAAAGTCTGTAGGAAGGGTTCAGTGCAAGGCCCTTGGAGTAGTTTTGTGTGTATCTGATGCGTATATTTTGAACTAAAGCGCTTTGAAAAAGCCTTTTTTTNCAAGGCCCTTGGAGTAGTTTTGTGTGTATCTGATGCGTATATTTTGAACTAAAGCGCTTTGAAAAAGCCTTTTTTTTATAGCCATTTTGGAGCACCCTGAAATAGCGCTTCTAACGAGCGTCCTGGAAGTACTCAACAGCCCTCGTCTGAAGTGTGTGATCCTTTTNGCAAGGCCCTTGGAGTAGTTTTGTGTGTATCTGATGCGTATATTTTGAACTAAAGCGCTTTGAAAAAGCCTTTTTTTATATAGCCATTTTGGAGCACCCTGAAATAGCGCTTCTAACGAGCGTCCTGGAAGTACTCAACAGCCCTCGTCTGAAGTGTGTGATCCTTTCGCAGATCATCGCGTTGGACGCACGTCTAATAGTTTCCAACACTTTGCAACGCAGTTCAAGCGCCAGGCAGACGGGAGACATGAGTATAGTCCGTACTGTATAAGAAGGCCACTTTCTGACAGGTCTCCGAAAGTAGCGCCACTGTTTACATCTGACTACGTATCCTTCCGCCATCAGCTGGTCTGCCAAGTCGGGGCTGTATTTTTTATCAACACGCTGTCAGCTAATCCACTTACCATTGTACTGTATGCTAAACAAATTTTAAGATATTTTAAGACTGACATATGTCTAAAAAAAAATAAGTAGGTTATAAAAGTAAAAATATAAAAATAATTAAATATTTGCTAACTCTTATTTTAATTTGTCCGAGATAGTGAATTTGGGTTAACATTTGCGAGACGGTCTGTTGTATCTATTATTACACTTTGGACGTTATAGCTAATATATTCGAGTTGGAAATATGTGACGTGTAATAACGTTATAATTGCTTAAAAACTATTCACGCGTGTCTCACTTTCTATGAAAACAAGGAGATAGGTTTCAAGAGAACAATATGGCGTATAATTTACGTAGACGAACGATTACTGGCCGAATATAAATTACTTGTACTCCAAATTGTTGTACATGAAATATATGTTACTTTAAGAATTATGCATAGCTCGTGGGAAAATATAACTATTGGTATCTGTTTGTAAATTCGTTATATATCGCGCAGGAAAGCGGTTAATTTCTGGGTGGTAATACCTCGCATAATATCCGACAAATGGCACGCACAGCACGTCACGGCGAAGTTTGAACCGCTGTTTTTGAATACCAGATAGCGTCTTTTTTAAAGTTGATTGCTCTTATATTATGGGCTGGAAATGTATTTCAAATTCGTGTCGTTTCGTCAAATTATTAGAAAAAATTATTCAACAGCATTATGCAATATTTCTGTATACTTTTGGAATTAATATCAAGGACGTGTTGATGGTGAGGTTGGAGAGGGATGATACGACGTGAAAAAACTTTCTGAAGTTAGCACAACTTCAGAAAACTTTTCCACGTCGTATCGTTCTATTGTACATTTATTTTTGAACACCTATACATAACTGCATTATCACGAAGTTTAGTTTTTAGCATTAACAACCATTGTTTTGTGACCTTGTAAAATAAAATGTACTAATAAATCTAAGAACTCTTTCTTATCCGCGTATTTTCTGCTTTTCTGATGTGCATCGGCAGTGCACTCGGAATAGCCAACGTAATTTTAACTTTTGTTCGTTCGTGCATCAGCTGATACAGGATTTTGTAAATGGCGCTTTGTTTGTTTCGTATACGTCAAATTGCCACTCACTGACTGTCAGAAAGTGGCCTTCTGATACCGTATGGACCATACCCCGTGATTAGGAGTTAAGGTTCCAGATCGGCGTCTGCGAGGAACAGTTATGCCCGAGCTGGCCGTTGACGGTCCAGACTCTTTCTTCAACTTCTTGCGCAAGTCGTCGACCGCAGGTCCACGTGCGAGGAACCTGCTACTACCCCTCAAGGTGTTTGTAGCACGCGATTTCTTCTGCGGTCCGCGCCGGACCAAAACAAGAAGTCACGGTATTCGCTTGTTCTCTTCTCTTTTTTTTTACGTCACTCGTCGTCTCCCTTCTTTCCGTCTGGCGGGAAAACATACCAGCAGGTTCCGTTCTTGGTGTCTTCACACTTCCTGAGTAAAACCTGTGAAATATCACCCCATTATAAGACATGTTTAATTATTTCCCAAAAAAAATAATTTGTCATAAGCATTTTATACTCCACCAAAATTAATTTCCCTGCATTTTTTGTTATAATACATTTTGNGTAAAACCAGGAAATATCACCCCATTATAAGACATGTTTAATTATTTCCCAAAAAAAATAATTTGTCATAAGCATTTTTTACTCCACCAAAATTAATTTCCTTGCATTTTTTGTTATAATACATTTTTTTAAATTTTTTCTATAAAATATTATATTTACTTAATAGTCAATATTAATTGAAAACATAATGAAAATAGTTATTNTTTTAAATTTTTTCTATAAAATATTATATTTACTTAATAGTCAATATTAATTGAAAACATAATGAAAATAGTTATTTTTGTAAAATATTGCAAGAAATAGTTCTTATAGATAATATTAAATCTTTAAAAATGCATTTTACGTTATTCGTGATGTAAACTTTTTTTTCTTCCGTATTTAGGTTTTTACGAATGCAGTGTTGTAAACGCATTATCCTGTTTTGTATAAAACATGTTTTTGTTATTGATTGTCTTCCCAGCGCATGTATTCGGTGCGCTGTTTCACCTTGGCTTTCTCTTACAAACATTTTAAAGTTTTGTTCACTTGAGACGGAAGGATACGTAATATGTGACCCCAAAGTAGAACTTAATCAGGACTTCAGAAAAATTTTGAGTTAGCCACGCATATATTATACTGTCAATACCTCGATGTTAAGAGCCGCCCAAATCTTTCCACTCTCACCACGAATAGATTTTAATAGAATCGAATACCAGGTTGTTCGGAGTAAATGGATATTTGTGTACCTCGCACAAGTAGCGGGTCCTGGAAAGGAGTAGCCTAATTATATCCACATCATCCAAAATATACTTTATTCGCAACGCCTCTCGTCCAATCCCTTCCCTGAAGATGGTGTCTGCAGTGGGATAACGGAATTCTTGAACGCGCTTTCTGCGTTATCGCTATTTTGAACACCGCGTCCTTCCAGTTACTTAGGAACGCAAACATATGGCAATACCAGGGAAGGGTGCGAGGTTACTTCATACATCAGTAGGGCCAGTGACTTTTCGCGTAAAAATCGGAGCACACAGTAGACTTCAATACTACATACACACCTCAGCTGTTGTTATACCTCCATTGGCTGCTGGTGCCGTGTCCGTCTTCGACCAAGCCACTCAGGACTAAGTAACTCCGACACTGAACCTTCGAGATCCGTGCGCAAACTTTTAACACGGGCCAGATCATTGTTTAGCCAATCAAAGAAGATGGACGAACCTACAGTGCTTTGGACTCTATCTTGTCTCGAAATCTTTTCGCGAAATATCACTGCCCCTTTACATCAGATATCTCAATTTATGTTCCGTAATTCTTGCCGCGTGGGGCTTGGCGTCGCCTGCGAAGAGAACAGTTACCAAGGATTAGCTGCTCTTCGTCCAACTACCGATGCGTTTCGTTGTTCTCTGCACGGCGCAAGACTGCAAAGAGTGGAGAGGAGTGGAGTGGAGAGATCTGGGTGGCTCTTAAGGATGGGGACTTGTGAGTCGACGGGGGGTGAATGGAGGTGAACATGGTGTATCGTCGGAATGCAAGGGCGGGGGGAAACGGGAGATCCCCGAGGAAACCCGCCGACCAGCGGCGTTGGACAGCACGTCTCCCACATGCGAATATCTCGGAACGACCTCGCCTGTAATCGAACACAGCTCGCGTCGGTGAGAGGCGAGCACTCTGGCTGCAATTAACAGATCGACTCGAGTGTCTAGTACTACGAAGTTTATTTAACATATCGTAATGCTGTATAACAGCTAGAATGTTGCACATCACCACTAATGTATAGTCCATTCATAGAGACCTGAAAAATTTCGTGAGTTCAAAGACCTGCGGGCTGGACCCTGCAGTCATACGTGCAGACATGCCGATATCAACTGCACGTTGGTTGTCTGCCGTCAAAGTGAGAAGCGACGATTAGGTCAGCGTCCCCCCCCCCCCAGGAGGAGTCAAACATCTTGTGGACCAATGGCTAAAGTTATGTAAACACACGTGCTTTGAATCCTATCTTGTCCCGAAATGAAATCTGCGAATTCTTCAGATCTCTATCCATTCACGATTACTTCCATCTTTTCTGAAGCCCTGCTTAAGTTCTACTTCCAGGATATTCCTCTTCCTCGTGCAAACAAAGCTTAACCGAGTCTAGAAAATTGCACCAAAGGGACAGCGCACCACATTCGTGCGCACTCAGTGAAATAATATTTGGCATAAGAACTATTTCTTACTGGGCATCTCCATCACACCTATTTTTCCCTATTTTTATTCTTATTAATTGTAAACAAAATACNGAACTATTTCTTACTGGGCATCTCCATCACACCTATTTTTCCCTATTTTTATTCTTATTAATTGTAAACAAAATACCATAACTTATAGATTAAGTATAAGTAGAGCTTCCATTTAACAAAAAATTAGGTATTTCTATTTTAATAGAATTATAAAAAGCATGTGATACATGACATATTTAGGATACAAGCTAACACGTCGTATATGGGATGATTTTTTAANAGAATTATAAAAAGCATGTGATACATGACATATTTAGGATACAAGCTAACACGTCGTATATGGGATGATTTTTTAAAGGTTCGATTCAAAAAGGGCGAAGAAAACGTAAATAGACTATATATGAAAAGTGTAAAACAAACACGTAACAAAAATATTCTAAAGTACTTATAACAATTTTTAATGTTTAATGTTTCGCCTCCACAGTTACTGCTAGTCTATTACTTCATCCTGTTATTACGTTAAAATTTGTAAAATTATTTTCTATAAATATGTTTTTTTAAGAACTTTTTACTTTCGTAAAAGCGCGCCCGTAATAAACACGTGGCAGAATTTTCAATGTATTACACTGTACGTGCCAAAATATTGTCTTTGCGATGCAAAAATAAAAAGGTTCTGCCAGACGTCTCGCAGGAGATATTTGCGGGGTCTCGTAGTTCCCGTTCCTTCAGAAAATCCTTTCTTCCGTGTAGCGTAAGAGTGCGCCAGACGTAGACTCAAGTAAACAGTTTAGAAACGCTGTTACTAAATCACTTAACTGTGTCGAAGTCCACTACACGCGCAATGCTTGGCGGGCGGCCCTGGGCAGTGAAACTGTTTAGTTTCTGCTCACTTCAACTTATATCATGACAGAACCAGAAGGTACAAGTAAAAAACACCGTTGTGAGGATGCATCGAAAACGCTTTTATTTTAAAATATTAAAGTGATTGTCCGTGATAAAAAAAAAAAAANCACCGTTGTGAGGATGCATCGAAAACGCTTTTATTTTAAAATATTAAAGTGATTGTCCGTGATAAAAAAAAAAAAAGTTGACAATTTTGAAGCCTTTCTCATGTTTATGGGCTGTTTAAACGGTTAATAGAACTCTTTTGAAATCTNCAAAAAGTTGACAATTTTGAAGCCTTTCTCATGTTTATGGGCTGTTTAAACGGTTAATAGAACTCTTTTGAAATCTGCCTTCGAAAACAGTCACTGCCAACATACGCATGCACTTTCGTGACCTCGGACTGAAATGTTCACGGTAAAGTTGGCAGCTAATTAAGAGAAAAAAAGTCCCCGTGTTTTAACGTCGCGTCGACAACGTAATGCTTTATAGTCTATTGGCGCTTTGTTCACACTTTTCGAATCAAAACTTTGTAAAATCACCTCGTGTATAACGTGTTCGGGTTTTTTTCCTTCTAATTATGTTATGTATCACAAGCGTTCAGGGCTTCAAAAAATTTCTAAGTAAACGTGAATGGACTTTACATATCTGGACTATTAAATGATATATTTAGTTTCATTTGATTCCATGCACGTAGGAGTCAGAATTGTCACTTTTGCTCCTAACAAATTGACAGTTTCACTTGAAGGAAGCATGAATGAAGTAACTGAAGTGTTTTCAATGAAATTATTTAATTTAGCGTGAACTGTAACTGCCACTAGTGTAAAACACGTAAAAATTATTCATATATTACTTCAAGTCTTACATCTTCACCTAAGTAGTCCAAATAAGTAGACCCATATAAATGAGCCATAACTTTGTAATAAATGAGTGTGGCTCGTTGGGCTTTGTAATTATTTCTATGTGGGCTGTTGGGAAAACTAATTCGAGTACCAGTTCCGATTCAGCTTGTTTTCTTTTCCTTTTTTCACGCAGTGTTCTTGCCTGCACACTTTTTTTCTTGTTCCTTTCCAGGTTATGGGGTTTTAGTTAAGTTTCCCCTTCTTTCAGTTACCTTCCTTCCTTGACACCTCAGCTTCAACCCGTGTTTCCCTTATTATTTGCNGTTAAGTTTCCCCTTCTTTCAGTTACCTTCCTTCCTTGACACCTCAGCTTCAACCCGTGTTTCCCTTATTATTTGCCTGCAGAAGAGCGTCTTTCGCGCTGGCATGATTGTTAAGTGTAAGCTCCGTTGTTTTTGTTCCCTGTCTTCGTGCGAATTTCGTGTCAATAAACAAATTCTTAATTCGATTGAATTCATTCTACACTGAAGAACAAAAAAAAACTGGTATAGGCGTGCGTATGCAAATAAGAGAGGTATGGAACCAATCAGAGTAACGCTATGTGGTTGGTTGCTACATCGGTTACTGCTGCTACAATGGCAGGTTATGAAGATTTAAGTGAGTTTGAACGCGTTGTTATAGTCGGCGCACGAGAGATGGGACATAGCATCTCCGAGGTAGCGATAGAATGTGGATTTTCGCGTACGACCATTTCACGAGTGTACCGTGAATATCGGGAAGCCGGTAAAACATCAAATCTTCGGCATCGCTGCGGCCGGAAAAAGATCGTGAACGAACGGTTACAAACGACGACTGACCAGAATCATTAAAAGTGACAGACGTGCGACCCTTTCTCAAATTGGCGCAGATTTCAATGCTGGGGCATCAACAAGTGCCAGCGTGTGAACTATTCAACGGACCATCATTGGTATGGGCTTTCGGAGCCGAAGGCCCACTCGTGTACCGGCAGGTGTACCAGTTTTTTCGGCTCTTCAGTGTAATTGGAGTAGGCTGCGTCTAGATTGCCTCTGAAGTTAGTTATACAAGAAGCACACGAGGGAAGAGCGGAATCTCAACAGTGTAACTTGAGGACGTTATCTTATTTATTGGTTTTGAAAAGTAGGATCTGCGGTGCTGCTATCTATGGAATACAGAGTAAACTAGAAACATTAACTTTACGTTCGCAGCCCGCGGGGCGTAGCGATCACGTGCTATATTTATATTTTAAGACTTGGCCTACGTTTTCCGGGCAATATTGTAGATTGCTTCAATCACACGTAATCATTCCATACCACAAATATATTTGAGATAATATAAATCATAATCCTTGAGGTTTAATACTAATCTATAATTAATTCTTTGCAAACACTTTTTTTTTTAATACACGTTCACCAACTATCTGATGCGAAATGTGCATAAACGAGGAAGGCCGATGCTAGTACTGCAGCCATAAGAATTTACATATGTTAACTTAGCAGGCGTTTCTGCAATATCTAAAGAGAAAAAGCTACTTTATTGTTCACTGTACGCGATGTCCAGGTAGTAGACGTTTTGTTTAAATGCGCAAATTATTTTTAATGCCACAGTTTTGATACGTTATTTCATCAACTTCAGGTTTCTTGTTTCTTCGGTGACATTCGTTTTCCTTATTACAGTTGTTGGGGCCTCGGGCATAGAAGCACTCGGTGCCATTTCTGTTGTCGCGTGGCACGCAAAGCCTATATTAAAATTGTGTCCAGCCCCTGACAAACTTTTTCTCCTTACATATTTGGCAATAGAATTTGATGGGGACTGTTCGACGAAATACATATATAAAATTTCTCCATCTAACAAAAGTGGACACATAATCTAGGATACGTTCGAAAATTTGTCACTGCAAAGTATTTTTTTTTCTGGATGACCTAATATTTATTTTATTTAAACCTTAAAAATAACACTTTGGGATTAGTTTTTGTTACGTTGGAACCCAGGAAAAAAAATAAAATAAAATAAAAAAAACTTAAGAATTGTGTAATTTCTGTGTTCTTCCAAACGAAATTCAAATGTATTTATTACAGATACTCCGGTATGTTATTAGATTATTTCCTCTGATTTAAATGCCATTAAACATTGTGCGTTTGAAAAGTGTACATGTATGTGCAGCTTTTATGTAATTTAATTATCTTCATAGTGTTTATCACAAATTTTGACATTTTGTTGCTGCCGGAAACCGCTGTTTTTGTTTCGAGTATATCTGATTGGGTAAACCCGCCAAACATCAAATACATTAAAGAAATAGTCAGTTATACAAAATGTTAGATGAAAACTCAAGTATTCGAACATTTTCAAAAGAAAAACATGGCTGCGCTGACGACTTTTCACTACCGTGACAAAAGTCCAATTTTCTTAGAGCGACTTTTTTTTTAAACAGTTTGATGGGAAATTCACAGTGTGGTGAGACATTGAGGTTATGGAGCTCGTTACGTTATTTTTAAGCTCAGGTAGAAATAGCGCAGCAGTGTAATCGCACTGAATTAAGACCGATGTAAAGTGATAAGTTGAAAAAAATTCAGCATAACCTATAAAGGCAACGTAGTGTGCACCAATCAATTTCAAAGAACGATATTTTATTTTCTGTATGCATTTTTATTCCTACCAACTTTCGTATGGGCTGTACATTATCTCATGTCACGATTGCGGTGGGGTTGAAGTTTTAANGTTAAGTTTCCCCTTCTTTCAGTTACCTTCCTTCCTTGACACCTCAGCTTCAACCCGTGTTTCCCTTATTATTTGCTTGCAGAAGAGCGTCTTTCGCGCTCGCATGCTTGTTAAGTGTAAGCTCCGTTGTTTTTGTTCCCTGTCTTCGTGCGAATTTCGTGTCAATAAACAAATTCTTAATTCGATTGAATTCATTCTACACTGAAGAACAAAAAAAAACTGGTATAGGCGTGCGTATGCAAATAAGAGAGGTATGGAACCAATCAGAGTAACGCTATGTGGTTGGTTGCTACATCGGTTACTGCTGCTACAATGGCAGGTTATGAAGATTTAAGTGAGTTTGAACGCGGTGTTATAGTCGGCGCACGAGAGATGGGACATAGCATCTCCGAGGTAGCGATAGAATGTGGATTTTCGCGTACGACCATTTCACGAGTGTGCCGTGAATATCGGGAAGCCGGTAAAACATAAAATCTTCGACATCGCTGGGGCCGGAAAACAGATCGTGAACGAACGGGACAAACGACGACTGACCAGAATCATTAAACGTGACAGACGTGCAACCCTTTCTCGAATTGGCGCATATTTCAATGCTGGGGCATCAACAAGTGCCAGCGTGCGAACTATTCAATGGACCGTCATTGGTATGGGCTTTCGGAGCCAAAGGCCCACTCGTTTACCGGCAGGTGTACCAGTTTTTTCGGCTCTTCAGTGTAATTGGAGTAGGCTGCGTCTAGTTTGCCTCTGAAGTTAGTTATACAAGAATCACACGAGGGAAGAGCTGCATCTTAACAGTGTAACGCGAGGACCTTATCTTATTTATTGGTTTTGCAAAGTAGGATCTGTGGTGCTGCTATCTATGGACTACAGAGTAAACTAGAAACATTAACTTTACGGTCACAGCGCGCAGGGCGTAGCGATCACGTGTTCTATTTCTATTTTAAGACTTGGCCTACGTTCTCCGGCCAATATTGTCGATTGCGTCAATCACACGTAATTATTCCAGAACACGAATCTATTTGAGATAATATAAATCATAATCCTTGAGGTTTAATACTAATCTATAATTCATTATTTGCAAACACTTTTTTTTAAATACACGTTCACCAACTATCTGATGCGAAATGTGAATAAACGAAGTAGGCCGATGCTAGTACTGCAGCCATAAGAATTTACATATGTTAACTTAGCAGGCGTTTCTGCAATATCTAAAGAAGAAAAGCTACTTTGTTGTTCACTGTACGTGATGTCCAGGTGGTAGACGTTTTGTTTAAATGCGCAAATTATTTTTAATGCCACAGTTTTGATACGTTATTTCATCAACTTCAGGTTTCTTGTTTCTTCGGTGACATTCGTTTTCCTTATTACAGTTGTTGGGGCCTCGGGCATAGAAGCACTCGGTGCCATTTCTGTTGTCGCGTGGCACGCAAAGCCTATATTAAAATTGTGTCCAGCCCCTGACAAACTTTTTCTCCTTACATATTTGGCAATAGAATTTGATGGGGACTGTTCGACGAAATACATATATAAAATTTCTCCATCTAACAAAAGTGGACACATAATCTAGGATACGTTCGAAAATTTGCCACTGCAAAGTATTTTTTTTTTCTGGATGACCTAATATTTATTTTATTTAAACCTTAAAAATAACACTTTGGGATTAGTTTTTGTTACGTTGGAACCCAGAAAAAAAATATAAAAAAATAAAAATAAAAATAAAATAAAAACTTAAGAATTGTGTAATTTCTGTGTTCTTCCAAACGAAATTCAAATATATTGATTACAGATACTCGGTATGTTATTAAATTATTTCCTCTGATTTAAATGCCGTTAAACACTGTGCGTTTGAAAAGTGTAAATGTCTGGACAGCTTTTATGTAATATAATTATCTTCATAGTGTTTATCTCAAATTTTGACATTTTGTTGCTGCCGGAAACCACTGTTTTTGTTTCGAGTATATCTGATTGGGTAAACCCGCCAAACGTCAAATACATTGAAGAACTAGTCAGTTATACAAAATTTTAGATGAAAACTCAAGTATGCGAACATTTTCAAAAGAAAAACATGGCTGCGCTGAAGACTTTTCACTACCGTGACAAAAGTCCAACTTTCTTAGAACAACTTTTTTTTAAACAGTTTGATGGGAAATTCACAGTGTGGTGATACATTGAAGTTATGGAGCTAGTTACGTGATTTTTAAGCTCAGGTAGAAATAGCGCAGCAGTGTAATCGCACTGAATTAAGACCGATGTAAAGTGATAAGTTGAAAAAAATTCAGCATAACCTATAAAGGCAACGTAGTGTGCACCAATCAATTTCAAAGAACGATATTTTATTTTCTGTATGTATTTTTATTCCTACCAACTTTCGTATGGGCTGTACATTATCTCATGTCACGATTGCGGTGGGGTTGAAGTTTTAANCATTTTTATTCCTACCAACTTTCGTATGGGCTGTACATTATCTCATGTCACGATTGCGGTGGGGTTGAAGTTTTAACGTTGTGTGTGTGTCGCCCTGCTTTAATGATAAGCAAATAAAATCTGAATACTCCGGAACTAAAGAAATTATCTGGGCGTCAATTTAAGTAAGAGATAAAGTTATTACTGGCACATAGATGCAAAGGTTTTGAGTGTTAATAGAACAACTGCTCATATATACATTTTGCTATATTTTTATATATGCGAATATACACATACAATCACTAACCTTTTCACAGATTCCAGATACAGCAAATTTGATAGCACTGTATTACAACTTATCACAGGCTAGATTTGCTTAAGGCTAATGTGAACATGCTACGATTTTATTAAAAAAAAAAAAAGATGTAGAGTTAACACAAAATTAACATAACGAGCATCCATATTATCTCCAATGTGAATCAGCCTTAACCCGTTCAGTCCCGAATTAATTTACATGCTCAAGTGTTGCAAATGTTTAGTTTTCTATGCCCGCTGTAGTAACTACGAGTGTGTTTCTCGCAGCCAGTTAACAATACAACTGCGTGTTCCTTGATATCAGCATTGAACAGGTGAGAGATGCGGAAACTTCAACAAATCGAATTTCTCACAGGGAAGGCGCTTAAAACACCGGCCACTGATTACTTGTGTACAGTAACGACCATAAATATCCTTCATGNTTTCTCACAGGGAAGGCGCTTAAAACACCGGCCACTGATTACTTGTGTACAGTAACGACCATAAATATCCTTCATGGCCAACACGTCCTCGATCATGGGCGCAGGGGACTGAACGTGTTTAAGGATGGTCGCGTGTTTATGTTGTAGGCAGGCTAATCGCGGCCACCTTCTGTAGTACTAGCACGGTGGCCGAAACTGCGATTAACGGGTGTACCAGAAATACCGATTTCTAACTACTTCAAATTAAGGCGATTGTTAGGGGCAGTGATATTTCGCGAAAAGATTTCGAGACAAGATACAGTCCAAAGCACTGTAGAGTCGTCCAGTTTCCCTGATTGGCTAAAAAATGTTTTGGCCCGTGTTAGCCGTTTGCGCACGAATCACGAAGGTTCAGTGTCGGAGTTACTCAGTCCTGAGTGTCTTGATCAAAGACGGACACGGCACCAGCAGCCAATAGACGTATAACAGAGGTGTGTATATAGTATTGAAGTCTACTGTGTGCTCCGATTTTTACGCGAAAAGTTACTGGCCCTAGCGATTGTCATTGAAATTAAGGCTTTTTATGGCAAATCGCTTTTGTAGATCATGTTCTAGCATACAATAGATGCCTTTTGAAATCATTTAAACCTTTTTTTTTAACTTTCCAAAATTTTTTATATAGTGGATTAACGTGTGAAATCGCTCTTTGTGGTGCATATAACATGCCTCGTGGATGATTTTCTATACAATTCAAAGTAGCTACTACAATTTATAATACTAGTTGAATGAGTGTTTTTTTTTTTTGCGGTTTAACCCTCTGCAGACCACACATTTACAGAAAGGGGGCCAGCAGTGTATAGACATAAATTCTTATCTCTTACATTAATTTTATCGTCAATTTACTTTCAAAACATTTTAAAACCAAGTGTGAGAAGTTTTGTTTCACAATTCGGCACAGTTTTTCACGTGGCATTAGTATACAGTTAGTTAGTGATACTAGTGGAAGTAAAAGATAAAAGCTAAAAAGCCAATGCTGCTGAGAAAAGCGGCAGCCACCGTCATCCGTGAACGTTCTGTGGAATTTATTAATGATTCCACCTGACAGCTGCGGGCGTCTTTGAAAGATAGATGTTGTAGTTAATAAAACGATGCAGTACGGCATCGTCGATCTGTAAAGGGTTGGTTAAACAAACCCAGAAGAAAGTCGGTTGAACAAGTGGCGTGTTCTCACGTGCGCATGCGCTGTAGCCACGGCCCTCGACTGTCCACGCTGGCCATCGCGTTGCTGGCGAAGGAGGCGAAAAGAAAGGGTGCTTTGGGGGGGTCGACGTACTCGGAGTCGTCCCGGGGCGGCGGACCGTGCAACGTGTGATGTTCGCGGTGCGTGCACTTACTGCTCGGCTGAGCACACACCCTACTCACACTCACCCGCACGCCTAACTGGCTGCCGCGCCGGTCACCGAGGATACACTGCAACCAATCACGCCGTATCAAACCAAACAACTTACGTAACACATATTAACTTGTAACGCCTCAAATAACCGCCACTCGTTCCTGTCACAGTTATCTCAGTTTATTTTTTACAATGTGTATGCTAACGCAACATTTATTTGTTTTGTTTATTATTTATTTGTGGCAGATGTATTTTATATACTACAGTTCTAATTCATATTATTGATTACAAGTTGTCTTTAACTACAGATAACGTATTTCCATATAATTAATTTTGTAAGTCTTTCTGTTTTCGTTCGCAAGTTATTTTTTTTTTTAATGTGGGCCGATTGCGTAGAGGAATTTGTTGGTTGGTTGCTATGGTAACACAGGACGTACGTGTAAGATATGATGTAGTCGTCTCGTGATTAGAGCGAGGTTTAAGGGCGTCGTTTAAGTATGCAATTTTTAAGGCTTTTAGCCATCTTGGTTTTCCCGTCAGGCAGGCGATGCCCTGGTGGGCAGTGGGCATGTGAGATGTTTTGTTTTTCTTGTTAATTGGTCGAGTACCGTACAGGACTGCAGACTGCCTATAGGGCGAAGACGCGCGGCATCTGAAGAGGAATAAGTTAAGGCCCCCGTCTACCTGAAACTTTTTCCCACGTATAGGCCGAGAAGCGTGGGAGCGATAAGGGCGACACTGCCACGCGTATCAACTACGCCATCGCCGCTAAGCGCAAGGCTCTGAGCTGGCGTGCAGTGTTCTCGTCGTGCTGCGTGTACCTATGGGACTTTCAGCGGTGACCATATTATTTTATTAGTGGGAAGTCTTTAGGAAGGTTCAGTGCAGGCGCCTATAGTAGTTTTGTATGTATCTGATGCGTGCATTTTGAGCTACAGCGCCTTGGAAAGGCCGTTTTTAGCGGTTTTGGAGTACTCTGAATTGATGTTTCTAACGTACGTGATATTTTGAAAGTACTTAACAGCTCTCGTCTGAAGTATGTGTTATTTTCGTAGATCAGCACGTTGGACGCACGCTTAATAGTTTCGTTGAAAAACGTGTATTTCGAACACCCTGCAACGCAGTTCAAGCGCCAAGTAGACGGGCGCTTTAAGTCTTAAGTCTGCACGCGCTACCTACGCGGATTATATTTCAAGCCAAGTTTGAGCTACCGCGATTGCGTGTGGTACGGTAAGGACTTTACTGACGTACCTAAGGCTCGAAAGCCTGGTGATGGAATACCAAGACCCACTACCAGCGGAACCAGCTACAGAAGATATCAAGAGATGTGACATCGATCATGATATTTTTTTTAAGCTAATTATGCAGAATTTTCGACACTGAGACTACGCCTATAAAATAATTAATGATTTTTGAGAAACTTATCTGGCTTACGTTACGCCATCTCGGATCATTTCTGTTAGAGTTGATCTGCCTATATGCCCTACGGAGCCCTGAACTGAGTTCTCATGTTTTCCGAACTGAGTTAGTATAGAAAATTATGTATTAATTTAAAGAACTTGAAGAGACTTAGCTACATTTGAATTGCAATTAAGAACTACGTGCGTGAAGGCTACACCCATAGTTACGGCCACACAAATCATAGTAAATTTGGAAACCAATAACGAGCTGCTACTTAGTACTTAGTCTTAGCACAGATATTAATTTCATTCTTGATGTTTCAACCAGAGTATTTATTTTTCAATTAAATTAAATTTACTTATGCTTAAGTCTCTGTGAGTAATCCTTTGGTCAGTAGCTAGTGTTAGTTTTTGGTTTTCACTTCTTCCTAGTGTCTCTTGTGTGTTGTTCGTAGCCTACGGAGATCTGGATGAGGTAATCGTTCCTGAACTACAAACATCTCTGGTAAGATACAGGTGTGCGGTAAAACTCCACGTGGTGTTGGTGTTACGTAACGTTCTCTCTCTGCCCACTACAACATATTACAAAATATTATTTGATATATGTGTGTATAAATGCAAGTATGGCTTACGGTTCAATTATTCAGCATTTTACAAACCCACGTAAGAAAAAAAAATCTCACCGTAACTGAATGTGTTTTAACTTAGTAAAGTTGGCAGCGGTAGACAAACGTAGTTTCGTGTCTCAACGACGTATTACAAATGCGACATTAAAATTTGTGTCCTCTGAATTAATTAAATTTTCTATTGTCTGCACATTACAGTAAATAAATATATAAGTAACTTTGCGTGCCTGTTAATTTCACAACTACGCTAGATAGACTCACGAATAAAGTAATTTTGCCGATAGCAAAATTAATTTTACGTCTGGCGGGAGGGTAAAAATAAATGGGCAGAAGTATAGATTTATAGCGGGGGTTTTTAAAAGTGCTCAGTTAATTGCGTGTAAAATGTATTAATATTGGAGCGAGAAGAGTGCGCTGCAGATCGCCCACCACATTTAACACTTCGAGTCCTGCCGACGTAATATACGTCGTCTGAATGTAACTGAGTTGTGTGGAGTTTGCCGTGACGTCACGACATCCCCATTCTTTACCAACACGGCGAGGAAATATCACTTCGCCTGCACTTCACATAAGGCTCTATGCAAAGTTATATCACGTCAGCAAACACTCGAAGTGCAAATTGCCGAGATGAACAGAATGAATTGTACAATATTTTGTATGGAAAAAAAAAATTGGTTGGGACACTTTCAAATCGGCATGATATTGGCAGAGAGCCAGCCATTAATGAAAGTTGTCTAGTATATGAACCAATAGGACAGCTGTAAATGGGAATGTAGAGAACAGCAGAACTGAGGGTGATGCAGTCATGAATATAGGAGACTCACTTCTAGCTTGTCTAGATTGCCAGTAAATCTGTGCCGCACTCAAAGTGTTAATGTACACAAAAATCTATCCGAGAATGGAAGTATCGACTGGATAATTTGCATACATCAACTGATTAGAACGAGAATAATTGTGTAATAGCACTCATAAATATTTACGAACAGGTTATAATTTCTTTTATTAAACACATTACAAACATCAGTGTTCGTACAAAACAAAATTATCCGCAAATATTACTTGGAGTTCTACAACTACATTTGTTTATGCCATTTATAAGCAACTGGAAGTGAGTAATAATTCTCACACCATAAATAAAAAAATTCATTAATAAATAAATTTATTTTGTATCATTATGATTTTTATATCAAATATCACTATACGCTTATGTTTGTATGTAACATATATGGTGTAAATTAAATTTATCTGTTTCGAGTTGATTTGTTAAAATAACGATATTTCTATGAAAAATGCACAAAGAAGAGTGAGTTTGACAGACATTTGGGAAAGAAAATTAACAAAATCTGTTTATCAAAACTTTCTTTTTAAATTTTTGTAAGGTACATTTTTTTAAGTTTAGGGTTGGAATAATTTGTAAGAACGTAATATACAGGTTGAGTATAAAAGAATACCCCAACTTTGAAGGCCTATAATATAAAAACCAAACAACCTACAACCTTGGTTGGCCGATCAAATGAACCGTGAAACCGTTAAGTTTGTTTACCATATCTTCATAAATGTTCAGTGTGACCACCACAAGCGGCCCGAACGACATCTACGCGATAATCAAACTAGTTCCACACTCTTGTCAGCATGTCCGGTGTTACGGTTTGGATGGCTTCCGTAATTCTGGTTTTGAGGTCGTCAATGTTAGCCGGCAATGGTGCACGAAACACTTGATCCTTTATGTACACTCGTAGAAAAAATCGCACGGGGTACGATCCGGGCTTTTTTGGGGCCAGTGATGAATAGCCTGGTCACCAGCTGCTCCTCGACCAATCCAGCGTTGCAGCAACGTCTCGTTCAGGTATCCGCGAACAGCCAATGGGGTGGCGCACCATCCTGCTGGAAAATGAAGTCCCCCGCCGCCTCTTCTAACTGAGGAAACAACCACTCTGTAAGCATATCCAAATAAGGGATTCCAGTAACAGTGGGCTCGTGAAAAAAGAAAGGGCCGAAAACAGTGTCTTTAGATACAGCGCAAAACACGTTCACTTTGGGAGAAGCGCGCTCGTGTTCGGTGGTTTCATGTGGAGGCTCCTGACCCCATATCCGCACGTTGTGCCAGTTCACCTTGCCATTTGTAGGGAACGTCGCTTCACTGCTAAAGACTAGCTTAGACATGAAGGCATCGTCTACCTCGTTTTGGGCACGTAAAGGAAACATCAGACCGTCCCCTTCACATTGACGTGTCGAATGCGAGCTCGCTACCCCCTCACCACCTCAAACCGAGAGTTACGAACGCCATCCAAACCGTAACACCGGGCATGCTGACAAGAGCTTGCAACGAGTTTGATCATCGCGTGGATGTCTTTCGGGTCGCTCATGGTGGTCACATTGAACATCTATGAATGTATGATAAACAAACTTCACAGTTCCACGGTTCATTTTATTGGTCAACCAAGGTTGTAGGTTGTTTGGTTTTGATATTATAGACCTTCAATGTTGGGGTAGTATGTTATACTCATACTGTACTTCTTACGTTTGCTTGCGCCACTCTATGGAGATAGCGCTACAGATGATGGAAAATAAAATATACGACGACTATACCGAATATCTTATAAATTAATAATGGGAGAAAATATATCTTTATTTCTTTCCACTCTGTTGGGGTTTTGTGTGCTGCATTTGCCAACTATATTCGTTGCTCAACAAAACGAGGCGACAAACAAGGGGTTTGTTTCTTGTCGGAGCGCGGTAATGGTCGATCTTCTAAAGTAAATACTAACATAGGCTTATAACAGTACAGATAAATATAAGAGAAAAGCAGGGTCCTGTGAGATTATCGCTGCTGTGGTGATAACTACCGTTCACACGGTTGCAGTACTATAAAGAATAGTGCAAGGAACGAAGAGGTACCATTATTAAGTGTTTTTTTTTTAATTACAGTTTCCTTGCTGGACACAAAGTAGCTCTGTAGCTGTTTCTGTTGTCTCGTGTTTCCCCTGTGCGACAAGCCAAGTAAAATACGATAGTCATCTGCCTTTCCCTTCTCCTCTGTAGATCACCGAGGACGTGGTTGCTGCCTAGAGTGGTCACGCTAGCTGCACAATAACAAGTCTCAGTGACCCAACATTGAACTACTTCTCTGCCAATACGACTGTCATAAACGACGTGGATAGCATTTGGGGTTAGAATGCACTGTTTATGTAAACAAGTACTTNACTGTCATAAACGACGTGGATAGCATTTGGGGTTAGAATGCACTGTTTATGTAAACAAGTACTTTTACATGTTTGTAATCCAGTTTGATTATATTCAAATTGGTGACACTGTTTCATTCTTATTAAAGTACTTGTCTTTTGAAAATAAAAATATAAACAAACACGTTCATCACTGTTGACCACGTGANGGCGAGGAAATATCACTTCGCCTGCACTTCACATAAGGCTCTATGCAAAGTTATATCACGTCAGCAAACACTCGAAGTGCAAATTGCCGAGATGAACAGAATGAATTGTACAATATTTTGTATGGAAAAAAAAAATTGGTTGGGACACTTTCAAATCGGCATGATATTGGCAGAGAGCCAGCCATTAATGAAAGTTGTCTAGTATATGAACCAATAGGACAGCTGTAAATGGGAATGTAGAGAACAGCAGAACTGAGGGTGATGCAGTCATGAATATAGGAGACTCACTTCTAGCTTGTCTAGATTGCCAGTAAATCTGTGCCGCACTCAAAGTGTTAATGTACACAAAAATCTATCCGAGAATGGAAGTATCGACTGGATAATTTGCATACATCAACTGATTAGAACGAGAATAATTGTGTAATAGCACTCATAAATATTTACGAACAGGTTATAATTTCTTTTATTAAACACATTACAAACATCAGTGTTCGTACAAAACAAAATTATCCGCAAATATTACTTGGAGTTCTACAACTACATTTGTTTATGCCATTTATAAGCAACTGGAAGTGAGTAATAATTCTCACACCATAANACTTGGAGTTCTACAACTACATTTGTTTATGCCATTTATAAGCAACTGGAAGTGAGTAATAATTCTCACACCATAAGCAAAAAAAATTCATTAATAAATAAATTTATTTTGTATCATTATGATTTTTATATCAAATATCACTATACGCTTATGTTTGTATGTAATATATATGGTGTAAATTAAATTTATCTGTTTCGAGTTGATTTGTTAAAATAACGATATTTCTATGAAAAATGCACAAAGAAGAGTGAGTTTGACATACATTTGGGAAAGAAAATTAACAAAATCTGTTTATCAAAACTTCTTTTTAAATTTTTGTAAGGTAAATTTTTTTTCAGTTTAGGGGTAGAATATTTTTGTAAGAACGTAATATACAGGTTGAGTATAAAAAAATACCCCAACTTTGAAGGCCTATAATATAAAAACCAAACAACCTACAACCTTGGTTGACCAATCAAATGAACCGTGAAACCGTGAAGTTTGTTTACCATACATTCATAAATGTTCAATATGACCACCACGAGCGGCCCGAAAGACATCTACGCGATAATAAAATTCGTTCCACGCTCTTGTCAGCATGTCCGGTGTTACGGTTTGAATGGCGTCCGTAATTCTGGTTTTGAGGTCGTCAATGTTAGCCGGCAATGGTGCACGAAACACTTGATCCTTTATGTACCCCCACAGAAAAAATCGCACGGGGTAAGATCCAGGCTTCTTGGTAGCCATCAATGAAGAGCCTGGTCACCAGCTGCTCCTCGACCAATCCAGCGTTGCGGCAACGTCTCGTTCAGGTATCCGCGAACAGCTAGGTGCCAATGGGGTGGCACACGATCCTGCTGGAAAATTAAGTCCCCCGCCGCCTCTTCTCACTGAGGAAACAACCACTCTGTACAAATGTCCAAATAAGGGATTCCAGTAACAGTGGACTCGTGAAAAAAGAAAGGGCCGAAAACAGTGTCTTTAGATACAGCGCAAAACACGTTCACTTTGGGAGAAGCGCGCTCGTGTTCGGTGGTTTCATGTGGAGGCTCCTGACCCCATATCCGCACGTTGTGCCGGTTCACCTTGCCATTTGTAGGGAACGTCGCTTCACTGCTAAAGACCAGCTTAGACACGAAGGCATCGTCTACCTCGTTCTGGGCACGTAAAGGAAACATCAGACCGTCCCCTTCACATTGACGTGTCGAATGCGAGCTCGCTACCCCCTCACCACCTCAAACCGAGAGTTACGAACGCCATCCAAACCGTAACACCGGGCATGCTGACAAGAGCGTGCAACGAGTTTGATCATCGCGTAGATGTCTTTCGGGTCGCTCATGGTGGTCACATTGAACATCTATGAATGTATGATAAACAAACTTCACAGTTCCACGGTTCATTTTATTGGTCAACCAAGGTTGTAGGTTGTTTGGTTTTGATATTATAGACCTTCAAAGTTGGGGTAGTCTGTTATACTCATCCAGTACTTCTTACGTTTGCTTGCGTCACTCTATGGAGGTAGTGTTTACAGCTGATGGAAAATAAAATATACGACGACTATACCGAATATCTTATAAATTAATAATGGGAGAAAATATATCTTTATTTCTTTCTACACTGTTGGGGTTTTGTGTGATGCGTTTGCCAACTATATTCATTGCCCAACAAAACAAGGCGACAAACAAGGGATTTGTTTCTTGTCGGAGCGCGGTAATGGTCGATCTTCTAAAGTAAATACTAACATAGGCTTATAACAGTACAGATAAATAAAATAAAGGCAGGGTCCTGTGAGATTATCGCTGCTGTGGGGATAATTACCGTTCACACGGTTGCAGTACTATAAATAATAATGCAAGGAACGAAGAGGTACCATTATTAAGTTTTTTTTAATTACAGTTTCCTTGCTGGACACAAAGTAGCTCTGTAACTGTTTCTGTTTCCTCGTGTTGCCCCTGTGCGACAAGCCAAGTAAAATACGATAGTCATCTGCCTTTCTCTTCTCCTCTGTAGATCACCGAGGACGTGGTTGCTGCCTAGAGTGGTCACGCTAGCTGCACAATAACAAGTCTCAGTGACCCAACATTGAACTACTTCTCTGCCAATACGAGTATCATAAACGACGTGTATAGCATTTGGGGTTAGAGTGCACTGTTTATGTAAACAAGTACTTCTACATGTTTGTATACTCCTCCAACCAGTTTGTAATCCAGTTTGATTATATTAAAATTGGTGACACTATTTCATTCTTATTAAAGTACTTGTCTTTTGAAAATAAAAATATAAACAAACACGTTCATCACTGTTGACCACGTGACCTTGACAGTTGTATCGGTGTAGGGTAGGTCAATGTTGGTTACATACGCAGGTCTACCTCATCTTTAGTCTACGAGTTGTTGTACACATTCATCTATGGAAGGCCGTAATTACTCCGCATGTGCGTTTCAACCCATCAGTTTTCAACATGGTGTCCGAACATAACAGGACCCCCAAAACTAANCTAAAACTAACCTAGGATATTGGATGAACGTGTGTTTTTATAGTTTAAATTAAACTAAACTAATCTGCAATAGTAGTTGAATGATCGTTGTTTGCAGATTGAACCATCCTAGGATAGTTTGCATTATACACAAGCTCTACATGACCAAGAATATGCAAATTGCCGGCAGTACAAATTATTTCCAGTACATATATCCAGATTTCATCACCAAGCTCAAACTTCATCTTCTTGCGAGAGAACAGAACAGATGATGAATAAATTATCACAGCAGTCTGATTAACAACACCTTCACGCACTGGCACTTTCTTTCAACAAATAATTTCCCCCTGGACCCAATTCAGCCAAACTGGTAAACGTAGGACGTTGCCTGAGTTATGAAGTTTACGAGAAAAAAAAACACAACTCCAAAAGTCCATTTCCAGCTTTAGCAGGTATACACTGCAGACCAAACCTGCACGTGCAACTCGAAATAATGTAACACTCTTCTACACTAACAACTTTGCGACACCACGTGTCATCATCCTTGTCTACGTAATAATTAACACCTACGATATTTCAATGAACTTTCCGTGGATAATAGTTAGGGGCAGTGATATTTCGCGAAAAGATTTCGAGACAAGATACAGTCCAAAGCACTGTAGAATCGTTCAACTTCTTTGATTGGCTAAAAAATATTCTGGGCCATGTTAACCGTTTGCGCACGAATCACGAAGGTTCAGTGTCGGAGTTACTAAGTCCTGAGTGGCTTGATCAAAGACGGACACGGCACCAGCAGTCAATGAAGGTACAACAACAGCTGAGGTGTGTATATAGTATTAAAGTCTACTGTGTGCTCAGATTTTTACGCGAAAAGTCACTGGCCCTAATAATAATATATTCTGGTGCCGGTAGTGTCTTCGTGGCATGGCTGGATTAGACATGCCAGCAGCATCTATGTGTTATATATGTCGTAATATATCTTATCAGTTGCAAGATTAACCATTTGCTCTAGTGCCATTGCATGAAAGAGACACGTACATAGACCCAGCTCATGCACCTTGCACAAAACCTTAGCGAAAGGTTTGTGATCGTGAGTGAACATTCTTAGGGAAGCATCTGCATGCAACGAAGACACTACTGCACCAGAAGATATTATTATCCACGGAAAGTGCATCGAATTATTGTAAGTGTTAATTACGACTTAGAAAAGAATGATGACACACGGTGTCGTAAATGTGTTAGTGTACAAGAGAGTTGCATTATTTTGAGTTGCATGCTCATATTTGGTCTGCAGGGTGTATAACTGCTAAAGCTGGAAGTGGACTTTTGGAGCTGTGGTTTTTTTCTCGTAAACATCATAACTCAGGCAACGTCCTACGTTTACCAGATTGATTGAATTGTATCCACAGGACATTATTTGTTGGAAGACAGCTCTTATACATGAAAATGTTGTTAATCAGACTGCTGTAATCAGCATTTATTCATCACCTGTTTTGTTCTCTTGCAAGAAGATAAAGTTTGAGCTTGATAACGAAATCTTAATATATAGGAAATTAATTGGTACTACCGGCAATTTATATATTCTTGGTCACGTAGAGCATGTGTATATTTCATGAATGTTTATAAAGTTTGTTTGACCGAAATCGGTTCAGTGGTTCTGATTTTATGTTTCAAAGTTATGGACTTAGAAAGTGTTAATTATGATGCCTCAGGGGTGAAGATGGTATCGAAGTTTCCATTTTCAGCTTCGTTGGAGACGAAACTGAAGCCTCATGTTTTTTTTGTGGTATAAAAATTCTTCATTCATCGGGCGAGAGGCGGTGCATTCATCTTCAGTTCCGTGGGAGACGAAGCTGAGATATTATGGTTGTTTTTTATGGCGGAGAAGGTATTCTCCCATCAGCCGACCGACCCTCGCCATGCATAACTTCATGACTGGGTATTTACAACACCGGAAAAATATATATAACTGCAGGGGACAGTCGAAAAGTAACAATCGACAGGAGTCAGTCGGCAGGAGTCAGTCGGCAGGGGACAGTCGGAAAGAGACAGTCGAAAGGAGTCAGTCGGCAGGAGTCAGTCGACAGGAGTCAGTCGGCAGGAGTCAGTCGGCAAGAGTGAGTCCGCAGGAGTCATTCGGCAAGAGTCAGTCCGCAGGAGTCATTCGGCAAGAGCAAAGTTATGAATTCACGTATGCTTGAAAACGACGCAAACCACTGACTATGTGAAATCGAGTATGTCATGTACGACTACATGTATACCCTCAACTACTGCTCAAAAATTGCATGGAAAACAATGCTTTTACAGTGCCAAGACATTCGATAAAAATTGCAATGCGCAGCAACATGAGAAGAGTGATCGTTTGAATAACCCATCTTATGCTATCCTTAGCTGCTATAAATGTTCCAAATAGTTCACTCTATGTGATAACTTAAATAAACACATCAAGACTGACAAATATAGCGTTATTTCGCCCACTGAGAAACAGCAATCGTTACCTCCTCTTAATACACTACATAATATGTTCGCAGACGACAAGGTAACGCGCATGATGACACACTATGGCAATGGCCACGTGCAGTTTATGCAAGGCGATACATTGAAGTAACACATCACGATCTGCAAGGGTTTTTCTGCTGGGAGCCAGCAAGTGATGTCGTCAATACCCCTTGCTACATCGATGGGTACTGATTCCACAGGCGTCTATGACGAGACAGTTAATGCTAATGACGGAACGAGAGACCTACGATGTGACGTAGAGTCGGTTTTTGCAGAATGTACACTTGCAGACTTTCGCGTGAAATCTATGAACTTCAAAATAAGCGGCCATTAGCTCTAAATACTGATGACTAGGGCCAGTGACTTTTCGCGTAAAAATCGGAGCATACAGTAGACTTCAATACTACATACACGCCTCAGCTGTTGTTATACCTCCATTGGCTGCTGGTGCCGTGTCCGTCTTTGACCACGCCACTCAGGACTAAGTAACTCCAACACTGAACCTTTGTGATTCGTGCGAAAACGGTTAACACGGGCCAGAATATTTTTTAGCCAATCAAAGAAGCTGGACGACCCTACAGTGCTTTGGACTCTATCTTGTCTCGAAATCTTTTCGCGAAATATCACTTCCCCCCTACTGATGACCATACAACTCCTGCTACAAATAAAATTAAATTTAATATAGAATACAAAACAGGGGGTGAAAATGACCATGAAGATGGCATTGATGAAAATGAACATGACGACAGTGATGGTGTTGAAAACGATGGCGACTTTCTTGATGCTCTGACACACCCCTCCACCACATTTGCTGCAACGAGTCAAATGGAGAAGGCAGAAGGCGCTGAGAATACCTACTACATGTTTCCCGAAGACCAGAATGAACTTGTCGATAGACTCAGACATTTGATCGCTTTGCAATAAGATGGAGATTTCTCGCACATTAACGAGATATCTTGTATCATTAGTGAACTGAAGGGCCGTTGTTATATCAGATGAAACTGTTAGTTACTATTCATGATCTGCAAACGTCTGAGAAATGTAAAGATCGAATGTATGAAATAATTAAAAAAAATAGAATGTATGTAATAAGTAAATAAATTTAATTTATGTATACATAATAATGTGAGTTTAATTTCTAATACAGTTCGTTATACTTCTCTGAAAATTTATTAATTCAGTGGTATATACAATCGATTGCGAGAGAGCGTTTTTAGATAAAATTTATGCGAGTATGAATGAGGAGGGCTAAGGCAGGATCTGAAGCATTGTGCCTTACTCGGGTCGATTGAAATTTACTGAGTTCTATAAGGCGAACGAATGAACTAAGGAATATTTTTGAGGAGTGTTTGGCAACTGGTTCTGCTCTGAGGATTATGTGACTCATTCTGTTAAGAGCCTCTAATCCTCTTGCTCATCTGAGAACTTTTCAGCTCTTGCTTCGCGGAGCTTCGAATCCACTTTTCTCATTTTTCCATTTTCTTGGAATTTTTTTTTTTGTGTAATAAAAAAAAGTGATTTCTGGTTAAAATAATTATATTTGGATGTAATTTTTGGGGTGAAACAGGCCATGTTGTCCATAACATGGCCGTCCCGGGCCACCAGCCGCGATCACCTCATCAGCCGAGTTGGCAGGTGACTCCTAGCTCCTGATGTATGATACCTGTCCCCGAACCTACTAAATCGATCTAATATCGTGTATCGTGTATCGATAGATAGGAACATTTCGCGAGTCTAGTGACGAACAGGCTAGACGCCACAGTGTGATGCAAATTCAAGCCCCTAATATAAGCTCGTTGTCTGCTGTCCGCATGAGCAGCCAATTTTACCCATTCACCAGGCCACACGGGATTCGGTGCTTGGTTCCTTGCAGGTTTGTTATTGGCCCAGGCATAGTCCTTTAAAGCGTGCCTAATTAAACGGTTGTCAAATAAATAAAGTGACTTCAGTGTACACTCGCTTGAAGTCCGGCTCGTCCTCAGAATTAATTCGCGAAATTTCCCCCTTCCTAGATAACCCATTCATGCCCATTGCAGACAACTGTCTGAATGTTACAAATACATTTTATATTAGACCGTAACTTTACGCTGTGAGACTCAGTACCCAATCGCCTCCCCTGGGGGTAAATGATTTGAGAACCGTGCTATTACCCTACTTTAGGACTGACTCACATTACTGATCACCGAGCGCAAAGCCTACAAATTATTTATTAGTCGCGGTAACGAAACAAGTTTTTCGCCAGCTCAAGTACAGCACGCATTAAATAATGTCTTATTTGCAATACCAGAAACTATACATAATGATTCTAAAATCATGGGACAAACATTGAGGGGTGGTAGAGCTCACTAAAACAAACAATTTTTGTATAGGAATATATGGGCGGAAGTGGCGCGTTGAGGCACAAACACAAAAACATAACACATTAACGGAAACATAAAATGTTCATTAGCAGCATACTTAACGAGTGATTCCGTACAGAAAATGTTAAAACGGTTGCTGGAAATGCATCCACCAACAGTCGCTCATGCTTGGCGACCTCTACATATGGCGTGATTGGCTGAAAATGGTGGCGTGCGTGAAATACCCGGCGTATTTGAATCTGTTCGCCAATCACCCCACCGACGCTACCAAGCTTGTATTACCGTCGGTGGTAGAAATTTTGAGCAATTATTATAAACATTGATGTAAAAAGGCATTTAGCGGTGACGTTGTAAATAAACAATATGTTGCATTTCATGTGTTATTTTTGTGTTTGTGCCTCAACGCGTCACTTCCACCCATATATTCCTATACAATTATTGTTTATTTTAGTGAGCTCTACCACCCCTCAATGTTTGTCCCATGATTTTAGAATCATCCCGTATATTAATGTGGGAATGAAAGGGATAAGTGATATTGGTGATACACGATATTATTAACGATATACGATGTTAGAGATATTAGATATTCGCGACATCGGTGTAAGCTTTATTTGCGATATGCCGCCATCGATTTTTCAATACTCTCCGGAAGCGATACACCGTACCGGTATCGGCATGTTCGACAGGCTTTCGGAACGATATTGGAAAGAGGATATCGCACGGCCCTTCTGTCTGGTCGGTGGGNGCAACCTAATTTAAGACGTTGTCACGTCAAAAACACAATATCTGTCACTGCAACGAATATTCATTAAACATATTTTTTTAGTAATGCGAGAGCGTCTTTATTTATCAAGCGCGTTATTAATTTCCTTGTGGTTCGTCTAATTACATTTATTAATTGTAAAACTGCGACGCTAGCTCCACCGCGTCGTTCGTCTTTGGAATTGCTTCCATGCAAGGTGGCTTTCTCCTTGGCCGGCTCGGCTCCCCTCCTGTTTCCTCCCCTCATTTCCCTCCCTTGATTACCCCTCCTCGGTGACTCATCGTAACGTTACCGAGCGTTACACTTTTTCATAAGTGACTCCCAGCCGCAACCTAATTTAAGACGTTGTCACGTCAAAAAAAAACATTATCCTCCGCGAGGTTGTTAATTTTCTTGTCCGTTCTCTGATCGCGTGAACCGGTGCGTGTTATTTCAGGACTTTCTTCATCTTGGAGAAGAAGCTTTAACAAAAATTAACAGCTACTGAAAGAACTCGCCAGCCTATTTTCGTACACCACGCTTGTAAGTTTCTTCACACTTTCTGAATCAAAACTTTGAGAAATCACTNACTCGCCAGCCTATTTTCGTACACCACGCTTGTAAGTTTCTTCACACTTTCTGAATCAAAACTTTGAGAAATCACTGTGTGTTTGACGTGTGTGAGGTTGTTTCTCAAATATACCGTGTATAGGGAGAGGCGTATTTCGCGGAAATATTTGTGGCTAATGCTCGACTTCAGTATCCTACGTCCACAACCACAACTTCCTTTGGTTATTGGCCGAGTGCCTACGTGAGAAGACGTGTTCTTATTTGACTGGGCCAATCGTAATTAGGTACTCCGATACTGAGAGTCCGTGATTCGTGGGACAGACATTTGAGACACGTGACATTTAAAATCACCCAACTACGAAAGATCATATGAACAAAAGTGTTTTGGAGTACAACTGGTCTTGAAATCTTTTCGCGAAAAACACCTGTCCCTACCATGTATCATAAGCGTTTTACGCTTATGTTAACCTAAAAGTTCCTTATTTTTGGTTAAACTGAACTTCCATTTATATTCTATCCATAAATTATAATATTTGTTTTATAATTAACATTAATAAAAACAGAGATAAAATGAGTGTGTTGGTATCGCACAGTAAGAAACAGTAGTTCTCAAGCAAAATATTATTAAACTGAGTGCGCACGAACGCGGTACATTGTCCCTACGGTGTAATTTTATAGACTTGGTTAAGCTTTGTTTTCATGAGGCGGAGGAATATCCTGGAAGTAGAACTTTTAACAGGTCTTCAGAAAAGTTGGAAGTAACCGTGAATGGACTATTACGCAAGTACGGAGATGTGAAACGACGTGGCGGTTTCTTTGATGTTGGCGTATCCACTCGCCGATTGACTGCGCGGCGCTCTGAGAACGTACCTTGTGCCTTGTCGACAACTGCGTGCTGTGATTGGTTCCCTACTGGCTGGAGTTCTGCTGGCTGGCGAGTAGGTCACCAGGCGTTCATTGGCGAAAGGCGTTTCGACATGTTGCTAGCCAGTGACGCCATTTTGCTTTGACGCCATTTTGCTGTGACTCCATTTTGTTGTGACGCCATTTTGCTGTGACGCCATTTTGCTGGCGTGTGTGGCTAAATTTACTCTGTGGCGGTGCGTCGACTTTATTTAATTTTCATGCACACCATGAATTACTTCTAGCTCTTCAGATTTTAAAGGACTCCCTAGGAATTAAAATTTTGTAAAATCAGGTAGTTAATCAATTTCAGTAACGAAAGTTATAATTTTCATGAATGAAATGAATGTGCATAAAACATATTATTTTTAATATTTGTAAACATCATTGTTAATTATTTATTACATATACTATCACAGTAATTATTATGGTGGTATTTCTTGTTAAGGAGGGAGGTTTGAAAAATGTGCTTTCTGCACCATCAAGAATGGAAATTTGCTTAAACTATGATAAACCCCTTAACATGTATTGTCCCGAATGTATTCGTTCACGTATGACATGTTGCAAAATGTGTAAAGTAACGGGCGGTACTGTACGAGGTCAGAAGTTAGCGCCAATACAAACAGCGTGTTTATTTGCTGGTTGTGTTGGTATTGGCTGCTGTTGGCACAACAACATTTTGTTACTGGTTTCTGCCAGAGCCATAGGCCAATAGAAATTCTTCTTACAGGGTTCATCGTATAAGTTATTGCGAGGAATTCGTAGGTACTTGTCAGCCCAAAAATCTCCTCTTTTGCAACACCTGGAACGAAAAATTAGTTTGTAAGTTAAGGGGTTAACAACAGGCTCTTATTATATTATTTTTCAAAATTTTATTTAGATAAGTAAATTTGTGCAACACATTTGACACTGTTACGAAATATACGCCTACTCCTTTCATATGCAATATAAATCNTTTTTTAAAGAACTCTGCCATTTCGTGCACTCGTGTGCAGTGTTTTATCGGGAACCACTATGCTTCTACGTAAACAACCTCAATTACACTTGATAAAGGCATTAATAAAGTGTTAGGGTCATTTGCACCGCTAATTTTTCGTACAGCGAAAGGATGCAAAACGAGCAGAAGAGTGTAGCGAGGACCCTGTGTTAAGATGTTGGTTAACATCGAAGCATGACAAGGAGATTCCGGGGGTTATTACCAAAATCATCAGCATTATTATCACTGTAATGTAATGAACTTAACTTATTTCTCCTCTCAAAATTGTAATGCATGTTATCCATTTTTACGTACTGGATTTACGTATTAAATGTAATAATCCGCAATGTGCTTGTTTTAGTAATACTGCAGTTATGTCGTTCACTGTTTGTATTATACTGACGTCCAAGTAATTACCTATTTTTCTTATGTCTGTATGCGTTTCTGTAGTCTGTATAGTTGAAATTTTTCTTCGTATTATTAGTACGTGATATTTACCCCTTTTAGTAAAAGCTAAATAATACATAATTTTGGGCTTTGCAATTAACATATTTTTGGTTCAGAGCTATACCTACCAGTATCATTATAACGCTCTGTCGTATATCGCGATAAATGAAAACGTGTTTGTGTTTAAAGGCTGTTAACGATCAAATGAGCGCACTTGAAATCAACCTTTCGGAAATGTCACTGTCCCTAGCTACATACATTTTAACGGGTGGACTGAGTGGCATGTGCCCAGTAAAGTTGGTAACGATGGCAGGATAGTAGTTCCAAGCATTAACGTTGAATTAAAAGTGCTAGTTAAACATTTGTGACAACTGAAATGTTTTATTTAACTTTCTTATTTTTTTAATGTATCTAAGCATGTGTCAGATTTTTAAAATATTTACCCTTCTAATAATTTTACAGTTTCACTTCGCCAACTCATGAACAAAGTGATAAGCCATTGTGATGTTAATTTTAGATTTGGCGGAAGGATACACTATGACCATACACGTAGACCTAAAGCAGGTCTTTCAAAAGTGCTGAGTTTACCGTGAACAGCCTATAATGTTATTGCCATCAACTGTTAATGTGACTACGGAATATATTTTAAACAACGAATGATGTCTCCTACCACGCGAGGTACTTGTCTTATTGGATACCGTTTTCGTGCTATGTGCAGTTCAGATCGTTTAATCCATATCCTACGCAACTTCCAATACATAGGACACCCAGAAAGGTTTCGCAAAGTCACACAGCTAGTTGGCACTTGAATCAGTTAGAAAACATGAACAAAGCTTCTTATTGCCACTGTGCTTAATCGGGAAAAGTATGATTTCAAACACAGGGCTCATTGTGGAGATGGGAAGAGTTTCAACAAGCGGGATTTCACCACCCCCTAAATAAAAGTTTTACGTGAAGGCCGTCATTACAATTGCATGCTTTTACACATCCGTGATAACATTAACATTGTACCTATGTCAGACTCTACCCTATTGTTTTTTTTTTTGTCTGTAAAATAGTTGTAGCTAAACCAATACTGTTCATTTTCACACTTGTGGATATGCTCCTGGTTCCTAAGTGGTGTGCACTAACTAAACTAGAGCTCTGTGTGTGGGGGTGAGGGGATGGTGTGGCTCTTAGGGAGAACGTAGAGTAAATCTCGGATTCCAGTTGCTATGTTTATTTCCCCAATAGCACAGACAAAATTATATGGCTCGAGGTCTTGGGTAGAACAATTTTGCATAAATACCTGAGCCTGTAAAAAGGTAATTGCAATTCCTCTGATAAATTTCTAATGGGACATAGTACATATTTAAGTACGAAAATATTTTCTGTGTTAAACGAACGTTCAGATCCCTGTTCGGCGTGATTTTGACAGTTCTGAGGGCAGATCAGCGGGATGACACACTATAGACCCTTTCGAGCCACTATTTTCTCAGATGGTTTGGGAGGAGGTGAAGTAATGTGGCTGCAGATAGGAGGCGGCTGAGGATGATTTTCTCCGCTGCCTTGAAGAGGGGTGGGATGGTATGAGAAGGAGCTGGAGGGGGATTTGACGGGTTTCGGGATCGGGACCACTATGGCATTTTTCCACGCGACCAGGAAATCGTGGTGGATGAGGATGGTAATGATGAATCTGGTAAGGTAGACGGTGGCTGTGCGGGGCATGGCTCTGAGGAGGGGTGCCACGATGGAGCCACAGACAGTTGCAGCTGTGCGACGAAAGATGCGTGAGAATGGTGAAGACTTAATGTGATGTGGTGAGGCGGAATGAGCGCAGGTCGGGGAGGAGAGGGAGGGTGACACGGGTTGGTGAGATGAGATGAATGTTCCTCGTCTTCCGAGGAGTCGGATGAGATGTTGTGAGTTGAAACGGAGGTGAAAGTGGTCTCCAGTTGTTGTGAGATTGCCTCTGCCTTTTCTTCGGCAGTTTCGGCAATGGTGGGAAGGGTGGCGATGGGTAGGATGGTAGTTGGGGTGGATTTAATGCGCTTGATGTATGTCCACACGGACCCAGATGAAGATGATAGTGCATCGAGGCGCCAAGTCTCCAGTCCCGTAGCAGGAGATACAATTTCCTCTGCTGCTGAAGGCGGGTCGCCTGCCAGTGGCCACGGAAGTGGTTCTGCAGGCACAGAGAACGTTGGATGTCGAGGAGGAATGGGGTAATTGTGGTGGAAGGGGTGTTGAGGGGGATTTATGAGGCGGCGGCCTGATTGATGGCATTGGCGGTGTCGATGTCCTGTGGACACCGAAATGATTCGAGCAGGTTGAAAGGATCGGATAGAGCGCTCTGGTAGCCGTACCAGTCAGCTGCTCGGAAGTAATATCTGGGCATGTGAGGGCTGGTGTGAGGAAAGTAGTGGAGAAGGCCGGCCACAGGGATGTGGTCGGATGCACCAGTTGTGATGGTGCAGAGGTCCGAAATGATGGGGTAATGGGTGGAGAGGTTGAAGTCACTGGTTGATGGCTGAGGTGGGTTGGGGTGATAGGTAGAGGTGGCAGGGCCATCAATGTCCAGGGTGGATCGGCGGAGGAGTTTGCGGAGGGCGGTGTCCCTCCTGTTGGTGAATGAGCACCCCCATCATCGATTGGCCACATTGGAGTCCCCAACCAAGACGACATGCGTGCCAACCCGACCGAGGGCATCGATGGCATCTGTGGGAAATAGGTGGCTGGGTGGGAGGTATATGGATATTAGGGTAATGGCGTATTTAAGAATTTAAGTCAACCCCCCAAAATAATGTATACCAGTTTCCAACTGGATGGACAGTAGGAAAAAACTTAAAAACAAAAGTCTACACCAAGACAACGCTTACCTTGACGAAAATTGGTTCCCCAGATTGTCTCATCAGGGCAGCCAATATCTAAATTCATAGTTTTTCATCGAACTTATGTACTTTGACGTATTTTATTATGTAGGTAATAAAACTGTGACCTCTTCACATCGTGTAGCTCAAAATAAGAGCTCGACGCAATACATGGTAGTGTCGCTTCTATACTTAACATTCTCTGTATGTAAGGGTAAGGTCACTTCTACCCAGGTTTAGAAGATCAATGTTAAAATTTTGTAACCAAAAATTTTTACTCCTAGGTAAGCGCTAGTGTCGCATGTGTGTCAGATTCTCTCTATGTCCGACGTTAAAAAAAAACAGGATAATTGTAATAATCGTCAATCAAATATTTAAAAAAACTTCGGGACTGAATAAAATCTTTCTCTTTTATTACTCACGTAGCCTAAAATTCTAATTAAAAGTTACCATTAGGAACACTGCGCACCTAGTGGCGGAAATTTTCCCTATGCCAAACTCTACCATAAGAAATCGCGTTTTGTTCCTAATCTGAGCAGAATAAATCTTTGCTAGGGGCATGCGTATTCTTTTTTCGAATATTCATTTATGGATCCACCAGTGGTTGATACACCGATGTACACCGGTTGAGGCATTTTTCGAACATTATGTTAATTTTTAGGGGTGTTTTCGTCGGATTCCAGACACATTTCAATGTCATTACGCAAAAATTCCAAAGTTTTCATCGCCAATCTGTAAAAATCGACGTCTTAATTACTATAGTATATTTTGGAAAGCTTGAAAATTACGAGAAAAATTTATCTGAGAAAGTGTTTGAAAATTCATCGGTTGATGTTTCGGTGCTCACCCCTCCAGATCCACCGAACGTTCAGGCCGGTTGAACTGGTGGATCAATCGATTTTAACCGGGCTCAACAGAAACAGTAAATTTCTAACATCCGGTGTACATCGGTGGATGCACCGGCGAATGTACGTAAACGTGGTATATCACGGAAATATGTATCGCCTTCAACGTGTTTGGTTTGCGGTGTGTCCGGCAGGGGTGCAGCACCTGACGGCGGAGCCGGACTTCCGTGACGTCACGCTGAGGTGGGAGTATGGCCGCCACACAACGCCGCAGCTGTACGGCTTCGAGGTGCACTACTGCGAGCTGCTCGCCTGGGGACCGACCCGCTGCCACACCAAGGTACGTCGCTCCTTCCCCCAACCCACGCCCTTGCACAAGTGTTTCGTGCAAAGACGTACTTTAATATTCGCATTTCAAATTTGAATGGAATTATAATTTTACTTTTGGCGTCCATTTGGGAGACCAGAATAATAAATCTTGGGCTCCACATTTTGTATGTAAAACATGTGTTGAACATTTGCGACAGTGGACCATGGGAAAGAGACAGTGCCTAAAGTTTGGCGTACCAATGATTTGGGGGGAACCACGAAACCATCACAATGACTTCTACTTTTGTCTCGTAAATATCAAAGGTATTAATCGGAACAATAGACACAAATGGACATANTTCCCTAACCCACGTCCTTGCACAAGTGTTTCGTGCAAAGACGTACTTTAATATTCGCATTTCAAATTTGAATGGAATTATAATTTTACTTTTGGCGTCCATTTGGGAGACCAGGATAAATCTTGGGCTCCACATTTTGTATGTAAAACATGTGTTGAACATTTGCGACAGTGGACCATGGGAAAGAGACAGTGCCTAAAGTTTGGCGTACCAATGATTTGGGGGGAACCACGAAACCATCACAATGACTTCTACTTTTGTCTCGTAAATAGCAAAGGTATTAATCGGAACAATAGCCACAAATGGACATATCCTAACCTAGGTGATTGTAGTGAAGAACAGGGAGAAAGATTCCAACAGGACATAAAAACTATGGAAGATGGATATCAAGGGCGATGGAATAGCCACATGATGGCCCGACTACTGTTGGAGTCTTCAGCGAGACTTTACAAGTAAACTCCAAGCTAGAAAGTCGTATAAAAGAAAAATTTTTAAGTGATAAGTAATTAATGTGTGTATAGCTACTTCAAAAATAGAAAACATAGCCTATCTCAAAAACTAGATCTCATAGACGAAATCTAATGGATATTTTGGATTCTGCACCCAAACCTTACCCAGGAACAGTTGAAAAATCGTTAGCACCAAAATAGCTGTTGGCCAGTGCAATCTATACCCGGTTTATTCGCCATTTTTGAATATAACCTTTGAAAAATCTCCCCATGCGAAGTGTTTGGTTGTTTCCTAAATATGTAATGTATCACAGGCGTTAACATAAAATTATTTTTTTTCGTTATATTTAGGTTTCACCTCTATATTATTTACAATTTATAATATTTTATTTATAATAAACATTTATAAGAACATTGAGAAATAATGCGTGTTGGTAGCGCCTAGTAAGAGATAATTCTAATAAAAAATATTATTACAACTGAGTGCGAACGAATTCGGTGCGTTGTCCTTCGGTGTAATCTTCTAAACTTAGTTAAGCTTAGTTTGCACGAGGCGGAGGAATATCCTGGAAGCAGAACTTTTAGCAGGGCTTCAGAAAAGTGTGAAGTAATCATGGATGGATTGTTGTAAATTGTAAATTTTCTATAATCAACCATCTCCAATAATACCTCTGATACTGATATTATGAAACGAAAACGACGAGTTTCTGCAAAAGGGGCGAAGCCGAGTGTTAAGGTGGCCGCCTGGGTAGGCCACCGAACGGCGTGCAGAGCTCCAGCAGAAAAGATTTTATTAAAAAAACCGTCCAACGTGTCTGAGTGAAGTCTGCTTACGAATAGCAGTTAAGCGTCTGTATACGTTTTTCCAGTTTCTCCATCTCTCAATGAAGTGTGTTTTTGCGGTAGTGAAAATAGCTCAGACGGGTGTTATCACGGTAATTTTCAGGTATGAATATTCCGATACAAAACATTAAAAAATAGGAATACGGACGTGCGTCAAACCTTTATTTTTATTCTTACATCATAAAATGGTAGGGACTCGTAGAGGTCACGAAAGTCTCATAGAGGGGCGTTGTCCACGGCAAGACTGCACTCCGGTTCAGTGCTTCGCGCGTAGAGGCGATGAGAGAGAGAGAGAAAGAGAGAGAGAGAGTGTGTGTGTGTGTGTGTGTGTGTTGATGGGTG
>NQII01002498.1:36285-86076 GCA_002778355.1 Clitarchus hookeri | reverse complement strand
CCCATCCTCACGCACAGCACGAGGAGGTTCCTCGTGCTCTGCACCTTCCAGCCGGAGACGCTCACCGTGCGAGCTGGGTCAGCGCTTTTGCACTACGCTGTACTGGTCGAGAGTATTTGGGCGGCTCTTGACAACGAGGTGTTGACAGCCCTTCGAGGGTGAGGTGAGTATGGAGCAGCGCCGGAATGCAAGGGCGGTGGCAAACGGGAGGTCCCCGAGAAAAACCCACCCACCAGCGGCATCGTCCGGCACGATTTTCACACGCGGGAATCCGGGAGCGACCCCGCTGGTTCGCCTAGGTGGGAGGCGAGTAGTCTGACCACTAAGCCACCTCCAGCCGCAGTTGTGAAGTGGTGAGACCACTTGCCTCCCATCTATAAGCGAGCCGAGCACGATGTTCGCATGTGGGAATCATGCCCGGACTGTGCGCGTTTTATCGGGGATCTCCCATATCCCTCATATCCCCCGCTCTTGCATGTCCTTGCACTGCTGCATATTCACCTCGTTTCAACTTCACCGGCTCCCAAGCTTCCGTTGTCAAAAGCCGTCCAAAATCTTTCCGCTGTTGGCTGTCACACGAACGAGTGCAATATATGTATATTTCCCCCTGGCTCTGAAGGTTTAGTCTGTTCACGGTAAAGCAAGCGCTTTTGAATCAAATCTATGAAGGAAAAAAAAAATACTGTTTACAACTACATACTACATTGCACACTCGAATACAGGCTCCTGGTTAAATTGGCAATGAATTAACAAAAATTGTCCTAAAGCCTTGTATTGCAAGTGAATTTCTTAAATTTATAGACACTGGAGTTATTATTTCTGGTTTTATACACATTAGCAATCCATTTGCGTTCCCTAACGATTCCACAATTTTGCTTTTGCGTATGGAACACAGATACGAAACGAGAAGTAAAAGTGGAGCCTAACCAGAGATTTCAAAGGTGCTCACTTTACCGTTAACAGCCTATAGGGCTGTTTACAGCCGTTTCTATATCTATACAGCGGCGTCTCCCCCCCCCCCNCCCCCCTTTTTTCCTTTGCCCAACCCCCTATGAATGTTTACATAAACACTCTCTGTCAACCTGCCCACCAGTAAGTCGACAGAAAATATTTTATATGAAAATAATTGTACTCAAGGACACTTTCAGAACTCTCAGAAAAGTGCGCTCGATCGCGAGACAGACTATACAGGCAGTGGCGTGCGGTGAAATGTTGTGGGGTGTGTTATGTTTTATACAGTGTTCGTGACTGACTGAGCAATTATGAAATCAGCATTTGAAATAAGTTCCTGCTCCTACTTGCATACAGAAACGTCGGAATACAGAGCGATCAGAAAAGTATATCATAAGTCGGGCTTTCAGAAGTGCTCAGTTCAACCGTGCACAATCTTAGTTATAGCAATTCTGGGGTGTTGTGGTATAGCGCAATTGTTCTATAGTGTGTCTAACTATTAGAGGAATTATGGGCACTTTGGCACATCGGGACCTGAGACCGGAGCATAGGAGCTGTTCGTGCTCTGTCATATCCGGTCAACGGCGGCCATATTGTATCCAAGTGACCTTAGCCCGGTGACCTTTGACCTTGAAAACCCAGAAAATCTAACAAATCTAAACAAATTTTAAAAAAATCCAAAACATTTGTATTAAAAAGTATTAAAAATTATTTAAAAATTATTTATAAAAAAAATTTTAAGTTAAAATTTTTGGAGGTCCCTCACACCCTCTCCACCAATACTAATTCCGCCATATTGGTAGGAGCAATCCACTATCTTGATAGGCGTCACTGCCACTGTCCAAGATCCACCATCTTGGTAAGTGCAGCCGTCCGCCAGATTGGTCGGTGCATTCCACCATATTGGTCGATGCAGTCAGCCATCTTAGCCAGTGCAGTCTGCCATCTTGTTTACGGCCGCCATATTGGTAGGTTCTACCGTCCGCCATCTTGGTAGGTGCTGCAGTCCACCATCTTAGTAAGTGCAGTCCGCCATATTGGCCGGTGCAGTGCGCCATCATCGTAGGCATCACAGGCATCGACCGCCATATTAGTTTTTTCGTTTGTCATTTGTTTATACATTACTGGAGTTTGTATCTAACCTTCGTTCGCCATATTGGATTTAATATGTTTTCTTCGCCTAGGTGGGGTTAGTGTATTAATTTATCCACCAGGCAAGTTGTCGATTTAGCCACCAGGTAGCAGCCATATTTGATTACGTTTTTTTTTAGTATATGTTGCGCTGTCAGCGCCTTCAATAATGGATTCTATTTTCAACACCTAAGTGGCGCTATTTTCTCGATTTCATCACCAGGCGAGCTGCCGATTTAGCCACCAGGCGGTAGCCATATTTGATTATGTTTTTTAATGCATTGGTGGTTCTGTTGGCANACAGGTGGTGCTGTTGGCACCCTCCATGATATATACTATTTTCAACAAATGGGTGGCATTAATTTCTTAATTTCACTGCCAGGCGAGCTGCCGGTACCCGCATCAGACGAGAAACTGTGCCGAGGGTCGACATTGTTTCCATGAAATACTTTCCCCACACTAGCACTCTCTGGCGGACAATGCTTAAAGCAAGATCAGTAAGGATAAGGGATTAAGCGATGGTGAATAATTTGTCGGATAAAGTGGTGTGGCGAGGGGTAGTAGAATAAATACTTTTTTTCAATGGTAATTTAATTAGCATTAAAACGAAAAAATGTTTTTGGTCTGTCTTAATTAAATATCTTAATACAAAAAAATATTGACTTAATAATTCATGCTTGTAGGTATACTTNTGGTCCGGTAAAGTGGTGTGGCGAGGGGTAGTAGAATAAATACTTTTTTCCAATGGTAATTTAATTAGCATTAAAACGAAAAAATGTTTTTGGTCTGTCTTAATTAAATATCTTAATACAAAAAAATATTGACTTAATAATTCATGCTTGTAGGTATACTTGGAAAAATATATATATATTTTTAATAGGAATAAAAAATTACAGATTTTCCTGCGACTCTAAATATGAGTGCCGACAGCTCACTTTGCGGCTAAATCGTCAGAATGAGCGGGTACCGACAGCTCGCTCGGCAGTGAAATCAAGAAATTAGCGCCACCCATTTGTTTGAAAATAGAATATAACATGGAGGGTGCCGGCAGTGCCACCTATACTTTAGAAAAACATAATCAAATATGGCTACCACCAGGTAGCTAAATCGACAACTCGTCTGGTGGGTAAATTAACACACTAGCGCCACCTAGGTGATGAAAACATATGAAATCCAATATGGCGGTCGAATGATAGTGACAGACAAACTCCAGTAATGTACGTCGGTCAAGTGAAATTGTGAAATTATTTATAAATTACGTATTTTAAAATTTCGTTAATTTTTAATCTTTTAGGCGGTTAAATAAATGTAACAAGCAAAATAAATTATTCCTGTAATGACAGATGTTTACGTAACACTTTTGCATCAACGTTAATACATGGAACTACTTTCTCTCCGTCGTAACCAAATGAAGTGGAAGCATTTCAATCAGCGTGCTCGTCAAAACACATGCAAGAAGAGACTGTGACATTTTTTAATAGTTTATTTAAAAATGCCCACTTTACCGTGAACAACCTTCAATCACATTCCTTTTATTATAAATCACATTTCTTACGACTAGAGAACAGAAAAATTCGCGAGTTCAATGACCTGCACGCTAGACTCTCCAGTCTCATGTACAAATATGCCGATATCAACCGCACGTTGGTTGTCTGCTGTCACAGTAGAAGGCGACGGTTGGACCAGCCTTCTCCAAGAGGTGTCAAACACCGCGTGGACCAACGGCTGAAGTTTTATATAAACACACGTGTTTCGAATTCTAGCTTGTCCCGAAATGAATCCGCGAATTTTTCAGGTTTCTACTTATGACAAATGTCCTCAGTGTTAAACATTTCCGTATATTTACGGACATTTGTACGGAAATGTACAGTAAGTATACGGAAACGCAATCTGTAAGGACGAAAAACGGAGATGGGCCCCCGTAAATACTATATAAGGAAAGTCTCCGTACGTCCTACTCGCTTCAGGTTCCGGTAACGAACAATGTCGAGTCCACACGAAGCTGTCTTCGCCGCTGTAGCCAGACAATTAGTGTCTGCGGCAGTGGCGATATCCACGCCACTTAGACATATTATTTCAAACGTAAAAAATAGCGTCATGAGTCTGTAAAATTTAGCAACACTTAAAACTACACAAGCTTCAATAGCCACTAAAACAAAATTGCTTAAGTCGGTACATCAAATACCACAATTATGCCNAGTCCACACGAAGCTGTCTTCGCCGCTGTAGCCAGACAATTAGTGTCTGCGGCAGTGGCGATATCCACGCCACTTATACATATTATTTCAAACGTAAAAAATAGCGTCATGAGTCTGTAAAATTTAGCAACATTTAAAACTACACAAGCTTCAATAGCCACTAAAACAAAATTGCTTAAGTCGGTACATCAAATACCACAATTATGCCTGCAATCGTACAAGAAGAATGCAGGTGAACGGTTAGAAAAACAGGAAGTACAGAAAACTAACGAGAAAATTTACGAAAATTTTACGTGAATTTACGGCAGGGTCCGTTTCTGAAAAGCAACGTGTTCGCAATTTTACGGAGAGTTTACAAAGATTTCTGGAGAATTTTTTTTTACCAGTACTTTTCCGTTAACTGAGTGAGAATGTTTTTTTTTAACAGTGCTGCCTCATGTGTGAAGAAATCTGACCGCCCTGAATCCTGCCGTTGTTGCAGAATCAACCTGCCCGGGGCGGCGCGCAGACAGGAGCTGGAGGCCACGCGGGCGGACCCGGTGAGCGCCGTCGACCTGCCCTACGACGCCGAGCTGGAGTCCGTCAACGACGTCCCCGTGTCACGCCTGCAGCGGCACCGCCACGTCGTCGACGCGCCCTCGCCCTTCTCCTCCCAAGGTACCCACCTCCCTACTTCTGGGGGGCCGCGGTAGCACTGCGGCTAGAGCGCTAGCCTACCACCAAGGCGCACCGGGTTCGATTCCCGGCGCGGGGTCGCTCCCCGGAATTTTCGCACGTGGGGGGATCGCGCNATGAAGCTTGACTGTTGGGCAGTCAAGTGGAGGGGCATGTTTTCCTAGAGAGACTCAAGGTAGTAATACCGGACTGTCCATAAGAAATTAGGCTCTGAAAGTTGTCTCCTGTGATACCTTGGTGGATCTGGTACAGGAGGGGAGGAGGTGCGGAGAGTCGGACGTGTTCCGGAAAACATGCATGGACGTGAAGTCACTCCCTTTGTGACTGAACTGCAAGTGATTGGGGCACACCGTTGTGAAGAGCTCGTTTTATTGGAGGAGAGTTACCCGGGCCGTGTCAAATAACCTACCGTCCAATCGCGCGCGTATTGCAAATATACGCGTGTTTTTAAGTTGGCAGTGTCCTAAAATAATAATAACGCAAATTTTGCAGGTCTGTACCCCATCACTCCTACGCGCAAGGCTCTGAACTGTCGTGCAATGTTCTCGCAATGCTACGTGTACCCATGGGAGTTGTGGTGATGCTATCATTTAGTTGGTGGAAAGTCTGTAGCATAGTACAGATCAGGGGCCTTGAGTGTTTTCATATGTATCGAACGCTTGTACTTCGAGATACAGTGCTTTGAAAAAAAGATGTGTTTCTAGCTACGTTGGAGTGCTCCGAGATGATGTTTCTAAAGTGCGTGGCGTCTTGGAAGGCCTCGTCTGAGGTGTGTGTTCTTTTCGTAGAGCAACGCATCAGACGTGAGTTTAACGTATTCGTGGTATAATGTGTATTTCAAACCCTGCAATGCAGTTCAAGGGCCAGGTAGGTGTGCCCGAGGATTTTTTTTTCTTTCTTTTTCGCGTTGCGCAATTGCAACGCTTCCGTCGCCCCACGCTTGCCTGCGCAACTTACATGCGCAACAGCGGAACTTTATTACCCGTGATGAAAGCCCACATATATAAATAACTATGACTGTGCGGTTTGACTATTCTCCCACATCTTAAGAAAACTACGCAAGCAAGGTCTAAAAAAAATTTTCTTACCATTTTCACTATTTAATATTTTTTTTATAACTTATTACGATGAAAACAAAACCGTACGGATTTAGATAATTTGTTTTTTATATTTTATGTCATAAATTTGTATTTCCAGGATATTTATTTGCTGAAATATACGTTAACACGAAAATAACGAATGTACACAAAATATGTACTGACTAAAAAATATTAACGGGATTGAATGATGAACGAAAGAAGTATTACTTACCCGGTTTTCATCATAAGTTGATTTTCATAGTGTTAATCAAATTTTTTGGGATGGCAAAACACACATAATTTTGAACGCCTTCTTCTTCTATCAGTGCTCAGAAAATAATAAAGGCAGTGTGCAGATATATAAAAAATATTATTTGTGTCCTGTGCCAAAAATTAGAAGAAAAAAAACCCTTGTGAAAAACAAGTTGTGACAAAAATTAGGTAAATATGAGGCTTTCGTGCACCATTCCTCTTAAGCTGTAACTAACTTGGTAAAGATCTCGTAGCTGTCGCATCGTTCATTCTGATGATTGGACAGCTTCGGCGCGGTTTTGTAACTAACTCGTGGACCGCCCAGAGCGACTAGGCAGAAAGATCGAGCTGTGGTTTACCGTTGTCTTCTAAAGTATGGAGGTGAGCGAGACCAACCAGGCATTTATAAATTTGGAAGGATTGGTAACGGGGATTGAACAGGATACCCATGGGTGCAAAGCAACAAAACTTCCCATTGCACACCATCCAGACGGTTATTGAAGCATTGATCCCTCTGGACTGCTAACTAAATTTGTATTTCAAGAATACAAATGAACTTGTATAAATAAATGCATGTATACGTATACACGTCCTTGCTAGTCTGAGCCTGCGCTTATTCTCACTGTCATTTAATCGATATTATTTCGAAGATGCGCTTTCTGTGTCGAGCGGTGTACATTGAAAGGCCTTCGGCTCAACTTAGTCTCAGCTCTTTTTTAAAGCCGTGATATGAGCTGTGAGCGTAGGAATCGACCGATTGCAACAAGAACTGAATGATCTCTAAGTATTAACCAATTTAAAAGCATTCGGCAAAAACCTGCGTTTGCGGGTTATTTGGTGAGCAAGTTTCACCGATTTAGCAGTCATTTATGTTGATATGCAGTGGGTTCCGGTAGTTGAAGTCGGCAACTACAGTCCCCATCCACATCTGCTACGCTCGATTATCCAAAGTTGGCATTATTGTAATGGGTATAGGAAGTACTATAATCAATTCGCGGTTACTTCACACTTTTCTGAAGCCCTGCTAAAGTTCTACTTCCAGGATATTCCTGCGCCGCGTGCAAACTACGTCTGAAACATTACACCAAAAGACAACGCACCGAATTCGTGCGCACTCAGCTGTGATAATAATTTGCACGAGAACTATTTCTTACTAGACGCTACCAACACAGATATTTTCTCACTGTTTTTAATCATATTTATTATAAATGAGGTATTTAAATTTATAAATAAAATATAGGTAAAACTTCAATTTAACGAAAGATAATATACCTTCATGTCAACAGAGGTATAAAACGCTTCTGATGCATGACATATTAACAAACAACTGAACACGTCATACACGGGGTGAATTTTTCAAAGGTTTAATTCAAAAAGTGTGAATAAACCGCGGATAGACTATATCTCCAGAATTCCAAAAGAGCAGCGGTAGTATCGAACACACACAACACTGCATTTTTTTTCTTGTCATTCACAGTTACTCGTGAAAGTTCTTTCTCGATATCTCGGTCACCCATTTCGGATGATTTTTTAAAAATTTAATTACAGGTTCACTTCTTGTGCATTGCTGAACGTAATGTTAGCGAATTTCTTCTTCCAACAGAACAGTCCACTGCCCAGGTTGTTCTCATGACGTTCCTCGTGATAGCGGTGGTCATGGGCTGTGTTGCTGCTGCCTGGTGGTTCCTTCCAGGGATACAGAGTCACCTGGCAGGTAAGTTCTTGCTGTCATATCATCATAACCTTTAATTCGACCTTTAACAGCGAGGAAAAAAATATATAGTTTTAAGGACCACACTTCTGTACCCTTAGAGGCACGTGAATTTTGAGAATTCTTTTGGTGGTAGTACTTAACATACTAGGACCATGACTGCTTGTTTATTCGTTGACTGTTACCATAAAGAAAGGTTTTATTTAATTCCACTTTTCCACGACAAATAGTTCTCGAGCGGTCAGGAACTGCACAGTAGGTCGCAAGTGCATATGGGAGACTGTCTTCTCGAGTGTCACGCCCCTGGGAGTATGAGGCGAGGCAAAACCACTGCATCGGGGAAGAAGAAGCCTTTGTTGCACAGACACAAGTCTTGGCAACAGTCCACGGCTCTGACTGACCGGTTATTTCGACCCCCCGTCCTCAGTTGCCAAAATATTATGATTTTTTCTGCGATTTTAAAATTTTCTAAAAAATTGCTATTATTTTTTTGTTTTACGTGATATATTACGTTCGAGATGGCGGCCAAAGGTCAATGTCGCATGACGTCATCCAAGGTCAAAGTTGGTTGATATCACCGGTCCTTGCTTTTGTGAGCAGGGCAAATGGATTTTTTTTTCAAAATGTTTGCATGATTTTTTGTACACAACACATGGCTTTTCTTCCCTTCATCCCTAGCGTAGATGTCGTCCGAGGTGCGTCCGAAGGTCAAGGTCATTGTCGCATGACATCACGGTTCCTACTGTTGCGTGCAGGGCAAATGGGACTTCTCAGAGTGTTCCCATGTTTTTTCTTCATCCCTAAAAAAGAAGTATGTGTACGAGTATATACTATTTAAAACGTCATGTCTTTTTACCTTGCCCTGTATAGCTGAATTCCTCTTGTAAAGCGAAGTGCATGTGTGACTCGGCTGGTCTACCACCCTGGAGCCTGAAATAACGACCCGCAGAATTAAAAGTTCAAGTATGGCAATTCAGCGCAAACTCTGCCAGAGGTAGTTTACACGGAGTGATATTTTAAAGAGACATTTTGAAACTTGTGGCACTGGAAATATTGTGAGATTGATAGGAAGATTGCGGAGCTGATTGAGAAGGATTGGGATTGATCGAAGGATTAGGATTGATGGAAGGATTGAGATTGATCGAAGGATTGGGATTTATCGAATGTTTGGTGTGTGGATTGGTGTGGATTGGTGTGTAAATGAAGCTGATTATGGTGCATGTGGTGCTGATTGTGGTGCTGATTGTTGTGCATGTGGTGCTGATTGCNATAAATAAAATATAGGTAAAACTTCAATTTAACGAAAGATAATATACCTTCATGTCAACAGAGGTATAAAACGCTTGTGATGCATGGCATATTAGCAAACAACTGAACACGTCATGCATGGGGTGAATTTTTCAAAGGTTTGATTCAAAAAGTGTGAATAAACCGCGAATAGACTATATCTTCAGAATTCCAAAAGAGCAGACGTAGTATCGAACACACGCAACACTGCATTTTTTTCTTGGCATTCACAGTTGCTCGTGAAAGTTCTTTCTCGATATCTAGGTCACCCATTTCGGATGATATTTTTAATTTTAATCTCAGGTCCACTTTTTGTGCATTGCTGAACGTAATGTTAGTGAATTTCTTCTTCCAACAGAACAGTCCACTGCCCAGGTTGTTCTCATGACATTCCTCGTGATAGCGGTGGTCATGGGCTGTGTTGCTGCTGCCTGGTGGTTCCTTCCAGGCATACAGAGTCACCTGGCAGGTAAGTTCTTGCTATCATATCATCATAACCTTTAATTCGACCTTTAACAGCGAGGAAAAAAATATATAGTTGTAAGGACCACACTTCTGTACCCTTAGAGGCACGTGAATTTTGAGAATTCTTTTGATGGTAGTACTTAACATACTAGGACCATGACTGTTTGTTTATTCGTCGACTGTTACCATAAAGAAAGTTTTTATTTAACTCCACTTTTCCACGACAAATAGATCTCGAGCGGTCAGGAACTGCACACTAGGTCGCAAGTGCATCTGGGAGACTGTCTTCTCGAGTGTCGCGCCCCTGGGAGTATGAGGCGAGGCAAAACCACCGCATCGGGGAAGAAGATGCCTTTGTTGCACAGACGCAAGTCTTGGCAACCGTCCATGGCGCTGATTGACAGGTTATTTCGACACCCGCCCTCAGTCGCCAAAATATTATGATTTTTCTGCGATTTTAAAATTTTCTAAAAAAATTGCTATTCTTTTTTTGTTTTACGTGATATATTACGTTTGAGATGGCGGCCAAAGGTCAATGTCGCATGACGTCATCCAAGGTCAAAGTTGGTTGATATCACCGGTCCTTGCTTTTGTGAGCAGGGCAAATGGATTTTTTTTTCAAAATGTTTGCATGCTTTTTTGTACACAACACATGGCTTTTCTTCCCTTCATCCCTAGCGTTGTGTCCAAAGGTCCAAGTCATTGTCACGTGACATCGCGGTTCCTACTGTTGCGTGCAGGGCAAATGGGACTTCTCAGAGTGTTCGCATGTATTTTCTTCATCCCTAAAAGGAAGTATATGTACGAGTATATACTATTTAAAACGAAATATCGTTTTACCTTGCCCTGTATAACTGAATTCCTCTTGTAAAGCGAAGTGCATGTGTGACTCGGCTGGTCTGCCACCCTGGAGCCTGAAATAACGGCCTGCAGAATTAAAAGTTCAAGTATGGCAATTCAGTGCACACTCTGCCAGAGGTAGTTTACACGGAGTGATGTTTTAAAGAGACATTTTGAAACTTGTGGCACTGGAAATATTGTGAGATTGATAGGAAGATTGCGAAGCTGATTTCGGAGCTGATTGAGAAGGATTGGGATTGATCGAAGGATTAGGATTGATGGAAGGATTGGGATTGATCGAAGGAATGGGATTTATCGAATGTTTGGTGTCTGGATTGGTGTGGATTGGTGTGTAAATGAAGCTGATTATGGTGCATGTGGTGCTGATTGCGGTGCATGTGGTGCTGATAGTGGTGCATGTGGTCGGGAAATGTGGTGCGTGTGATGGTGATATTGGTGTGTGTTGTGCGTATTTCGGTGCATGTGGTGCTGATAGTGGTGCATGTGGTGCGTATTGTGGTGCATGTGGTGCTGATAGTGGTGCATGTGGTGCTGATTGCGGTGCATGTGGTGCTGATAGTGGTGCATGTGGTGTGTATTGTGGTGCATGTGGTGCGTATTGTGGTGCATGTGGTGCGTATAGTGGTGCATGTGGTGCGTATTGTGGTGCATGTGGTGCGTATTGTGGTGCATGTGGTGCGTATTGTGGTGCATGTGGTGCGTATTGTGGTGCATGTGGTCGGGAAATGTGGTGCGTGTGATGGTGATATTTGTGTGTGTTGTGCATATTTTGGTGCATGTGGTGCTGATAGTGGTGCATGCGGTGCTGATTGCGGTGCATGTGGTGCTGATAGTGGTGCATGTGGTGCTGATTGCAGTGCATGTGGTGTGGATTGTGGTGCATGTGGTCGGGAAATGTGGTGCGTGTGATGGTGATATTGGTGTGTGTTGTGCGTATTGTGGTGCATGTGGTGCTGATTGCGGTGCATGTGGTGCTGATAGTGGTGCATGTGGTGTGTATTGTGGTGCATGTGGTGCGTATTGTGGTGCATGTGGTGCGTATTGTGGTGCATGTGGTGCGTATTGTGGTGCNCCGACGGCTGCGACTTCGGGAGCGTCGTCCCTCGCGATCCTCGGGCGGGCTTCGCCGAGTGCACCAACGTGAACGTCTCCAGGGACGGTGTCCTCGCCATCCACGTATCCCCGGCCGCCGCCGCCGCTGCACCGCGCCTCGGGCGAGAAGACAAGCCGTGCGTCACCCTGGGGCACCATCACGCCTCCCAGTCGGAGGCCTGAGCCCCTGGCGATGCACGCTCGTGAGCGCAGTTGAATTAGATACACCTCCCGCCTGCATACTCCAGTTCGCTGTTCCTTCCAACTGTCCTGAAGCCTCCGCTGAAGTTCTGCTTCCACGACATTCCTCCGCCTCGTGCGAACAAAGCTTAACCAACTCTATAAAATAACACCAAAGGAACAGAGCACCATATCCGTCCGCACTCCAGTTTAATAACAATTTGCATAGGAACTATTTCTTACAATGTATCACTAACACACCTTTTTTTCTCCCTGTTTTAATTTATTTTTATTTTAAAAACAAAATATTATAATTATTACTAAGATATCAGTTGAAGTATAATTTAATAAAAAATAAGTAATTTTTATGTTAACATCAGTATAAAACGCTTGTGATACATGACTAGAGATCAGAAAAATTCGCGAGTTCAATGACCTGCAGGATAAACTCTCCAGTCTTATGTACAAATATGCCGATATCAACCGTACATTGGTTGTCTGCTGTCACAGTAGAAGGCGACGGTTGGGCCAGCCTTCTCCAGGAGGCGTCAAACACCGCGTGGACCAATGGCTGAAGTTTTATAAACACGCGTGTTTCGAATTCTAGCTTGTCCCGAAAGGAATCCGCGAATTTTTCAGGTCTCTATACATGACATATTTAGAAAACAACCAAACGCGCCTTACATGGGTGATTTTTCAAAGGTTTATTAACACTTTTTGAATCAAACCTTTGAAAAATCACCCCATGCATGGCGTATTTGAGTGTTTTGTAACTACGTTATCTATCACAAGCGTTTTATACTTGTGTCAACACGAAATAATGTAAAAGTACCATATTTTTTGTTAAATTTAAATTTAATTTATATTTTTTAAGTATGCATTATAATATTTCACTAGTGAGGAAATGGGTGTGTTGGTAATGCCTAGTAAGAAATAGTTATCATGCGAAATAGCATTACACAAGAGTGCGCACGAATTGCGTTGCGTTGTTCCTTTGATGTAATTTCCTAGATTCGGTTAAGCTTAGTTTGCTTGAGCGGAGCAATATGATGGAAGTAGAACTTTAGCAGGGCTTAAAAAAAAAATGGAAGTAACAGAGAAATGGACTGCAGTGGCGTGTGGAACTCACTTCCGGCCTGATGACGGTTCTGGATGGCGTGGTTGCTCACAAGTCCTTGGCGAATGATCTTCTGTACTGTGGNTCACTTCCGGCCTGATGACGGTTCTGGATGGCGTGGTTGCTCACAAGTCCTTGGCGAATGATCTTCTGTACTGTGGCCTACCTACCTGCTGTTATAGGCTGTTCAAGGTAAACTGAGCATTTTCGAAAGTCCATATGTAGATTTAACGTTGTCGTGGCCCTGATCACTTTATTCATGCGCCAATCAAATAAAAATTAGAAATGATTTGATAATTACGTATTTTTCAAATCTGTTAATTTATACGCAGAAATGCACTAAAAAAAATCGTGAAAGAAAACAAATAATTTCAGTATTCGTAAGTGTTAACATTAGTGTTTTAATTCAACGTTTAGACACGGAACTACTTCCCCTCCGTCGTTGCCAACTTTACTGGGCGCAGGCGAGTCAGTGTGCCTGTTAAAACTGCATGCAGGTAGGGGCTGTGACATTTTTCAAAGGTTGATTTCAGAAGTGCTCACTTTATCGTGAACAGCCTTAACAATCGAGCTAGCAGATGGCGAACCCGGTCATAAAATATGTTGTACGCCATGACAGTTGTGCCTGCACGACGTCTGGGCCCAAACGATCTGGCCGCTATAAAATGCGCTGAGATCTTGTTTCTCCCCAATTCTGAGCTCTACTGTTACTCAGACGGCCGGTATAAGGTTTGACAACATTCCAGTCGCGTGTGGCTGGGCGCTGTCCCATTTGACGGGGTGACCACAGTGCCATTTCGCCAACATGGCTGCAGGTGTCTCTAATTCAAATGCTCATGAGTGTATACCTGCAGAACTTTACTTCCTAGAATCTCTCGCAACACTACAGTGCGCAGAGAAAAAAAAAAGGACATTATCCTGTAAAACAGGAGTTTACATGTAATTCACAGGCTTTTGCGTCCTTGTGGTCTTTCGGGCTTCGCCCGCGTCGTAGCAACCGCCCAGCGATTGGCCAACGGTTCCAGCCAATCACGAGAGTAGACCTGTGATTGGCCAGAAAGCCTGGCCAACCAGGAGGGAGGTAGGCGCTGAGAGGCCAGCAACCTCAGCCAATCACACAGAGACCGGGAAATATTCGCGTGTTCAATGGCCTGTAGGCTGGATTTCACAGAGTTAACTGTTTGATTTTACACTGCTAAAAAGTGTCCCGTGAAATTAGGGAAAAGTCTGAAACCCCAATTTAATTTACGGTTTCAGGTGTTGCAAACGAAATTTTTTATGATGAGTGCTGTACTTAAGTAGACACAGCCCTTTTTTTTTCGTAGTCACAGCTGATGAGCTGTTTGGCTACAGTTATATGAATCAATTATGATCTATACATTTCTGAGTTACATTTTATCCAGCTTNGCTGATGAGCTGTTTGGCTACAGTTATATGAATCAATTATGATCTATACATTTCTGAGTTACATTTTATCCAGCTTAATAATGTGACGAGATGTATTTAAAGTTAGCTACCTACATATTTATTAGCAATGAATAGTGTTATATATGTGTATATGTATGTATATAAATATATACATACATATACACATACATACACCCACACACTGAATATTCAAGCCCAACAGTGNCATACACCCACACACTGAATATTCAAGCCCAACAGTGAATAGAAAAAAAAAACTACATTAGTATTTAAAATTTTGCTATTCGTTGGTTCCTGCGTATAAATAATTTACCATAACTTACCATAGCATAATATAATGCGCAAGAAGTTATACATTGTGAAAAGTATNCCTGCGTATAAATAATTTACCATAACTTACCATAGCATAATATAATGCGCAAGAAGTTATACATTGTGAAAAGTATTTGTTAACCAACAACACAACTACTTAGATTTACAACACGCATTTTCATTCTTATATGTAGCATGGCTTTAAAAGCGAAACATGGTTTTATTCAGAAAACGTTGATGTTTTCATTTAATTCATATTAAGTGATCACTGGGCATGATGAAATTACTATTGGCCAGTTGAAATGAAACCACCCCTCATGTTTGTGTATAATGTACAATTTTTCTACCGACTACTTAGTCAGTAGTTTGGAACTTGGCATTGTTATTTACATTAATTCAGTTTTCTAAAGTGGGGTAGATAAATTTTGATAATTCTGTAACTTTTAAGTAACTTGCTACAAATATTAGTCTAGTTTAAATTCGCGAACTGCCCTTAGCTTTCTAAGACCACTTGAGAACTTCAAGAGATGAGTTACATCACCTGGACGGGATTCGAATGGATAAAAGGAATAGACTGAAGTAAATATTGGTGTTCTGCCACTTCATTTTATAGAAGACACTCCATGATGCTATGCTTTTCGTAATTTCTGTTTTTTTTTTTNATTGGTGTTCTGCCACTTCATTTTATAGAAGACACTCCATGATGCTATGCTTTTCGTAATTTCTGTTTTTTTTTTTCATGTTTATTATTTATGAATTGTACATGTCAACATGCCACATCATATGTTTTTGTTATTTTTGTAAACACAGTTTTACAAATAAAATAATAAATTTTACTTTGGCGTGTGCATTTGTAATATGTGTTTTTTTTCCCCCTTTTAAACCTTTATGCCTGATTCAAACAAAATTAAAATATGTGAACATTTTATTTGCGAATATGTCGAAAATATCGATTAACGGGCATGGTTACACATTTTCGAACATTACAATGTCGTCATGCCCAATTTTACTAATGTTAAAGGGATGGTATTACCAAACAAAAACGCACACATTTAAAAGCTTTGTTCACAAAAATGCTTTACCAAAATCTGTTTATTTATTTTCATAAAAGCATTCTCAACCCTCTTGCATTAAGGTGCGTACGTCTCTCAATAATCACAAGCGGTTATAAGTCGTATTATATTTATCGTCTCATCTTACAAAAAGAATTATCACCTCACGACATTTGTACCATTTGATCTGTCCTACCAAATTGGGTAAACATGTAGTACTACAGGAACATATGTTTTAAAAGGGCCAGATACTAATTTTTAAAACGGTGAGCATATGAACTTTATAACTTTGTTTGCTATATGTACGAAATCATGGAACCAAATTCAATTCAACTTTGTATGCTGGCAGAAAATGCATATTACAACCATAAAATGATGTGTCTTCGCGAATCCTCTCCTGCCAACCATTTTGGAAGATAGCTCTAAATGAAAAATTAAGTTTTTATAAACTTCTGTAGTTCATTGAAATTTATGTAACATGATGGGATAGTTGCATATTTTCAAAATAACAGACTCGTTAATATGTTAACTTAGTGTTCTATGTCCCAAAGTATTTCAAATAAACTTTATAGAAGGCCACGGTGGTGTAGTGGTGAGGTTACTCTTCTCCAACCTTAGCGAACCGGGTTTGAATCCCGGCGAGGTAGACCCTGAATTTTTGCATGTGGGAATCGTTCCGGACGATACCGCTGGTCAGCGGGCTTTCTCAGGGATCGTCCGTTTACCCCACCCTTGTCATACGTCGCTGCTCCATACTCACTCCGCTTCACCCTCATCAGCTCTCAAGACCTCGCTGTTAACAGCCGCCCAAACCACTTCACTAAACTTTATAGGTCGGCAGTATCTGACATTGAATGTGCCGATAGATTGCCTTATTGTCCATCATTTATGGAGATAGCGCCACACGAAAATATGGAGTTTTATCCTATATCTTGGAAACAATTAACCGATTTCCACCATCCAATATCTCGGAAACAATTAACCGATTTCCACCANCATATTTATTAGCAATGAATAGTGTTATATATGTGTATATGTATGTATATAAATATATACATACATATACACATACGTACACCCACACACTGAAGATTCACGCCCAACAGTGAATACAAAATATAAACTACATTAGTATTTAAAATTTTGCTATTCGTTGGTTTCTGCGTATAAATAATTTACCATAACTTACCATAGCATAATATAATGCGCAAGAAGTTATACATTGTCAAAAGTATTTGTTAACCAACAACTCAACTACTTAGATTTACAACACGCATTTTCATTCTTATATGTAGCATGGCTTTAAAAGCGAAACATGGTTTTATTCAGAAAACGTTGATGTTTTCATTTAATTCATATTAAGTGATCACTGGGCATGATGAAATTACTATTGGCCAGTTGAAATGAAACCACCCCTCATGTTTGTGTATAATGTACAATTTTTCTACCGACTACTTAGTCAGTAGTTTGGAACTTGGCATTGTTATTTACATTAATTCAGTTTTCTAAAGTGGGGTAGATAAATTTTGATAATTCTGTAACTTTTAAGTAACTTGCTACAAATATTAGTCTAGTTTAAATTCGCGAACTGCCCTTAGCTTTCTAAGACCACTTGAGAACTTCAAGAGATGAGTTACATCACCTGGACGGGATTCGAATGGATAAAAGGAATAGACTGAAGTAAATATTGGTGTTCTGCCACTTCATTTTATAGAAGACACTCCATGATGCTATGCTTTTCGTAATTTCTGTTTTTTTTTTTTTCATGTTTATTATTTATAAATTGTACATGTCAACATGCCACATCATATGTTTTTGTTATTTTTGTAAACACAGTTTTACAAATAAAATAATAAATTTTACTTTGGCGTGTGCATTTGTAATATGTGTTTTTTTCCCCCTTTTAAACCTTTATGCCTGATTCAAACAAAATTAAAATATGTGAACATTTTATTTGCGAATATGTCGAAAATATCGATCAACGCGCATGGTAACACATTTTCGAACATACAATGTCGCCATGCCCAATTTTACTAATGTTAAAGGGATGCTTTGTTCACAAAAATGCTTTACCAAAATCTGTTTATTTATTTTCATGAAAGCATTCTCAACCCTCTTGCATTAAGGTGCGTACGTCCCTCAATAATCACAAGCGGTTATAAGTCGTATTATATTTATCGTATCATCTTACAAAAAGAATTATCACCTCACGACATTTGTACCATTTGATCTGTCCTACCAAATTGGGTAAACATGTAGTACTACAGGAACATATGTTTTAAAAGGGCCAGATACTAATTTTTAAAACGGTGAGCATATGAACTTTATAACTTTGTTTGCTATATGTACGAAATCATGGAACCAAATTCAATTCAACTTTGTATGCTGGCAGAAAATGCATATTACAACCATAAAATGATGTGTCTTCGCGAATCCTCTCCTGCCAACCATTTTGGAAGATAGCTCTAAATGAAAAATTAAGTTTTTATAAACTTCTGTAGTTCATTGAAATTTATGTAACATGATGGGATAGTTGCATATTTTCAAAATAACAGACTCGTTAATATGTTAACTTAGTGTTCTATGTCCCAAAGTATTTCAAATAAACTTTATAGAAGGCCACGGTGGTGTAGTGGTGAGGTTACTCTTCTCCAACCTTAGCGAACCGGGTTTGAATCCCGGCGAGGTAGACCCTGAATTTTTGCATGTGGGAATCGTGCCGGACGATACCGCTGGTCAGCGGGCTTTCTCAGGGATCGTCCGTTTACCCCACCCTTGTCATCCGTCGCTGCTCCATACTCACTCCGCTTCACCCTCATCAGCTCTCAAGACCTCGCTGTTAACAGCCGCCCAAACCACTTCACTAAACTTTATAGGTCGGCAGTATCTGACATTGAATGTGCCGATAGATTGCCTTATTGTCCATCATTTATGGAGATAGCACCACACGAAAATATGGAGTTGTATCCTATATCTTGGAAACTATTAACCGATTTCCACCATCCAATATCTCGGAAACAATTAACCGATTTCCACCATCCAATATCTCGGAAACAATTAACCGATTTCCACCAACCAATATCTCGGAAACAATTAACCGATTTCCACCGAGTTTTGCAGGCAAGTATAGTAAAGTTCAAATTAGAAAATAATCTTCGCGCGGCTTTGAGGGAGGGAAGGTGGGGGATAACAGTGTAGGGAAGGGCTCTCCCAAGAGCTGGAGGTAGGGAAACCATGTGACTCTCTCGACTCGAAACCCATAATAATCAAATAATTAGGAAACTCGGTAAATACCTCCCCGACACAAAACAGATCTCGCCGCACACACATCGCGCTCCCACCACTATGACATGCCGTGTGTCTCCAGCGATCTTAGCCTCATAAATGCGTAGTCTTATATATTGCTTATTTATATTATATCTTATTATTGCCCAGTAAAGCTTTTCTCTCTAATTTTAACTGCAGTTTTTTTAGTCACGACCATAATTTCAGCCTCACCCACATTTCACGCCTGAGCACAACCAACTGAACCTTGCGTTACTTAGAGTCACTGGATTTTTTTTATCTTATTACCATTCGGTTTAGATTCCACTTTTAATTAATAAAACCTGGCCGGGGAATTATATTTTTGTCCAGGTTATTATTAACTTAACCTGCTTTTCAATTTTTTTAAAACTAAAGTAGAGATTGCCAGGGCAGAGCTGCCTCCCTCTTCTTTCTGGCAAAAGGGGGGGGGGGAAGGAATTGCGGGACACCTGGGTTTGCTGGGGAAACTCAGTGGGCCCTTTAAATGTTAGCTGCGGAGGGCAACCTCCGTAACTACAGATTGGGATGGTGCAGGGAGTTGGGAAGGGGCTAATCTTGCTTCTTCCTAATCTCCTTGCAGGCTATATGAAACTCCGTTTAGGTGGGGGCCTGGACTACCCCCGCTCTGAGATTCGGCAATGATGAAAAACGGCAGCGTTTTCGACTTCTGCACTTTATTTTCTCATTTGGATTTCACTGTAGTGGTTCGCTAGGACATGTAAACTTGTATATTTTAGGTGGGTCAAAAAATTTTTTTTATGGCACCAGTGTAATTAATTTAGATAAATAAGCTGTATAGCCACCAGTGGAACACTAAAACAAGAGATGGGTCAAATCTGCACTTAGGGCACCGCAGATACAGGAGGGATTAGGGACTATATGAAGTTTATAGAAATTGAGACTGGGATGCATTATGACCTGAAAGGAGACAAAAAGAAGCGACTGCTAAATTACGGGAACTACAATGATGATATCCTTGCAAAGAATATGTAGGAAATAAACATGTATATTAGGTATTAGAAACATCTGCTTCCAATGCCGAAAACATTTCCCCATTTAGTATGGGATATAAAACCGAAAAGGAAAGTAGTGGCTTCGAGACACCTTGTAAAACACTCAATTTCGCAAGTTTATCCACCATCCCATTCCCCTGAATCCCTACATGCCCTGGTACCCACGTGAAGAGGACAGTAACATTTAGTTTATCCAAAAGAACACACTGTTCGCGTATGAGCCATATAAGCACCTCCTTATGGGGAGTAGGAGAAGACAAGGCCGTAAATAAACTACGTGAATCCGATATAATCAGAGGATTTAAGACCTTGAAATAGAAAACATAATTTAAAGCCGTATACACTGCAAAAACTTCGGCATAATAAATAGTGGCGGTGGAAGGGAGCTTAAAGAGCCCAGAATATTTATGTGAAGAATCAAAATAAGCAAACCGAACACCTTCGACAGTTTTTGAGGCGTCAGTGTAAATCAAATTACAGTCAGGATAATCAGCAACAGTAACCTTAAATTCTTGTTGAATGACAATGGGATAAACACATCTAGTAGGAGATGGAAAGAGAGGACAAGGAAAACGAAGCCTCATACTGNTTGTTGAATGACAATGGGATAAACACATCTAGTAGGAGATGGAAAGAGAGGACAAGGAAAACGAAGCCTCATACTGCAAACGGTGTAACAATCTAGGTGGAGCGCGAACAAAGTGTGCCGTCGTTAATAATCCTTTCAGAAGAACATAACCAAGGTTGTCAACCGCCTGTGCAATACCTCTTATGCGAGAACTACAAGTACGGATCCAATGTTTACCTTGCAACAGCCTATAACGGTTCGCCAAGGACATAAGGAGAGATTCCATATGCAAGACCATAATGGGAGTAGAAGATAAAGCACCAAGAATAAGTCAGAGGCAAACGTACTGTAAAATCTCCAATTTGTTTACCAGAAAGAGTGGCAGCAGCCCAGAAATTAGAATTTCGTAATCTAAAACAAACCAGATGATAAGAGACTTAAAAATAACGAAGAGCAAAAAAACTAGAACCCCAACGGTAATGGGCGAGAGCCTTTAAAATGTTAATTATTTTAGGACATTTAGTAATACTGTGATGAACATGGGTAGTCCATCCACCACAAGCTTCTAAAAATATACCCAAATACTGTGCCTTTGTCACACAGTGAAGATGAGAACCTCTGATGGTTGGAAAAGGTAGTGGCGGCCAGGACCATTTACGCATGAAAAACAGGTTGTGACTCTTATCCACAGATAGATTAAAACTATGGTCAACCAACCAAAATTATAAAGAATGAAAGACCCTAGTAAAGGAAGTACAATCTTTGTCATAGGAAATACATTCAACCCAAAGTACATTGTCATAAGCATATTGAATAGAACGAACGTGAGAGCCCAAGTGAAATATTATGTCTAAAGTATATAAGATAAACAGCAAGGGACTAAGAGTAGGCCTACTACCTTGAACCAAACCATTGGACATCTGACGAACAAAATCTGCTCCATCAGGAACTCTAGGCATATAACGACGGACGATAAACAAAGAATGTATACATCGCATGAAGGTGTATGGTAAACCAAGTATAGACATTTTATCATAAAAGAGTTTAAGACTGACATTATCATAGGCCGATTCCAAGTCTAAAAACACGGTACCCAATACATTCCAGTGAGTGTAAGCACCCCGAATACGTGAAAACAACACAGCAACAGCATCCAGGGTACTAATACCAAAATGAAAACCAAATTGTTCTAGACGAAGTAAACAATGACCACCAACTAAGCTTGTGTTTGACCAATCTCTCAAAAAGTTTCGTCAAACAAGAACGTGGTGCTATTGGACGATAAGACTCTGCTGATAGAGGAGATTCACCTGGTTTCAAAATCGGAACCATTTCCAAATCCCTCCACCATAACAGAACACCTTATCATAGAATTGAGCTAACCACACTAGAGTGATGCGAGGGAGGTGCTTAAGGAGACAATAAGAGATGTAATCCAAACCAGGGGTGATATTACCTGTAGTGTACAAACAATGACTTAATTTATCAACTGTAAATGCCCAGTAAAATAGCTGATGATCATGTGAAGCCACTTAAGAAACAACTAAAGGAGCGCAAAAGATTGTATCCTTTAGAATGGTATCAGGAGCAATGTGATCCATAAAAACAGAGACAGTGAGAGGGGCATATGCTGCGACAGCTGTCCCTCTTTACTAGCACAGAAGATAATGTTACCTGAGTAGTCGGGAATAGTAATGCGGACGTCGTCCAGCGACTATGTTAAGATAAATCAGAATATTACACAATATTTCTATTTCGAATAGAATTGGCGCCAGTTCACTGGGTGAGCACGAAGTCACAGTTCTCAAGATCGTGGGCCGAACGACGACCAAGTGAATGTATCCCCTGACACACACAGTACAGATTTACAGGAAAACGTAATATATAGCTGGAGTATTCAGGCTCCCCAGCATGCCTTAGTATTACCTTTTACCTTATAAATAAAGGATGCCTCCTTGAGGCGTCAATGACTTCCTGGATAGGGCCAGGACCCAAAATACAACACAATGAGAACTCACAACTTTCGGTTAACTTAAGTAAATTGTTTTGCCGAATAGTGTACACAGTTCCATGTATACAATGCAAATTAAAGCGCACCTGACTCACAAGGCCTACTGGTGGCCGTTACTGTACAAAAGGGCCAAGAATGGTGCGAAAACTTACAATGGTAATTAAACCTCTGGGGTCAGTAATTTGAGCTGATGGAGGGGTGCTGCGAATGCGGGGAAGAATGTTGGTAAACTAAATAAAAGTTCCAGTAAATTATGCTAACCTATTGCAGTTAAGTGTTCAGAACAAAGTATAAAAGTTCCCCGCGATGCGACGCACTTGCAGCACCTAAGATCTGTGGAATCAGACTGCTGGGGGTAGCACGGGCGAACCGCATCCTCGCCGAGAGCTTGCGCCATCCCGCGAGGTATCTTAGTTTACTGATCTCATTATATAAACACGTAAAATATACAGACAATAGGACCCTTCAATGTTCGGGATGGACATCCCTTGGCTTGAGGGGAGTTCAGAGTTCTTTCTTAAGCACTAATTTAAATACAATACATGGTTATGTGGTGCCTAGCAGAGCACATGGGAAATTTAGGTCCGTTAAGTTTTGGGGCACTCTATGACCGGAGCAGTCAGGCTGAAAGAAAGACTAATTATTTCCCACATCACTTATTGGCTTCATTAGACACACAATTGCACTCGGAAAAAATATAGAGCACTTCAAATACCCTAGCCTTGCTACTCTACACCTCATTAAATACGCACATGTCATTCATTTATTCTGCGATTACTTCGCAATCCCCTAAAGGCGAATTTCATGAACACTTGCCAGTGGTCGATAAATTCCAATGCTATTTAATACACATTCTAACACTTGATTTCTATCATAATTACACAGATCTCTCTAGGGACACCACAGGCACTCGGTTGAATCACTCGGTATCGGGTCATGACCCATTCCCAAGTGAACAATACGGACACATATCGGGACGCACGACATGCGTGTTCTGCGGGCCGCACTGGTGCAGCGACAGTGGGCCGACGATGTGACGACAGAGACTGAGCCAGACCACAAAGGAGTGGTCCACGTCAAAGGCTTTAAATTTACCTTATAATACACGAGTGGAAGTAGTACGAGAAAGTGAAGCACAAAAAGTATTCCAGCTAGCCTTTTTCCATTCAGACCACAACTTATTTCCACGCCTGTGCTTGGCATTGCTTAAGATGTACAAAATTGGCCGATGTAGCCTGATGTTTATATTGGTGAAGAGCATTCAAACGAAGACGATTAACCTCGTCACATTGTCCATCCCACCAAGGGGGACCATGTTTAAGACCACAAATATGAAAAGGGTGAAAAAGTATAGAACTTTTAGTGGATTACAAAATATAGGCATAGAAGACTTCATAAACCACATTAATGTTAAAAGCTCTGATAGGAGGGAAATCTGTAGTTACTTCCAACATTAAGGAAGAAAATTTGCTCCCATCAAGAGTAAAAGATTATGTAAGTAACAATTCTGCCAAGTGGCGACCAGAAACAACCTCGAAGGGATTACCCCACATACAATTGTGGCAATTGAAATCGCCACCCACAAGTATAGGTTGTGGAAATTGGGAAAATAAAGAGGCCCAATCGTGCTCTGAACATCGAAAATTAAGATGGACATAGGCCGAGATGATAGTGATATGGAAGCAGCCCAGAGACGACCGAATCGCCTCCGCATCAACACCATGGAAACTGTCAGGATAAGTATGTTGAAAACCTAATCAGTATGCATATCCCGTAAATATCTATCATTCCCTCGGTCATCCTTAGGGGAGACGAAAGACCGAAAGGATATTATATAAAGTGGGTGGGTGCGTAACATCCGAGTTTCAGTCAGGAGAACAACATCTGTAGTATGAGCGTCCAAATAATGAAGGAGGGAAAATCTATTATACAGGAGAGATCTAGCGTTCCACTGTATGGCACAAAAACTTGCAGGAAACAAGGGTAGAAAGAAACAGGAAAAGAAAAGCAGACACACTCACCTCAAAAAGACACATCCCCTTATAGGAGAATTTGAATCAATAGTTTAACAAGACTCTCTCGGTCAAAATTATAAGTCGAGTATTTTTTGCTGTGGTGAACATATGTTCAATTGTGTCTATCAAAGAATTCAATTTGTGTTTATTAAGTCTAGGGACCTCACGCACCTCAGTGGGTGGAACCTCGTTCAGTTAGTGGCATAGGAACAGGGGAGAGAAAATTGTCGACAGCATCTGGTTTGAATTGAGCATAATAGTCTCTAATTTTAAACGAAGGGGTAAGCGTCAGAAGTCACTGGAGGTAGCACCTTGCAGCAAATGGTATAGCCATCAGACTGGCCATTCAGGAGGGTCGGGTGGAGCCCTGTGTAGCTAGCGAATATGTAGTCGGGAAGGCCGGAGGCAATGACAAGGGAGGAAGAACTGATGGTGTGGGTATAGGTGGAAATTGAGCTAGTGAGGTGGGTGGGATATAATTTGATACGAAGGTTGTGCAACCGGAAAGACCCGGCAATAAGGTTGAACTTTAGTTTTGGTATCAGCATAAGAAAATTTGAAATATGCCATAACACGTTTGACCTCGCACTCCATCTCCCAAACTGGGCATTTAGCATTATCACGAGCCAGGTGCTGACCAGAACAGTGAATACAGATAGGTATATCTGCAGTAGCTACATCATGAGGTTGGGATCAAGCAGGGCAGCGAACACTTTTAGAGCGGCAATGGTTTTGGACATGTCCGAAGCGGAAACACCGAAAACACAGCAACACAGATTGCACACGAGGATTGACTTTGAAAATCTCTTAGTATAATATGACTTCAGACGGTAAGTGCTGCCTTCAAAGGTAAGGCTAACAAGACGGATAGGGACCTGTTCCGATACAAATCCGTTAATGACATGTTTGGTTAACCTAGCAATGTAAAAAACCTTGCAATCACATTCCAGACCTTCTCGAATTTCATCTACTGACATATCGAGAGGGGTGCCATTCACCAAACCTTTGCATTGTACAAGGCTAGTACGTATAGTTAGAGACACTTTCAATTTCGTTGGTAAATCTGAACACAAACTGATTGACTGCAAGACCAGAAGTAAAAGTAATTTTAAATTAGCTGGGCCAGCTCGTTGGTTATGTAAAATATCTCGGTTGGGATGAAGTTTGCGACCTAAAGAAATGGGGTGTCGATTGCCAATATTTGTGTCTTGCGACTCAACAAAAACAACAAAGGGACCTGGACTATCCCGATGATAGCATAATTGGGGAGGCTTAACGTGACTCGCAGTATTAAGAGGCTTCATCGAAGAGCCATCAATCCCTATGCGAATACTTTTTGCCTGACGACTATCATTTTGAGCTTGTCCAACTGATAATTTCCTCTTGTGCACAGTTCATTCTTCGACATCCATTGCATACCTGCGATCAATATTTATGGATAACAAAAACCAATTCGACCACATTACGACCACTTAATCCCTGCACGCCACCCACAGCAACCACAAGCCACTATCACTCCATGACAACTCATTAAACGAATTGCCAACGACAATGACTGCTCTGTTCCGATTGGTCATCTTCGCATCACAAGTTTAAACACAATGTTGCTTGACGTACCAGAATTCTTGTATTTCTACCAGATTTCCTATCTTAGTACCAGGTACCAAATTTTTCTCATTCTGGCACGCATTTATACCAGATTTTTGTTGGTCACAAAAATTTGCTAAAATTTGTTGATATAGCAAAAGTATCTGTTAATTTAAATTATTTTGTAAACTAAAATAAACATAATGGTAAATCATAATTATTTAAGATAACCTTATGCTAAATTTGGCTTTTAGTTTGTAGTAATACATAGTGTTGAATCAAATTATACGGTCATAAAAACTTAAAACTTGTTTTAAATTATTTTCGTTTTCCTTAGTTTCTGACTAACTGCATTTAAAGTGAATTAAAAATTTAATTTCGTAAAATGAATACTGGCAAGTAATCTGTGAGCATATATNTTGTTGAATGACAATGGGATAAACACATCTAGTAGGAGATGGAAAGAGAGGACAAGGAAAACGAAGCCTCATACTGTGGAATCAGACTGCCGGGGGTATCTTAGTTTACTGACCTCATTACATAAACACCTAAAACATACAAACAATAGGCCCCTTCAATGTTCGTAATGGACATTCCTTGGTTTGAGGAGAGTTCAGAGTTCTTTCTTAAGCACTAATTTAAATACAATACATGATTATGTGGTGCCTAGCAGAGCACATGGGAAATTTAGGTATGTTAAGTTTTGGGGCACTCTATGACCGGAACAGTCAGGTTGAAAGAAAGACTAATTATTTCCCACATCTCTTATTGGCTTCATTAGACACACAATTGCACTCGGAAAATTATATAGAGCACTTCAAATACCCTAGTCTTGCTACTCTACACCTCATTAAATATGCACATGTCATTCATTTATTCTGCGATTACTTCGCAATCCCCTAAGGGCGAATTTCACGAACACTTGCCCGTGGTCGATAAATTCTAATGATACTTAATACACATTCCAACACTTGATTTCTATCATAATTACACAGATCTCTCCAGGGACACCACAGGCACTCGGTTGAATAACTCGTTATCGGGTCATGAACCGTTCCCAAGTGAACGATGCGGATACGCATCGGGACGCAAGACATGCGTGTTCCGCGGGCCGCACTGGTGCAGCGACAGTGGGCCGATGACGTGATGACAGAGACCGAGCCAGACCACACAGGAGTGGTCCACGTCAATTTACCTTATAATACACGAGTGGAAGTAGTACGAGAAAGTGAAGCACAAAAAGTATTCCAACTAGCCTTTTTGCATTCAGATAACAACTTACTTCCGTGCCTGTGCTTGGCNGCCTTTTTGCATTCAGATAACAACTTACTTCCGTGCCTGTGCTTGGCATTGCTTAAGATGTACAAAATTGGCCAATGTAGCCTGACGTTTATATTAGGGAAGAGCATTCAAACGAAGACGATTTCGTCACATTGTCCACCCCACCAAGGGGGACCATGTTTAAGACCACCAATGCGAAAAGGACGAAAAGGTATAGAACTTTTAGTGGATACCAAAATATAGGCATAGAAGACTTCATAAACCACATTAATGTTAAAAGCTGTGATAGGAGGGAAATGTTTAGTTACTTACGACATTAAGGAAGACAATTTGCTCCCATCAGCCTGATTATATAACAATCGGAATTGACGAAACTTAGGGGAAGAAGACGGATGAGTTAGCAAAGAAGTAAGGATAATCGAAAAGTGATCATTACCCCAGGTATCATTATGTGACAACCAGGTTAAGCAGCCGGAAAGGCTGACAGAAACCTAAAGTTAAATCAATTGCAATTGCAATTGCCACTTACGATTGTGGCAATTGAAATCGCCACCCACAAGTATAGGCTGTGGAAATTGGGAAAATAAAGATGCCCAATCGTGCTCTGAACATCGAAATTTAATATGGACATAGGCCGAGATGATAGTGATATGAAAGTAGCCCAGAGACGACCGAATCGCCTCCGCATCAACACCGTGGAAACTGTCAGGATAAGTATGTTGAAAACCTCATCAGTATGCATATCCCGTAAATATTCATCATTCCCTTGGTCATCCTTAGGGGAGACGAAAGACCGAAAGGATATTATATAAAGTGGGTGGGTGAGTGACATCCGAGTTTTAGTCAGGAGAACAACATCTGTAGTATGAATGTCCAAATAATGAAGAAGAAAAAATCTGTTAGATAGGAGAGATCTAGTGTTCCACTGTATGGCGCAAAAACGTGCAGGAAACAAAAAGACACATCCCTTTATAGGAGAATTTGATTAAATAATTGAACAAGACTCTCCCGGTCATAAATTGATGCTTATTTTTCTATTTTAAACCAAGTTTTAATCTGTTGGAAAACGCCAAGATCATTTTTTAGTTTTTGTATTTTTTTAGGATATGCTTATGGCTATAACGTTGTGTTTCTTTGGAAGGCCACTCACGCATGGCGCATTGCACGATCAAATAGAACACTCCAATAGTCGTGTGTTGTTGGAATTTGTGTAAATATACATCGCTGATTGGTGTTCTGGTAATTTTTTACTTTAGGGGCTTTTCTGAAAATAAGAAAAAAAACTCCAGAAAGTGGTATATTTCGACTNTTTAGAGGGATGGTTCCTTTTTTTTTATTAGAGTTACATAATTTATGGAAAATGCTAGAATTTTAACGAGCATTATACCGGAATTTGATTTCCGCTATCTGGCAACATTGTTTTAACATTTTTTAACGCTCAAGTAAATCCCCAAAAATGCTCACTTCCTGCTACGTGCTATTGGAAACAAATACATAAGATAACTCACCAATAGTTCTGCACACGAAATGACGCATAAACTAATGCTTATTTTTATATTGTAAACAATTTTTTAACATGTTGGAAAACGCCATGATCATTTTTTTAGTATTTGTATTTTTTGGGATATGCTTATGGCTATAACGTGGTGTTTTTCTCGAAGGCCACTCACGCATGGCGCATTGCACGATCAAATGGAACACGCCAATAGTTCGTGTGTTGTCGAAATTTGTGTAAATATCCATCGCTGATTGGTGTTCTTCTTGATGTGATTTAAGGTATTGTAACGAAACTCGTATTTTATATTTTCTGGGATTGAATGGTTTGTTTTCCTGGTTTGGGGATAGTTATAACTTTAGCTGTTCGCCATGTAATAGGAGGTAATTATCCATAGTAGCGGCTTTTCTGAAGGAAACGTCATAGACCCACAAAAGTAGCATAAATGGGTTCTACACAGTTTACCTTTTTAATATTGAGGAGGCCGTAATATTGCGTTGAACATCTCTGGTAAAATTAATATTGACTAATCATATTGCAGAAGTTAAAAAGGCAGCACTTAGTAAATTACCGCAGTAATATCCCTTGCTAAAAAAGCTATAAATTACCTAGACTCCTAAAGTTACTAATTTACACTTCAATTATCAGATCAGCCCTTTTATATGGCAACGAAGTATGGGGTAACCTAAATAAATTTTTACTAAACTCCCTTAGAGATATTCTAAATAAATTCCTGCGAATCATAGCTAATGCAGCCCCCTTTACTTCCAATCTAACACTCCACGAACATTTAAAAACACCAACTATTATATCCCAACTACTGAAACGTAATATAAACTATTACAATAAATTACTCTCCCACACAAATCCTGTAATTAAACGCATAGGTGACTATGTCCCTGATGAAAACAGAAGAATTAAATGTCCCAAATTACTCCCAGTAACATAAGAAAACTCTACTAAAACCTCCGGCCGGCCACAATTCTCCGATCTGTCCAGGACAAAATTTGGTTTGTTTAACAAAACTAGTTTGCGCAAGCATAGCGCCCGTCACTTTGCCTGCGTACACACTAAAATAACGCCATCTGAGCTTCGCAACACCCCTCTAACTTGGTTCCCCTTGCTTTATTAACGATTAATTTACCAAACAACCTCTGCTAAAAGTTTAATTAAACAAAAATGTAACTATTTTGCGCCGCCCCATGTAAAAATAACAACTGTGCTGCCATCTCTTGACAAAAGTGGTGGAGCCCCGCCCACTGGCCAAGCTCCAGCCAATCACGATTTTCTCTAATAAATAGCTCCATCCAACCTAAAATACGTATTTTATCGTAAAACTTACATACTAAACGAACTTATAAGTATTTATTAACATTATAATATGATTACCTAAATAATTTTACATATTTCAATCTCCTAATACGACTACAACAACTGAAAACAAAATTAGGAAACAAATCCCAGTACCACCTCTACTGCTACAACTCGCTCTGCATCGTTAATTATTATAACTAAACTAGGGGAAGGCCCCCCACCTCCTCCGCTTCTTCCAGACAATCCACTATAAATTCACGAGAATTTTTAAATACATTTTTTTCATTAACTTAACCAACTTGCATTGTTTTATTTTTAAAACTATACTTAGAAGACCTACTTTTCTTTTCCAAATTCTGTTTTTGTAGGAACCTGAAAATCCACCCCCTATCACTCCTCACTTTCGTAGGCAAAAGTGAGGGGAATAAAAGATTGGAACAACCGTGGCCCAGGGGCTCTACTGGGTCACACATCCAACTACCCAGCATGTGAATCGCCGCGCATGTCGGGTAAAATGCCATATGAATGAAGGCCTGGGCGGGGTGGGTTAACTGCAGCTAACCCAGACTTTAATTTTGATTATCGCCTGGGAAGACAAGGGCCCTCACAGGCCTGTACTTCCTTTGCGCTGAGGGGCTTGCCCCGGTGATGTTAAGCGCCGGCACTTGTATTTTCTGTTCCCTCCTTGATTAGTTGACGCAGAACAGGTCACATGACCAGCATGCAAGGACCAGTAGGCTCGATGCAATAGTTCCGTGCAACTCACATCGTCTTGCTGGAAAAAAAAAAATAGGACGTGCTCTATCTCCTCATTTCGCGCAAGATGTGCATTTCACGCATTTTGTGCAAGGTCAGCATCTCACGCAAGTTTTGCATCCATCTTTTGTCTGGCCTAAGTTTAAGAGGGGGTGAGGAGGGTGCATTTCATGTTCTATCATTCCGGCCGGGTAGTATCCATTTTGGTTTGAAAATTGCCTCTTACCCCCAGTATGTGTTAAATGTAATAGAATGATCGATTATAGTCTATTCGCGGTTTCTTCACACTTTTTTAATCAAACCTTTGAGAAATCACTCCATGTATGACGTATTTAGTTAATTCCTAAATATGCCACGTGTCTCAAGCGTTTTATACCTCTGTTAAAATAGAAGTTTCTTATTTTTCTTTAAATTAAAGTTTTACCTACATTATATTTATAAATTATAATATTTTATTTATAATAAACATAAATAAAAACAGTGATAAAAAATTTGTGTTGGTAGCACCTAGTAAGAAATAGTTCTAATGCTGAATATTATTACAAATTAGTGCGCACGAATTCGGTGCGTAGTCCTTTGGTGTAATTTTGTAGACTTAATTAAGCTTAGTTTGCACGAGGCGGAGGAATATCCTGGAAATAGAACTTTAGCAGGGCGTCAGAAAAGTGTGAAGTAACCATGAATGGATTATAGCATATGTGCATACGTAAATAAAAGTTTTATGCATTTTTTCATAAATTGAAAAACTTGCAGACTTAAACCCAGGCTACAACTGATTTACCACAGAACATAACACAGGCACAGAAAATGTAAAATGAAATCACTCGCTACAATGGACGACTTGATGCTAGGTGTGCGGAATATTTGCTCTCACTGCAACACGAATGTCATGTGTCGATGTAGTAACGGGGCCAAAAAACGTGAAAGGAAGTGGCGTCACTGCACTGTGCCACTTGCTCCAACAAAGTGCACCAGGACTGATGGTGACACCGGTCGCCGCTGGGCAGGCCACAGTGGTGACCGGTGACACTACACTGCGACATGTGACACAAGCAGTGGCAGTCTCTCTACTGGAAATAATTAAGTTATGAATTTGAATGCCCTTCTATCACTTTCACTTTGCGAAACCACAAAACTAAATAAGCCACAATTTATTGGTATTACAGGTAATAATATGGCCTTCAATTCCAGCAGATTTTTCTCTGTTGCGCGTTTCACGAGATATTCCAAGATTACATGTTCGAGGATAGTTTTGGCAGTGAAATGAAGAAGGAATCACACTGGTTGGAAGCCATTTATGAATAATTTAAATACTCAAATTAATACATAGTAACTTATTGGTGAATCAGTTTTACAATTGTGCATTACAACAAATTTGATATAAACACAGTCAATAAAAATAAAAAGATCACACATTTATGCACATAGAAGACACTTCGCTTGTCATACTTTTCAAATGAATTTCATCTATTCTTTATATGTTGCTCAGAAATGCTACAGCAGTACGTCGGACCGACTTTTGTCACTGCAGCACAAATGTGGCGTGTCGCTGTAACAACTGCAACTCAAAGTAGCAGGGCCGGGTCAATTCCCGCGACAACGGAGTAGTGTCGCTGTGATCACGCCAAACGCTCCAAAGTGCTTCAAGTCACCATTTGTCGCCGGCGCCGGATAGTTCGTCCAGGGTCGCTGCTCGCCGGACCCTGCCGTGGCGGCGACCGGTGGCGCTACACAGCGACACGTGACATAAGCAATGCCATTCGCTCTTTGAGAACAAATAAGATGTGAATTCAAAATAAATATTTTTTTTCCTTCACTTTGTCTTCACAAACTGCAAAACCAAATAAAGTACAATTTACTGGAATCAAGTAATGCAGGCATAAATATTATCATACAATGATCTGCTATTGCAAAGCCGCCAACTTTTTTTATTGTGCGCTGGTTGATTATTTGAAGCAAGATTAACTTGACATAGAAAACTGTTTACTTTGTAGGTTAATAGGCCTGTAAGTCGTTAATAATAGGGAATTCATTGTAAAACAATGTGTAAAAAGTGCATTACTTACTATGGAAGCTACAGTACAATGTCGCAGTGACAGTGTCGCAGTGACTTGGCCGTTACTTCTGTCCCCCTGGTCATGACATGTCGCAGGTACAAATTTGTCACTCCTCCCATCACTACTTGATGCGCCGGTAATTATTAAGTTAAGTGACTTTTCTAAAAAAAAAAAAAATTTAACGGAAAATGGTATATTTCCACTCTACTAATGACGCAGAATACGAATATATGAGGGGCATGAACGTATGACTAATTTTGTAATATGTGCCCACCTAACAGAACCTAACCCCACGATGAGTGAATCACTATTTTACATTTTTAATCTAACCTAGAGTTGTAGGGATTTACTCTAACCTATGATTGTAGGGTTTTAATCTAACCTAGTATTTTAGGGTTTTAATCTAACCTAGGATTGTAGGGTTTTAATCTAACCTACGGTTTTATTCTAATCTAGGATTTTGGGCCATTAATCTAACCTACAATTTTATTGTAATCTAGGATTTTTGCATTACGTGGCTTTTCAACATGGCGTCCGACGTAAACAAAGCGGCCGAACACCTCGTATGTTAACTATTTTATTTAGTACGTTCTACTCATTTTACCATTACGCCCTCCTCAATATTAAAAAGGTAAGGTGTGCAGAACCCATTTATGTTGCTTTTGTGGATGTACTATGTTTCCTTCAGAAAAGCCCCTATTCTCAATAATTACCGGTGGTTCAGTTAATATGCTGGAATTGTTCGCGAGTTCACAACAGTTCGAGACGGAGAGTGATTCCTTCTCCGGAACTGGTCATTCTGCAGAACCGTTCGTGATTTTGCAACAGTTTCGAGACTGTGAACAGTTCCATTCAATCACTGGAATATTACATCTCTGCTGGCCTTACAATGCCTTTTCGGCAACAGTTCAGATCCGGAACCATCCCCGTTTAGCAATTTCATAATATAATCATTGTTCTGAAATAAATAAGGTAATGGAAAATGGGAAATAACTTGATGTTGCAGCAACTCAGTGCACTAAAATAATACTTGTGGTGTACAAATTTTAAGGTGTGGTTTATAATTGTTTCACTAATTAGACATTAAACAGAAAAAAAATTAATTTGTGTAATTTTCTGTATGAAAGTGGTGGAATCTTGTGGCGTTCCGACGGACTTCATTTGGCTTGCTCGGAACTCTACCTAGTTTCAGTTCCTCTTGCGGAACCGTTACGTGAAATATTCCTGAACCCTAAATGTGATTGGTGAGCAGGCAAATGAAGAATTTATATCCGAGTTAGTTTTTTCTTTGATTTGTGATGAGAGAGGATTGACAAAGCATTTCAGAAGCATTTGTCTCTGGTTGTAAATTATGTTGATATGAACTTGCTGCGAGAGATAGGTTCCTTGCACTTATCCATGTTGATAATGCTACTGCAAATGCTTTATTTGACCTCATCATTCAATTTTTTTTCAAAACATGAAATCCCATTTAAAGAAAATTTTGTTGGGTTAGCTGCTGATGGTGCAAATACCATGATGGGAGGAAATCGTCCATTAGCAACCAAGTTCATAGCTGATGTTCCAGGAACTTGTAATGTTCCCGCCGGCTAGTTGAGCGATATTTAAAATATTATTTCTGCCTCACAGTTGGGGCCATATTGTAACATTCCGCACGTTACGTTTACGTTATATTTATAATATTTCAGCCTCACAGGTGGGCGCCATGTTGTTAACGTTCGGCACTTGTGACACTGCCGAATGTTTACGTTGCCACGGCTTGCTCAGAGGTAGAAACACGAGACTCAGTGAATGGACACCGTGTAATTATGAAATAAAGTTCAAGTTCCAAGTTAGTTTGTTCTATACTTTATTTATAATTTGAATGACACAGTTCACATACGAATGTCCAGTATGCAGAGTACGAACCTTTACCATTAAATATACTAGTACAGACACAGCGCCACAGTAGTTTACCGGTTACTGTCTCAAAACTTGCATTAAAATAACTATATGCGGCTACCTCCCACATCGGCTGAGAAATGATATATTAAAGTCTAGTTGCCGATGTGGGGGTTCTAGTCCTGCCCGAACGCGGCCTAGGCTAGCATTGCGTGATACTTCTCGACTGCGCTGACCTGCCCTTACGGGCGACGTGAAGAAACTCTCCCTGACGACTTGACTTGAATAAGACTGCTCTGAGGGCGACAGACAGACGCCTCTTTTTGTGCTGCCTATCACCCCCCTCTCCTGAGATAAGCGCCTGGCATCTGCCAGCAGCGTCATCTAAAACTGCACGTGTCCCACTCTCAACATGTTATCGATACTGCTGTGCCATCAACATAAACTAACCTCTCATACAACAAAAACTTGTTGACGTTGCCTGAAAATGCGCCGAAGGAACTAAAACTTGTCGATGTTGCCTGATCCACAGNCATACAACAAAAACTTGTTGACGTTGCCTGAAAATGCACCGAAGGAACTAAAACTTGTCGATGTTGCCTGATCCACAGAAACGAACTAATCTAATTAATGCTGACGCTTCCCCAAGACAACGATGTTCGAAACGAAACTGTAACCATCCTCCTGATAAAACGTAACCCGCAGACGTCCTCCCGATAACCTACAAACGCACACGTCTGCCGGATAAACTATCACGGGAAACGAGCCACCACTGCTTTAAACTTCAGACCCGATAAAAATATTAAGAAGATTTCCAAAGCTTCAAACACACGAAAGAATTTTACACCCGTGTCCCAAAAAATTATGAATATTGCGTCATTACAAACTTTTATATTGAAATGTATGCGTCGTTCTTTTAATATCCGTTCCTCACGCGCTTGTTTGAAACTGCCACGTTATGTAGATGATTTAGCAAGAGATGTCTTGAATTACTTCCAAAGCAGTCCTAGGAGAATGGGAAAATTTAAGGAATCCCAGCATATTTTGGACCTAAAACCACACAAGCTTTTGCATCCTAGTCAAACAAAAGTGGTTGTCGTTATAGTCTGTTGTTTCCAGGTTGCTTGAACTGCTTCCAGCTTTAATCTTGTATTTTAGTACAGCAATATCAATTGAAAAGCTTCTCTCTGTGGAGAGTATATTAGGTGCATTGAAGAATCCTTTTCTGTAATTATATCTTGAATTTCTGGAATTCATTCTACCAGTGTTTGTTGACCTCAGTCGTGAAATACCGAGTGAAAGTCCCAAAATACATATACTCTATGGCATAATATCATCACGGGATCATGAAATATTGAAGTGCTACCTAAAACCTGACTATAGGCTGCTTACGGTAAAGTGAGCACTTTTGATGCCCTAGTTACTTTTTTCGTATCAGCCATTTTTTTTTATCCTTCCACCACATTTTAGAATAAATATTGTCATGTAAGTAATAAACATATTGTTTATATTTCACCGGACTCAAAAGTTAACGTCTACGGCTACAATGAAATATATTTATTGGCTATTATTCCAAATGAGAGGAATTCCAAAAGCGCTTATTAAGTTTAGGGGCTTTTCTGAAAAACACAAAAAAAAAATTCTAAATGATGATATATTTCTACTCTACTAATCACGTAGAATACGAATATACTACGGGGCGTAGCTTTAAAATAAGTACAACATATTAAAAAAAATTGAACATAATTGCGAAATGAGCAGTATAGCCAGTTTGTTTACATTTCTGAACGAAACGTCCTAGACCAACAAAAGTTGCATTAATGGGTTCTGCACAGCTTACCTTGTTCATATTCAAGAGGGCGTAATTTTAAAATAAGTAGAACATATTTAAAAAATCTTACGAAATATGTTTATTTACATCTATTAACGTCAGAGGAATTATTCCAGCCCCCTACCTAGGTGAGTCAATTTGCATTCTTTTGGTGTGTTTTACGGTTCCTTTAAATCCCTACAATGCTACATTCGTACTTTAGTGTAAAATCCAAAAATCCTAGGTTAGTGTAAAACCCAACAATCCTAGGTTAGTTTAAAAATGTAAAATAGTGAATCACCCATCGTGGGGTTAGGTTCTGTTAGGTGGGCACATATTACGAAATTAGTCAGACGTTAATGCCCCTAGTATATTCGTGAACTGCATCATTAGTAGAGTGGAAATATACCATTTTCCATTAATTATTTACATTTTTTCAGAAAAGCCCCTAAACTTAATAATTACCAAAGCGCTCACTTAACCGTGAATAACATATACCTGAAGTGTACTCAACTTGAAAATATTCAGTACAGGGATCCCAAAAATTTTGCGCCCTTGGAGAGTATTAACTCGGGTGGAATGGTCATGGCTTTGTTGCTCTCTCTAAACACTTTACTGCCAGATGCCCAAAAACGTAAATTTAAATTGAGGTGCTAAGATTTTTTATATTGAAGCTGCTCATCAGGTTTTCAAAAGGTTCTCTTTGCATGCCAAGCTACATCTTAAAAAACTTGTGTTTTATCAACCCTTCTAATCTGCCTAATGAAACCACTAACAGTCTTGTTCCAGCAGCAGTGTCTTTCCCAAATTTAGCTGGTCGTAATGATATGACCAGCTTAGACCGTGAGCGGCAACTGTTGCAAACCACAGTTACGAGCGCAAAAGCCAATCCAGACAGCAGTTCAGAATTCTGGAAATGTGTAAGCTTGATGAAAACAGGCGACGACACGCTCATGTTTCCGCTTCTAAGCGAGCTTGTCAAAAAATCTTGTGCTTGCCATGTTCAAGTGCGACAGTTGAACACATTTTCTCTGCAATCAACGTACTAAATACTATGGTAGCAAAAATGAGTGTTTCTCCGTGAACATTAAAGAAAACCATCAACGAAAGTTCAACAAGAAAATGTACGATTTAAAAGCAGAAGATGAACAATCAGTTTAAGATATTCAGAAAACTGTACACTGATAAGGCTGTGCATTTAATTCCTAAATATTTTTTAAGACTCCTATGCAAGGAAGACAACAAAATTATTGTATTTTCTGCAATTTTAATTTTAATGATTTTATCAGAAGAAAAAGAAGTTATAAAATAAAAATAATTGGTATTATAAGTATTGTTTCTCATCAGTTAACTTTATGTAAAACATAAGGAAATCTACGGAAATGTATTAATGAAAATAGGCTGTTTACAATTTTGATTATGTATGAAAGTTTTGAAGCATAATGGTTCAATACTGGGCTGTCCCGCATTGCTAGAGTTCAATTATCACCGAAGGAATAGCATTTCATGCATTTCTGCGGAATCCCGAACAATTTAAGCAGTGGAAAGCCAAACCTCGAACAGTTTTCTCGTATAACGTGGTTTATGCGAATATGCCCGAAACACTTTGTCGAAACTGATTACAGAATATTTTAACGAAGCACAGTCNTACTGCATAGTTATGCCTATCACCACTGCATAGTTGTGTCTATCACTACTGCATAGTTATGCCTATCACTACTGAATAGTTGTGTCTATCACTACTGAATAGTTGTGTCTATCACTACTGCATAGTTATGCCTATCACTACTGCATAGTTGTGCATATAACTACTGCATAGTTGTGCCTATAACTACTGCATAGTTGTGCATATAACTACTGCATAGTTGTGCCTATCACTACTGCAGTATTTCAAAGCAAATGGTTTCGTCTGAAAACGTTAGGCTTACGCAGCAATAAATTTTAACCCGTAATTATTTTTTGGAAATATGTTGTCTTTTGTGTTTAAAGGTTGTTTTTCCCATTAAGTTACTGTTTAATCGTAGCAGGTAGAAAATCAATATGAATTTTAAAAAATATTAATTTAAATTGATAGGCAGCATCTTCTGAGTAAAATACCCCCAGAAGCGTAGAGTGACCTCCCTTTATCATCAAGAATTGTTTGAACATCTGTTCCCAAGTGTGAATTTCATTTTCAGTGGCATCTTGCAGGGAGCCAGAAGGATGCACATTAATTTATTTTGATGGACTGATATCCTGGAAAGACCTATTTGACAGCTTTTGTTGTCAAATAATTCATTACCACCGAGTGCAGCATAATTCGAAGCAGGGGTAAAGATACAGGAAAGTCAGAGGACATGGTTTTAAGTAATTAATTATTGAAAACCGTAAAGAAATAGACATTTACTATGAGTACACGGAGTTGCCAATGCAAGTGTAGATATGTGGCTTGGATTGAGTAAACTTTGGCTGTCCTCCGTGATGCTCAGCAGAGTTCATTTCCTTCCCTCCCAGCTGGTGGGGCGGGAGCTGGTTGCCTAGCAACCGGCACGGCATCCTTGCGCCCTCCCTCTGGGTGCCGATGACTTTGGGTGGTGAGGGGAATATTGTTTCACTCCTGTGCTGAGGCTTCCCCTTCCACTCCACGCCCGCCGTGAACACACTGGCCAATCAATAGCCTCTCCCTCTCTGCGTGATCTCAGCTGATTGAGTGCGTACAAGACATTGAAAATTCTGTTAGCATTCAATCGTGTACGATTTTCTTTTCCAAATGGTGGGAAAGTTTTAGGGTCAGCTTGCATTTGGTGTTGGATTACAGTCAATTATATACAGTATTTTGTTATTTTATATATTTTATTTAGGTGAGTTGAGGTGGAATGTTTTTAATATATTATTTACGGTAATACTTTTTTGTGTTTATTAGTTAAACTTCATTCACAGTTGATGTACAGATCTCATTATACTCAACATAAGTTTAATAAGGTCAGAAGTTGTATTTTACAGAACAGGTTAACACATTCAAATACTAAGGTTGCAATATTGCATATGGGATGAATAGAGAAGTAGAAAATAAGTTAAATGCATTTAATTATTTCTGTGGAACTAAATGCAGAACGTTAGGAAAAATAAAGTTCACACAGAGAGAGAGAGAGAGAGAGAGAGAGCCTACTTAAATTCTATATACCTGCACTGCTATTTGGCTGTGAAAATTGGGTTCTGAAGAAGAGAGACGAAAACAGAATAGTGTCTTGTGAAATGAGATTCCTTAGATATGTGGCTGGATATGCATACCTTAGTGAATGAAAAGGCAAATGATGACATTCGAGCGGAACTGGATATACAAAACATCATTGACATAATAAAAAAAAAGAGTAAGATGGAAAGAACACATAGATAGTATGTCAGATACAAGAATTGTAAAAATAAATCAGCAGTATAAACCAAGAGGTAGAATATCCCATGGAAGACCAAAGAAGAGATGGCTGGACCAATTTTTATAGGATCTACTTTTCTTAAGCAAGTCATATGTGTAAATTCATTTTTTAATTTAGTTGATTTTTGATTTAGCACAGCAGGGCAAAACTGTGAAAAGCATAACAGTCGCACTAAAAAAAATTTGTTTGTGCCACATTCAGTTGTTTTCCTGGGAAATGCAACAGCCGGAACAGAAGAAAGTATTGCAGTAATTTAAAAATTGCTAGAGAGCACAGCATAAACACAAGGTGCGTAGCCAGTCTTTCACGTCCGCCAGATGAGTTCTGTATTATTTTGTATTTTAATATTGCAGTGGTTGTTCGGTACTGAATTCACTTGGTCCCAAATTACTGCTAAGTCCAGTCTAATAAATAATTTGTGCAGTGTGTGCAATATATGTGAAAATTTTTTTAATTATTTTCAGATGACGGATGAAAATGTGACTATAGAGGAGGGAGCCAGTCCAGTGCGAAGCTCATGAGGCAGTTTTCCTGACAATTGAGGAAGGTTTCAAAGAAGAATTCCTGGTGAGTGCAAATGACATGCCATAAAGTGATTGGAAGTAGGATTTGATTTGTGGGGGACGGTGTGGTTGGCAGCTATAAGTGTAGTTGAGTTGTAGCGATGTACTTGTTACTGCGGCACATGACTGGTTGACAGTGTAGTAGATTTGGTGCAGTTTTTATGTGCATACAGTGTAGGGTGAGCTGCGATTCGACCGACAAACTTCGCGAGTTGATTCCTAATGCCAGAGCAAATGGGAAGTATGCTGGATACTTTCTACCTGAACTGAATGTTCAGGAAGATACGAGCCCTTGAAAATAGAGTTTTTAAACTGAATTTTTGCAGGAAAACAAAGTGAAATTAAATTAAGATTCTATTAACGTTGTTTCACGTTATGAGGATCTTCAAACATAAGAGCAAACACTCGTACCACCCACATGCATTAAAATACTAGGGGTGACCACCGTCTTATTGCATGCAACTTTTTGTCGTCTGGAATTATGAAAGTTCGATACTGACTTATTGAGCTGTATGATCTGATTTACAAGAATGGTCCTCTTGTTGCAACTGCCAAGCACCTAGTGTTTTGGTGTAAAATGCACACAAATCTTTGGCTGCAGTGATACAGTACCTAGAACGTAGGCAGTATACTGCTGAGCTCACCACAGGCGATGGAGGACATTTTTAACACTTGCTGTTAACATCATGTATCATACGTTAAGGTAGAAGTAAAGTGGATCTCCTTATAGTGATGCAACCAGCAACACATGAAATGCACAACTTTTTAAAAAGTACTGTAGAGACTTCCAAAATCGTAAGAAAAATATGGCTTCAGTTTCATATGAAAAATAAATGTTTATATTTTATTCAGTGTAAAATATGTCACCTCAGTAAGTCTCTTTAATGGGTAAATTAATAATTTAATTATTAACGAAAATTTCCATTTCTTACCCGAGAATGGGCGTATTTCTTCTCTAAATCAATAACAAAATTGATTTTATTAAAAAATACCTCATCTTACCAGGTTAGAAGTTTTTTTCTATGCTTTTGCTTGAGAAAATATTTGCATAACATTTTATAGGTGTGCTAAAAGTTAAGTTTATGAAAATAAGTTACAATAAATATTACACCTGTTGGCTGGATTATTTATTTTAAAAATTAAAAATAAGGTAATTATTAAGTTTGAAGGCTTATCTGAAAAAAAAAAACCCCATAAAGTGGTATATTTCCACTCGACTAATCACATAGAACACGAATATACTAGGGNGTTAACGTATGAAACAGAACCTAACCCAACAGAACCTAACCCAACAGAACCTAACCCCACGATGGGTGAATCACTATTTTACATTTTTAAACTAACGTAGGATTGTAGGGCTGTAAACTAACCTAGGATTATAAGGTTGTAAAGTAATATAAGATTATACAATATTAATCAAATTCCCGATCAAAACCCTACAATCACAGACTAGATGGAAACCCTATAATACTACGTTATTTTAAATAACTGCAATCCTAGGTTAGTTAAAATCGCTACAATCCTAGGTTAGTTTAAAAATGTAAAATAGTGATTCACCCATCGTGGGGTTAGGTTCTGTTAGGTGGGCACATATTATACAATTAGTCATACGTTAATGACGCTACTATAGTCGTTTTCTGCGTTACCTACAAATAATCCTAGGTTAGTTGAGAAAGAATGTGAAATTGTGGGGTAAAAACGTCCGGAAAAAGCCTTGTTTGAATTACGTAATATAACTACATTTGCACGTTAAGCTACCTGTTAAGATTTTTGGGTTTCACACTAAACTACGAATTTAGGATTTCAGGGATTTAAAGGAGCCGTAAAACACACCAAAATAATATCAATTTCCTGACCAATGTAGGCGGGTGGTACGTACCTCTGTCAACGGCTAATTCAACCACATCTGACTCGATAAAATTACAATCATCCACAAAGCGCCACATACGCGCATATAACGCACTGAAACACTCGTTTACAGCCGAATATATACACAGAAGCACTCGTTAATAGGCTAATATAACGCACAAACGCAATCTTGCTTGCTTTCTTCGTTTTAAATCACGAGCGGAGCAACACCTAACTCACCGCGATCCGCACCTGTGGCCACACACTGGCATACTAACGTATGGCCCATGATGACATCTGTTGCCGCTAGAATGCGTGAAATATGCAATGCGCAGCCATTATTAATGGCGGTAGACGTTAATAGACGTAAACATCACATTTCACGATTTCTTTAAGTATGTTCTACTTATTTTAACATTACGCCGTCTTGAATATGAACAAGGTAAGCTGTGCAGAACCCGTTAATGCAACTTTTGTTGGTTTAGGACGTTTCGTTCACAAATGTAAACAAACTGTCTTAACAGTCATTTTGCAATTTTGTTCAATTTTTTTAAATATGTTGTACTTATTTTAAAGCTACACCCCTAGTATATTCGTGTTCTATGTGATTAGTAGAGTGGAAATATACCACTTTTTGGGGGGTTTTTTTTTTACAGAAAAGCAGGAATAGGGAGGGCGAGGTGATGATGTGGGCAATAACAGGCCTGGTAATGGGTTGTGAACAGTTAGAAGAGGACTGAGCACCTGCCTACCAGCGGAGGCGGAGGGGACGCCTGTCTGCCTGTGTGTCTGGCTATCGCCACAAGCATTTGCTGCTGCCTATAAAAATGACAGTGATGCAAGTAATGCGATCATGAGCAACCGACCATTGCAGGTCTATGTCATTATGCCTGTTGCCATGCAGCCAAAAAAATATCCTTTTATTGTGTAAATCGCATGCATTTCACTCATCTCAGTTTGCAACTGAAATTTGAATCTGTAATTACTCTAAACTTACAATTATGGAGGTTGTCATGCGTAAAACACAATAAAATGTAGGTACAGTACACAACAAAAATTTTAATGTATGTACTTGTCTATACAATGGCATTTGAAAGGAATGGTTATGTGTAAAATCAATGAAAATGTGATTGAAAAGGAATAATATTTTGTAAACGATTAATAAAATTTTCATCTTATCGTTTACGCAATTAATGAAAAAAAAATACAATTTTCTGTACGTCTTCCTCGAACTCACTTTCTTCATAGAGCTGCAACTAACTGCACAACAAATGCATAGCATACCAAACTATACTAGAGCAGCTATCATAATTTAAAAGAAAATAAGTTGTATTTCTTTTATTGATTGTATTATATGTCATAGAGTTATGTACGGAATTTAGTAGAGTCATAGTATTATAGACTGAAAGTATTGTAAACGTATTATATAACTAATTTTTTTAAAAAAAATTGTAAAATTTTGAATTTTTATTTATAATATGCCATAATTTGAAATAACTTCAAGTATCCTTTTTTATGTAAGAATATAGACGTTACTATTTAGTTCTAAATTAAATATTTTGGAGAATATAAAGTGACTAAATATGTATATACTCTGTTCAAAGAGAAACTAAATACGCGTTATTTTAATATCTTTAACACGCCATGTAAGATTTCTCAACGTCACGAACTGGGAAGGAGAATAAACATTTGTTGTGTGCTATAATAACAAGCAATTAAAATTATGAACATCGAAGCAATCAATTCTTTATTAACATTTAAAATATGAATAGCTCTTTTAGTCATAATCTTTCCCTGAACCTGTGACAAATAAAATATGGATTCACATTTCGATATTGGAAGCAGTAAAGTCTTTATTGACATTTAAGAAATGAATCACTCTCTTAGTCATATTCTATCTCTGAACCTGTGACATTTTTCTGTGACAAATGAAATATGAATTCACATTCTAAAATATATGTTTATAAGAAAAATTTGTCACCCTTATATAGGTAGTTATACGTATTTCATACATTCCTTTAATTGTGACGTTGTGTTTCTGTTTTGTTAATTTTTTGGAATTGTTGACATGTACGTAGGTATTTCTGTAATTGCAAAAAATTTAAAAAAAAATTTATATAAAAAAATATTATTTTAAGTTTTTCTGCGCTATACCAAATGTTTTTTAAGTAATATAATTCAGTAAATCCATTTCCGAAGAGTTATCACTACCAAAATAATAGCGGACAAACAAAGGAATGTAGTTGGTTTGTGCCCTACAAATTGCGAAATTGTTATTACTTATTGCCATACGGTTTATAGGAAATTCTACATTTTGTAATTTAATGACAGAGAATCACACTACCTCCCACTTGACTTTTACCTTAATAAGCTTACACTACTTTTTTTTTTTCAAAGGCATTTCCTTTTAATTGATGTTGTGAATGTTCCTTTCATCTGTAACTGATTTCTTGGCATNCTTTTTTTTTTCAAAGGCATTTCCTTTTAATTGATGTTGTGAATGTTCCTTTCATCTGTAACTGATTTCTTGGCATGCCCTTGCATCGTGATGTGTAACTAATTTTGACATCTGCACAGCACTTCTGAACAAAATGCATGGAAAGTAATGTCTACGTAGAACAAATTTACGAGTGGACAACGTGGAACATGTGTTACATTTTTAAGTGCCACACGTATATTTCATTGTTAGGATGATAACTTTAAAGGTGAGATGTGATTTGATCATTTTCCTAAATATTACAGCAGATGGCAGAAACTGGCTTTCTTCTTTTCTTTCTTACACACTTCACTTTCCCCACCGGCATAGCGCGGTGTTCTTTCTCTCAATCTCACACACACACACACACACACGCGCACACACACACACTCTCTCTCTCTCTCTCTCTCTCTCTCACACACTCACACTCTCACACACTTACACACTCACACTCTCACACACTCACACACTTACACACTCACTCTCACACACTCCCTCTCTCTCTTTTTTTTTTTCCCCAACCATGCATCCTCCTTGTTTTACCCCTACCACCCCTGCTCGGTATGCTGATGCTTCCCCTCCGCCACCTTATACGCGGCAAGAACGCACCGCTTGATCAACAACCTCCCCGTGCACTTTCAGCTGATTGAGCGTGCACAAGACGTTCAATGTTTGGCTTGCACTCTGTGTAGTATTTATTTTCTTTTTGAGAAGGGTTTTAAACTTCAGTGTCTACTTGCATATATGTTAAAAAAAACTTTTTTTTGGATTTTCTGTATTTTTGTTATTTCCTGTCTACATAAACTTCTTGAAAAATGTATGAAATGCTATGAATTATTTTGGTTAAAAATTGTGCACTGATGCCGATACCAATGAATAATAATCTGCGATTATTGAAAACTACAGGTTAATCACAACTGGAGCACCATATGACACACAGTTTTGTTACATACTACTGGTTGTCTCCCCCCCCCTCACCAATCTTACACTGCTTAAGACCATCAGGGAGAGGTTTGACGCAAACCCGAGGGGAAAGTGGTACACTGCGTGGCTCCANTGATAGAGCGTGCACAAGACGTTCAATGTTTGGCTTGCACTCTGTGTAGTATTTATTTTCTTTTTGAGAAGGGTTTTAAACTTCAGTGTCTACTTGCATATATGTTAAAAAAAACTTTTTTTTGGATTTTCTGTATTTTTGTTATTTCCTGTCTACATAAACTTCTTGAAAAATGTATGAAATGCTATGAATTATTTTGGTTAAAAATTGTGCACTGATGCCGATACCAATGAATAATAATCTGCGATTATTGAAAACTACAGGTTAATCAAAACTGGAGCACCATATGACACACAGTTTTGTTACATACTACTGGTTGTCTCCCCCCTCCCCCCCTCTCCAGTCTTACACTGCTTAAGACCATCAGGGAGAGGTTTGACGCAAACCCGAGGGGAAAGTGGTACACTGCGTGGCTCCAAGTCCAACTGCTCGGCAATTGCCTCCTACAGTCCAATCATGACTCCTACTCGCCCGTCAATCAGTCCTTCTCCTCGTAACCATAGACCGATAATCTCTCATGCCCAGTTGCACCATTGTGGTTCAGCGATGATCTAGAATCAAATACCGGTTTGATCCTGGTTCAGCACATTTGGCTGTTGCACCATTGTGCTTGGCACGCCGAACGAAGATCAATTTGAGCATAGCCTTGAACCGTGCATTTTGGCAGTTCAGGATAATAATCTCGGATCAAGTAAATACGAGTGCTTTACTGAAAAATGTGAAAGTTATATTGGAAAGAAAATTTGTTTTGAAAATGGCGTAAGCATTTATATATGTGGTATCGANTTGAAAAATGTGAAAGTTATATTGGAAAGAAAATTTGTTTTGAAAATGGCGTAAGCATTTATATATGTGGTATCGAAGCCAAGTTTGGCACGTAAAATTATTTCAAGCATTTATAAAGTGAACAGAGAACAATAAATGTCTGTACTGAATATAGGTTATGTGAAGATGAAATAAACATTACAGAGTCTTTGTTTCTATTTGAAAATGGCATAAAATGTTCACATACATACATGAAATCAATTTACAGGTTTGTGAAGTGAACACGGAAGGTTGACATACTCTGCTAAATTTAGGTTGTGCGCAAGTATTTTAGGTTAATAAACACTACCAATTCTTTGTGTTTATTTCATGGACTTTTGTCATACAATCTCAATATGAATTTTTCTGTTTCTGACTCCGATATTGAAGATAATGCTGTCGACGTTCTGCTTGATATGCATTATACAGAAATTCCGAGGAAACTCCTTTCATTCCCAAGAAGTCAACCTTTTGACTAGCTGGATGACAAGATGTTTTTAATGAGGTTTCGTTTGTCCAAGAGAACAGTGCTAAAGGTTTTAAGTCAGACTGAGGATCATTTGACTTATGCTACAAACAAAAACAACCCTGTTTTCACCAGTAAACCAGTTGCTTCTGACGTCACGTTTTTACGCCACAGATTCATTTTTGGTTGTGTGTGGCGACATGAGGGGTGTCCATAAGTGTACAGCATGCAGGATTGTACATAAAGTTATCCGTAGTGTTAGCAATACTTGCTGAGAATTTGGTAAAAATGCCTTATACCAATGAAGAGAAATGCCAAGCACAAATGGAATTCCACAGAATTGCAGGGTATCCAGCAGTATTAGGAGTATTGGATTGCACACACATACCAATTCAATTTCCAGGTGGTAATAATACAGAATTATACCGTAACAGAAAGCAGTTTTTTACCATCAATGTTCAGGTTATTTGCAGAGCAGATCTAGTGTTTAATAATGTAGTTGCACGCTGGCCAGGATTCACACATGGCAGTACTATTTTTAACAACAGTGAAGTGGGTGCACAATTTGAAACAGGTCGTATTGCTGGAGGTATTCTCCTTGCCGATAGTGCCTATGCATGTAAAAGTTACGTGCACACTCCCTTGCTTGCGCCATCCACAGCAGCAGAACGCAATTTCTACTACTCCCACAAATGTACTCGCAATGTCATTGAAAGGGCTTTCCACAAAGTTGCGTATGAAGCTGTGCAAAGTGCCGCCGATAATTGTGGCCACGGCGGTATTGCACAACATTGCTATAGCAGCAAAATAACCTGATGTTCCTTTAGATCCAGCTGTTGCCCTTGGACCTGAAGCATTTACAGTGGTCCCTGTACCTGCACATGATCAGCCAGATTGAGCTGGAGCAACTGCTAACAGGACTGCTCTAATCAATACTGTACTTAATAGATATTCCCCATAAGGAATAACAAAATTTTTATCCAGGTTTTTGTAAAGATGCTTGTATGTTGAATTCAAGATTATCTGTATGGCTGCTTTTTTTCTAATTAAGTGTATAATTACTGATACTTTTTGGTGCTTGCCTACCGATTGCCGCACAGTAGGTTAACTTTTGCTATGACAGTGAATGGTGTGATCTTTAGCATGGGTGACTAGAAGTAAGTANATTGCCGCACAGTAGGTTAACTTTTGCTATGACAGTGAATGGTGTGATCTTTAGCATGGGTGACTAGAAGTAAGTAGTTTGATTATTCATCAAGAGTATGTTTTTAATTTCAATCTACATCCAAATAAATTCCATTGCAGGAAATTATATAAATTACAGAAATTGTTGGGTAGCAAATAATACAAAAAAAATACACGACTACATTAATTTCCTGCATATAAGTAAATGACAGCAGGTTACATCACAAATACTAAATAGCATAGGATCTCTGCTGACCTGCTTAAAAAATGCCTTAAATTTAATTGAGTCAACCAAAAAAACTACTGTTTTTAAAGGGTTTTGCATAATTTAATTTTACCGATATACAGTAAAACGATGCACCTTCCTTTTTTTTAAATACAAGCACTACAAAAATTGCATTTCCTATATTTTGAATGAATCCAACACTTTAGAAACAAGACTTTAGTTTTATGTGAAGTAATAAGCGTGTAGTCTATTTGCAGTTTTTTCATTCTTTTTGAATCCACCCTTTGGAAAATCCCCCCCATGTATGGCGTGTTTAGTTATTTTCTAAACACGCAATGTATCGCAAGCGTTTTATACCTCCGTTAACATAAAACTATCTTAGTTTTCGTTAAACAGAAGTTTCATCTATCTTTTATTTATATTACAATAGTTCATTTATAATAAATATAAAGAAAACATGTGTGTTGGTAGTGCCAAGTAAGAAATAGTTCTCATATAGTGTGTTTTTCTTTGGTGTAATTTTCTAGACTAGTTAAGCTTTGTTTGTACTGGGCGAAGGAATATCCTGTAAGTAGAACTTTAGCAGGGCTTTAGTTGTAATGATGCAGTATTATAAATTTTTGGGATACGCGGTTCATTTTCTTTCGTTTAACGGGGTTTCGTAATATTTTATCAGGTTCAAAATTAAAGCCGTGGTGATTCATTTTCCGTGGTATAACGTTATTGGGCGTACGTTTGCTATTTCAAAAATCTTAGTTTGTGTTACGCGTCCTAGCCAAGTGGTAATTTCCAGCCGTCAATACCTTAACAAAGTGTGAAGTAACCGTAGATCATGTCATAAAGTTTTTTTCCCTAAAATGGCCAATTT
>NQII01002498.1:25680-35988 GCA_002778355.1 Clitarchus hookeri | reverse complement strand
GGAGCAAAGTTTGTGCACACCTTTGAACCTTCCTCTTTTTTGGATGCCACCCCTTCCCCTACCCCCTCCTCATGGGAGGAGATAGAGTAACGGGAGGGGTGTGTTTTCAACTTTGCTCGGTGCTAGAAACCGCAGTTTTCGGCCGATTGTAATGGGATTTGAGGGAGGGCTTTCTCTTTGGACCCTCCCTCGGCTCACAGTTAGTTAGGCCCTTTTGGATAAATATCGGTAACATAATGGTGTACTATAATATGTACCATAACTATAATACAAAGTCACTTAGTCCATATTTCAGGTACCATAATTATGGTACAGTGTACCGTAACTTCTGTATTTTGTATGATAATTTAGAAATTTGTATCATAATGGACTCTGCACCGCCAAAGTTTACCTTTAGGCCTGAAATGAACATCGTTGGGCCGTACCATTATTAGATNTCATAATGGACTCTGCACCGCCAAAGTTTACCTTTAGGCCTGAAATGAACATCGTTGGGCCGTACCATTATTAGATTTGCACCACACATATTGGTATTTCGTACGATAATTTCGAAATTCATTCCACAATGGACTCTACACTTACTAAGCTTATGGCAGGCCATATTTNGGTATTTCGTACGATAATTTCGAAATTCATTCCACAATGGACTCTACACTTACTAAGCTTATGGCAGGCCATATTTATGACCTGGGTTTCAGATTGCACTCACCGTTGTTGACTAAGAATGCGGGTTACGCGGGTCCTGCTTCATTTGAGGCCATCATTTATCGCAGTTATTGTAGCCCCCTAGGAAAACATTCGTACAATTACACTGTGTCAAAAAAAGAAGAAAAAAAAGGGGGGTTTCAAATTGCNGTGTTTTCAACTTTGCTCGGTGCTGGAAACCGCAGTTTTCGGCCGATTGCGGTGGGATTTAAAGGAGGGCTCTCTCTTTGGACCCTCCCTCGGCTCACAGTTAGTTAGGCTCTTTTGGATAAATGTTGGTAACATAATGATGTACCATAATATTTACCTTAACTATGGTACAAAGTCACTTGGTCCATATTTTCCATACCATAATTATGGTATAGAGTACCATCCATAACTTTGGTATTTTGTACTCTAATTTCGAAATTCGTACCCTAATGGATTCTGCACCGCCCAAACTTACCTTTAGACCTGAAATTAACATGGTTGGGCCGTACCATTATTAGATCTGCACCACACATATAGGTATTTCGTACGATAATTTCGAAATTAATTCCACAATGGACTCTACACTTACTAAACTTATCGCAGGCCATATTTATGACCTGGGTTTCAGATTACACCCATATACATGCTTCACCGTTGTTGACTAAGAACGTGGGTTATGCGGGCCCTGCTTCTTTTGAGGTCAGCATTTATCAAATTTATTANCCGTTGTTGACTAAGAATGCGGGTTACGCGGGTCCTGCTTCATTTGAGGCCATCATTTATCGCAGTTATTATAGCCCCCTAGGAAAACATTCGTACAATTACACTGTGTCAAAAAAAGAAGAAAAAAAAGGGGGGTTTCAAATTGCACCCATTTACCTGCCTCGCCCAAGGATACTGAACCTGTGGATTCCGCGGGCTGACCCCTGGCCATCTCATGAATCAAGAACGGAAGTTTTTTTCCCCCAAAAGGCTGATTTCGCAGGTGCGCAGCACCCTCTTCCCTCCTCCCCCCTTAAGAGATAGAGTGCTGGAACAAAGTTTGTGCACACCTTTGAACCTTCCTCTTTCGATCCCACCCCCACCCCCTTCACTTCCAACACTCCCAGGGAGGAGATAGAATAACGGGAGGGGTGTGTTTTCAACGTTGCTCCGGTCTGGAAGCCGCAGTTTTGGGCCAATCTCGTAGGGATTTGAGGGAGGGATGTATCTTCGGACCCTCCCTTGCCCCAAAGTTAGTTGCGCCCTTTTGGATAAATGGCAATGCCATATAAATGTACCATAACTATGGTACAAAGTCAGCTGGCCCATATTTTGTGTGCCATAATTATGATACAGTGTACCATAACTTTGGTATTTTTACGATAATTTCTCGATTCATACCATAATGGTTTTCTGCACCGCCCAAGTTTATCTTTAGGCCTGAAATGAACATGTTTGGGCCGTACCATTATTGTATCTGCACCACACATATCGGTATTTCGTATGACAATTTCGAAATTCTTTTAATAATGGACTGTGCACTTACAAAGCTTATCGCAGGCCATATGTATGACCTGGCTTTAAGATTGCACATATGTGCATGCTTCACCATTATTGACTAAGAACGTGGGTTATGTGGGCCCTGCTTCTTTTGAGGTCAGCATTTATTGTAGCCCCCTAGCACAACATTCATACAGTTACACTGTCAAAAATTTTAAAAAAAATGTTGGGTTTCAAATTGCATCCGTTTACCTGCCTCACCCAAGGATAGTGAACCCGCGGATTTCGCGGACCGACCCCTGGTGGATTATAAATCAAAAATCCTAGGTTATGTACGGAAGAGTGGTAAAAGTTATTTGTAAATTAAAAAAAAAATCATGTATCCTAACAAAACCAACTTGATGTTTTTGTCACGCACTGAGATGGTAACTTTTTGATAAACTGTGAAGCAACCAAGAAGTATATATTTACTATTTACATCTAATCAAAAGATAAAGTGCCGTACAACTATATTTACAAGATAAATGTAATTTGGGTCTTGGGAGCAAACTTCTCTGTGATGCTCTACAACATGGCAGTCTTCATTGGATAAGAATAAAATATATTTAAAATATACTAGTTTCCCTCTACAAGATTAACTTTTGTATAGAAGAGAAATTTGATAAAAGACATCTTATTTGTATTAAAAGTTAAGAAACTTTGGCAAGTTTTTGACACAACACAATGTTAATGATTATACGTTTATGTAAATGTTGTATTGAACTATGTATGCAAAAATGTAGTATTTTACTATTCTCTGTCTTGTATAAGTTGACCAGATTCTGACAGTCAGTGAGTGGCAACTTGACTTATATATAACAAACAAAGTGCCATTTACAAAATCCTGTATCAGCTGATGCACGAACGAACAAAAGTTAATATTACATTGGCTATTCTGAGTGCACTACCGACACACATTAGACAAGCAGAAAATACGCTATAAGAAATAGTTCTTAGATTAATAAATACATTTTATTTTACGTGGTCATAAAACAGTGGTTTTTAGTGTTAGAAACTAAACTTCGTGGTAAAGTATAAANAAATACATTTTATTTTACGTGGTCATAAAACAGTGGTTTTTAGTGTTAGAAACTAAACTTCGTGGTAAAGTATAAATGTATAGGTGTTCAAAATGAAAGGCACATTAAAACTATCTGTATCCAAATGAAACGCAATTTCAAAACCTTTTTTCATGTTTTATCACCCCGCTTTCCTTATGTGCTTGATATTAATTCCAAAAGCATACAGAAATAGTGCATAATATTGTTGAATTATTTTGTCTAATAATTTGATGAAATATATTTCAAATCCGTGTCGTTCCGAGCCAGTAATAGAAGAACAGTCAACTTTAAAAAGACGCGATCTGTTGAGCAAAGCAAGCGGTTCAGNTGTCGTTCCGAGCCAGTAATAGAAGAACAGTCAACTTTAAAAAGACGCGATCTGTTGAGCAAAGCAAGCGGTTCAGACCTGCTCTGATGTCTTGTGCACGCCATCTATCTGATATTTTCCGAAGCATTACCAGGCAAAAAAGAATAGCGTTCATGTGCAATATATAATAAATTTACGAACAGATACCAATAGTTTTATTTTTCGCTAGCTTTACATAATTTTTAAAATAACATATATTTTGTGTACAGTGATTTTGAGTACTAGTAATTTATATTCGGCAGGAAATCGTTCGTGTACGTAAATTATATGCCATATTGTTCTCTGAAAATCCATTTACTGGTTCCCGAAGAAAGTGGGGCATGCATGAATAGTTTTTAAGCAATNTGTCGTTCCGAGCCAGTAATAGAAGAACAGTCAACTTTAAAAAGACGCGATCTGTTGAGCAAAGCAAGCGGTTCAGCCTGCTCTGATGTCTTGTGCACGCCATCTATCTGATATTTTCCGAAGCATTACCAGGCAAAAAAGAATAGCGTTCATGTGCAATATATAATAAATTTACGAACAGATACCAATAGTTTTATTTTTCGCTAGCTTTACATAATTTTTAAAATAACATATATTTCGTGTACAGTGATTTTGAGTACTAGTAATTTATATTCGGCAGGAAATCGTTCGTGTACGTAAATTATACNTATTTCGTGTACAGTGATTTTGAGTACTAGTAATTTATATTCGGCAGGAAATCGTTCGTGTACGTAAATTATACGCCATATTGTTCTCTGAAAATCCATTTACTGGTTCCCGAAGAAAGTGGGGCATGCATGAATAGTTTTTAAGCAATTCTTATGTTATTCCACGTCACATATTTCCAACTCGAATATATTAGCTATAACGTCCAACGTGTGATAATAGCTACAACTACCGTCTCGTAAATGTTATCCAAAATTCACTGTCTCGGACAAATTAAAAAAGAGTTAGCAAATATTAAATTTTTTGCAAGGTTTTATATTTTTACTTTTATAATCTACTAATTTTTTTAGACAGATGTTAGTCTAAAATATCTAAAAATTTGTTTAGCATTACAGTACAATGGCAAGTGGATTAGCTGATGGCAAAAGGATACATAAACGAAAAGTAAACATTGGCGGTACTTTCGTTGAACTGTCAGAATCTGGCCAACTATATGAGATAGAGTATAACCTCGGTAAGCAGAGTGTAATTTTTAGCTGTGAATTTTGAGAGTGTAATGAAACAGGTGAACAGAGAAACCTCATCATGATGTTACCATTTTATAAGTATTGCCTAGTAAATATATTACTGTGATTATCAAAACACTTTTATTTTTATTTACTTATGTATTAATTTCAACAGAGAAACTATTTACAGGATGATCTGCAACATCTTAAAATAAATCATCTACACAAGAACTGTTTTGAGAAATTGAAGTCATGAAAAATATGAATATTGTGAAATATTGACATGTGCATTTGACATATGAGATTGATTGAATTAAATATTACTTTCTCTGCCTTGTTGAATGGAGTGGAGTAGCGAGATTTGAGCAGCTCTTAACAGNATTGATTGAATTAAATATTACTTTCTCTGCCTTGTTGAATGGAGTGGAGTAGCGAGATTTGAGCAGCTCTTAACAGTGAGGTCTTGAGATCCGACGAGGGTGATGTGAGGTGAGTATGGAGCAGCACCAAAATACAAGGGTGGGGGAAATGGGATATCCCCGAGAAAACCTGCCAACCAGCAGCATCTGCTAGTACAGTTCCCACTTGTGCAAATACGAGTGTGACCCCACCNATTGATTGAATTAAATATTACTTTCTCTGCCTTGTTGAATGGAGTGGAGTAGCGAGATTTGAGCAGCTCTTAACAGCGAGGTCTTGAGATCCGACGAGGGTGATGTGAGGTGAGTATGGAGCAGCACCAAAATGCAAGGGTGGGGGAAATGGGATACCCCCGAGAAAACCTGCCAACCAGCAGCATCTGCTAGTACAGTTCCCACTTGTGCAAATACGAGTGTGACCCCACCNCCCCCGAGAAAACCTGCCAACCAGCAGCATCTGCTAGTACAGTTCCCACTTGTGCAAATACGAGTGTGACCCCACCAGGTATCGAATCCAGTTTGCCTTGGTGGGAGGCTAGCGGTTTGACCGCTTAGCTACCAAGGCCCCCTACCTCATCACTGAAGATGTAACAGCAACAGCTGCAGTTTATCGTTGTCTTCTGACGAGCATAGCAAATACATAATTGTAACGTAATGTACGCTCATGCAATGTACGATAAGCATAGGTGTTAATATGTGCTCTGCTAATCTTACCCCTTTACTTAATGGCAAAACACTTGATTACCACAACGGTGCACCGTCTAATTGTGTGAGTGTGGCGTAGTGGCGGAAGCGGTACGTGTGATGTATTTTGCAGGTAGGTAGAATGTACATTGTACACCCTGGTTGTGCAGTCACAAATGTCAAAATTGGGTGTGAGAGTTGTTTACTGCTTGAAAATAAAAAAGAATGCCCCTTTAACGCCTTGATTACTTATGAACAGTGCAAAAACTTGAACTCGAGACTTACTATAGTGACACATAAGCCAGTCTGACGAGGCAGTGGCACCGTCCAGACTGTAGGCAGGCAAACACACACACACTTGTATAATCTTAACAACTGAAGTGACGTGTACAATTTGTACACTCAGGAACGCTGCAGTCTTGTAGCAATATATTTGAAAACTAAAACAAGCACTCCTGCGACAGGAATACCGGAAGAAAAATTGCTACTTTACTCGCTACTGGAATGACAAAACTGAGTTAGTACGTTTCAGAAATTTGGAAATGTAATTGACGTTCAAATTTACTCAGGTTTTCCAGAAAATTCCAATAATTCAATCCAGATGGCATTAATTGAAAATTTTGCTACTGCTCTGAGACTTTGAAAGAAAATATTGGTAATTTTAATACAATACTTTGCTTGAGGCAGTAACCTTCGTTACACTAGCGCCCTCATGATGGTTCAGAATTGTTTATTCAAAATGTTCAAATTCTGCCAAATCTTAAAAGACGTAATTCAAATAAAACTTGCGCCGAAACAGCTATCCGCAGGCTGGAAACTCAGTTCAGGGTTACTCGTAGTAAATGTTGGGAAAAGTCATTAACATGATAAAACAACATAACATAGCGGTGTGAAAAATGTTAGAAATTCCATACTGACTGTGGTACTTAAAACTGAATTTTGAGGTTCGTTGGCTTTATTAAATTGCCAAAAAAAAATTTTCATCTTAGAGGTTTTGGAGTTTCCGTTGATCAGGAACAGCGACGGGGCATCCTTCCAGATGCACAGGAGCAGTGGGTGATGTCTTCCCTAGGTAAGTGCACGCGTACAGTTCTTATTGGCACCTAACTGACTTCGTAGAAGTTCTGACTAACCTCACTGAATCTACACGGGTGGAGACTGTACAGGTGTGCTTCTTACATTTAACATCTTGCGTCTTCGTCTACTTAAGAAGGCCTGCAGATTCAGATGTGCGAACTCTGTTTTTTTCCCTATAAAAATCTAAATATAGCACCTAGTGTGCAGTCAGTCCACCCAGGCTGACTGCCTGAAATCACGTAACAAGATTTCTGTCTTCTTTCTCAAAATCTGAACTTAAGAATGTTCCTTTAAAACTTGCCAAACACGAGGGGCTAAAGGGGATCAGGCCCCGCCATCTTGGATTTATTTATTTTCGGCTACCACCCACAAATGTGGACTTTGGATGGATTTTTTCCGGACATGACATAGGGTATAACTTAATGCGTGCGTTTTCTGAAATCTGTTCTGTTCGAATGGCATAGCTATTATGACCTCAGTATAGTCGCTCTCACAAAATAATCAATTATTTTACCTCGGCTGTTACAAGTTAGCAAAATTTCAAACGCAGAGAAGCTGTAACAATTCAAGAACATTAAGGAAGGTATTATTCATGCATTGCGGTGCCAAAAATCGTAATGCACCTCCTGAAATCAAATTTGTGGCGGAAAATCTATAAAAATAATTAGACAGCGACTGATCCTCCCCCTCCCCCTTAATCCAAAATTATTCCTACGGCCACTTAAAATCTTCCCCAGCGATCAAAAAGCATAGAATCATATGACCTTGTAAATACACATACTGAAATGCAAAAAAANCTTAAAATCTTCCCCAGCGATCAAAAAGCATAGAATCATATGACCTTGTAAATACACATACTGAAATGCAAAAAAATTGAAAAACACATAAATATGCTGCAAAGTTAAAATACATTTGCTAAAAATAAATATTTAGCAATCTGTNAAAAAAAATTGAAAAACACATAAATATGCTGCAAAGTTAAAATACATTTGCTAAAAATAAATATTTAGCAATCTGTCTCAAACAATGGCTCAAAACAATAAATTTATCTTGCCAAAAAAAATTAATAATCTGAAAAATAATATTGAACCTGTTAAACATAAAATTACAAATTAACGTATATTTATCTTACGGCTTCAAATATGTGTGTTACATAGATGTATATGATAGGTAAATTTTACATCAAGAACAAGGCTGATGATCAGCGTTTCTTCGCACCAGCATTGTAGTGTATGTAATGTATTTACTTAGGAGAGCTTGGCACTAGGGCAGAATAGTAGCATATGTTTGTCAGTATTGTTCAAGTACAAACAAAGTACAAAAATGCATGTGCTTTTTGTGACACTAGCATCATAATTAAAAATCAAATATGCCTATTAATCTAACAAAAAAAACTCACAAAATTAAATTTTTGTGTATAATTATAGTAAAAAAACAANCTCACAAAATTAAATTTTTGTGTATAATTATAGTAAAAAAACAAAACTACACTGAAGAGCCAAAAAAAAACTGGTATAGGCGTGCGTATGCAAATAACAGAGGTATGGAACCAATCAGAGTAACGCGACGCGGTCGGCAGCTAGATCGGATACTGCTGCTACAATGGCAGGTTATCAAGATTTAAGTGAGTTTCAACGTGGTGTTATAGTCGACGCACGAGAGATGGGACATAGCATCTCCGAGGTAGCGATAACATTTGGATGTTCGCGTACGACCATTTCACGAGTGTACCGTGAATATCGGGAATCCGGTAAAACATCAAATCTTCGACATCGCTGCGGCCGGAAGAATATCGTGAACGAACGGGACAAACGACGACTGACGAGAATCATTAAACGTGACAGACGTGCAACTCTTTCTCAAATCGGCGCAGATTGGATTTGTGGACTGCCCTGCAGGATTCATGGTTTAAATTGCCTCCTGCATACCTTCAGACATTAGTCGAGTCCATGCCACGTCGTCTTGCGGCACTTCTGCGTGCTCAGGGGGCCCTACACGATATTAGGCAGGTGTACCAGTTTTTTTGGCTCTTCATGTACTAATTTAATTAATTTTGGTTTCTTTAAAAAATATTTTAGTATTTTTTTTAAATTTATTATCTTTTTGCATGAATACTTTATGTTAAGTTTTCATTTCTGTTAGTCATATCTATGTAACGAATTACATTATTTATTTCCAGTACCCAATCATGCTAAAATCGTTATACATTTAAACAATGTCTTAAACAATTCAACTGGTATCAATGTAAAAAATTAAGAGGCATTTTTTCTCATGGACTTTCAATAGTTATGTTTATTACAGATATAAAAATGTTACATTAACTGTCAATACAACCAAAATTATTAAATATTTTTTTAATGTGCCAAAACAGAACTTAGTGTAACCATAAATAATAGTAGCAGAACATTCATCAAAAAAATAACCCTCATTCACTTAATTTTTCCTTAGAAATATGACAACAGAAACCCTAACTTCATCCATACACAACTAACCCTGACACACAATTAACAGTCACTTAATTTTTTTTTTTTTTTTTTTAAATTTGCATTTCAATTTCAATGTCTTTCAATTTTGACTCTTTTTTTTGGTCCAGAATTTCAATTATTTTTATGGTTTATTTCGTCTGCCATTTCAAGTTTTTTCTATTTTCCATGACATAATTATAAACGTTTTTTGCTGATTCACCGTTCTTTCTTTTCAAAGTTTTTCTTCGAAAACCACCCAATGGTGAACTACTCGCACTGAGTTTTTTGCTTGATGATGGCTTGGCTGCTGTTGTTACCAGCAACGGTGCTGATACGGCAGCTGCAGCTGTAACCAGCAGCAACTGTTGCCGCAGCTGTAACCAGTTACAACTGTTGTTGATGCAACTGTTGTTGATGGTGCCGGTGCCACTCCCTTGGCAACTTGTATTGAATTTCCCGGCATGGATGCTGATGGGGCAATTGCATCTTCGATGTAGTATATTTCCTGGAAAAAAAAAATTCATGTAGGTATCAATTCAATACTAGTGATTCACACTTTTTAAAGCGCAAATTTAAGATATTGCAAAATTTGCTATAGTCGGTTCATGACTGGAAGAGACTTTCTTGAAGCCCTGCTAAAGATCTACTTTCAAGCCCATTTCGTATCCTTCTGCCAAAGGGTAAACAAACATTGCCATGTGGCAGTCACATGGCAGTGTTTACATTCCACTTTGTGTGTGTGTGTACATGTGTTCGTACATGCACGTACCCATCATAAAAGTAACGTATATATTATTAATGGATATTCCACAAGCGTAAAATTTTTAATCTTGAGAATTTCACACAAAAGAATATGTGATGCAAGCGAAAAACATTTCATTA
>NQII01002498.1:5689-23513 GCA_002778355.1 Clitarchus hookeri | reverse complement strand
CAACATATAACGTAAAATACAATAAATAAAATTTTAAGCAAACGTGAAATAAATTTAAAAAATATTAAACACGTGAGAACGCACTACGAGAAATCTCTTATATAGGTATCAGAAACGAAAGAAATCGGCACAACGAGAAATAATAAAGAGAGGATATTAGTAAAAAAAAAAACCAGTAAATGAATTATTATTGGTTAAACAAGATAATCGCACCAATTCTCTGGCACGTGTGTCGACCACATCTCGCCAACAACACACGGAACGAAGGTTTGTAAACAAATGGCCGCTCTACTTTCACCTTGAGCGTGATCTTGTGAGTATGCAAGAAACATTGAAATCAAAGTACGTTAGCATCACGTCATTAATAATTGGCATAATAAGATACAAGTCTTTTCGAAACCCATTTGTAAGCGATAAATTAACAATTACGTTAAAACTTTAGAACTATTTCCTCTCTTTGTGCTGGCAACCTAACGGCATAACTGTATCCGCGCTCGCCGCTGTTTGTAATGTTATATGCATGTAGCTAACGTCTAGGGTGTTTTTTCAAAGGTTGATTTTCAAAAGTTTCTTCCAGTCGTGAACCGACTATAGTAACAATTTGTAAACAAATATTATTTATCCATAATTATTTTTAATTATTATTTAAATTACCATCAATTTTATTACATTTATTCACACTAATATTGCAATACGCATTTCAATTTTTTCTGTAAAATTGTGGCCTATTATATTACTTGTTTTCCCTTCAAAAGTAGTATAATCACACATTTCTTTTCTATAGCCAAGTTCCAAGCTAGCATCAAAGATTTACTTAAAATTTTCACAAGTTGCTAAGGTAACACATTTATATTTAGGTTTGTAATGCTCTAGTAATTTTTTTTTTTTAGCTTTTCTGCAACATTGTGTCATTAAGGCTACGTTAGCAAAGATAGGAGGATTTGCAGGCACAGCAGTTGCAGTAAGCGTACTGTAAAACATTTTTAAGAAGTTTTGCATTAAGATCATTTCTTTATTCTTTTGAAAACTTTTTTAGGTTAATAAATCAATTTTTTTCCCAAATATTTAAATAAACATTTTATGTATTTAGTCTTGGTGTACGATGGTCACATAGCATTCCATCCAGCTGACAATGAAATGTAAAATTCATGTGCTAGAGAGTAAAACTCATATGCCGGAGAGATAAAATTTATGGCTTACATGGCATCATTAGTGTGCATTACCACCAGTCGCGGCTCATGATGGACGCGTTTGATGCACTGCTTCACATAAAGTTTAAAAGAAAAATTTATTTACTTTATTCTTAAGAGTTCTGCGTAATTCATTATACACCCAACTCTCCCATGATTTAAAGACAAAACAAATTGGTTCTCAGGGCGGTCTTTCACCGAGGGATTAAGTGCTGCTGGAATGCACAGCTAACAGTACTGATAACGCGCTCGCTGCTTCGCCTCAGTAGTGCAGGACTGGAAAGCTAAAAGTGGTGATATGGCCGGTTTTTGACGGGCACGATGCTGTAAACTAGACTTGTTTTATCTTGGGTTGACGTGACGTGCTGTGGCAGTCCATATTTGTTCCACTTCAATACCCGAATACTTAGTTGTAAGAACGTAAGCTTTCGGTGCTCGGCGGAAGAAGCAACTCCTGACAGGTAATTAATCTACGTTGACATGGCATTTTATCTGTTTTATCGCTACATGGTTGACTGTGTAAAACACGAACCTGCAGTGAACGATACTGTGTGTAACATTAGAGAAACGCCTTTTAATCGGTGGAACGGGCGATGGCCGGAAAACTTGCTAGTGCATGGAGATGAAAAAATAATACCAATTGTGGACTATCGAAATTTGTGCAAGTGTTGAGGCATCTGGACTTAAAACGAAAATTCGGCGAGAAATAGTTATTTGCGGATATACTGGAAATAGTCCATGATACAAAAAATATTGCAGAGACCATTATTGTCTATGATTTATTTGCAGACAATTTTCATTCCATACTTTTTTTTATGACACACCGTTTTTAGAATATTGCCCGAAATGTAGGTGTTTCTGTGAGATCAAGGAACGTGAATACGACTGTTGACTGTTCGTTATTGGGAAAAGTGAATTAATTGACAGATTTTAGCATAACGGGCATGTACTTCTGGCAGCAATCCCTTCCCAACTCAATACATTTACAATTCTATTCCCACTGTTCCACTCTTTGCTCATGGCGCCGTTTCTGCTTCAGGACTCACGAGCCGCCGCTGGTTACTGCTGTATCAATGCACCGCCATTTGGAATTGCCTCAAATTTCTGGAGATAGTAGTCCATACCTCATCACTCATCATCACCTGGGTTGCAAGGTAGATCATCTGGGGTAGTATGAGCACTGTCTGGAACACAGATTCATTAAGTAGGTATTATATTTCATAACAAGTAAAAAAAAAACACAGAAAAAGAACAATTATTGTGTAAACTGTATGTCATTTGACACAGCTGCAGTAGGATTTTTTTTAAAGCATTATGAAACACTGATGTTGTGGGTGTACCCTTTTTTACTTACTTTTTAATAATGAACTAATAAAATGGAAACCCAGCAAATGTGTACTATCTTGTGTTATATAGCAAAAAACATTTTATTATAGAATGACTATACGTAAAATTACTATGATGACAAAAATAGAAACATTATATAAAATCAAATGAATACATGAGCAAAAGCCCCTACGCAACAAAAATCTTTCATGCAAAATCTTCAACATCAATTTCATTAGGTAAATATAAATAAATATTATTTTTCCTAATTCATATTTAATTTTTTTTGTAAATAACATCTGTCACTAGATAATTACAAGCAAATATTTTGGAATGCAATTTAAAACAATTGTTTGAAAATATGAGGGTTGCAAGAATGCTATGCCTAACCTTTACAAAAAGTCACATATACAAAATGGAAGGTAGACTTTATAAACTATAAATAACTGTAGTTAAAACTTCCTAGCAAATACTATATTCTAAAATATACCATAAGGGATAGGTCTACGAAAATCAGGGACATTGTGAGGTAAAAAGAAAAACAAAAAAAAATTTTATTACACTTTTTACATATGTAAATATAATGCACGTAACCACAAAGGTAAACCACGAATCTAGTCAGAACTTTAAAAAAACCACCTTTTCGGGAATTAATGTTTGGCGCTACTCGCCACCTGTTGTATACAGAGTGGTTCGTAGGCTACGAGTTACCATTCACTGGCGCAGACTATGGGTGCCTTGGATGTTGAATAGGGGTAAACAATAACTTGGTTTCTCAGTCTATATTGGGCAATAACAATACAAAATAGACACCCAACTCCGGGACGGTAGCCCGCAAGTTGGGGGCCTTAAGGGCGAATTTGGGGACTCTAAGGCTCCTTGAGCGGCGAACGCTGGCACTTAGCTGTATTTCCTGTTGAGGTTGTTCCGGCGGTAGGTTGAGGTCCGGTCAGCTGGGCGGCCCTTCACGGGCCCTCGGCTTGGTCTCGTTGATGTGGTGGACACAGCTGGCTTCCTCCTTCAGCCTCGGTGGCGGCTCTCCACGACTGACTGTTCCGGGGTTCTCTCCTCGGCGACCCCACGACACGACTGACTCCCTCCTTTTTCTGCTTTTCCGCGTCTTGACTTTTAACATCTCCTCGGCGACACCCCAGATCCTCCCTCTTCTCCCCCGCGACTCACCCAGAGCGCCTCTGCGTCAACGCCAAACCCCGTTAGCGTTTCCCACGCATCTTACTCGGGGCGCCTCGGTGTAACCGCCAGACCCTGTCAGCGTTTCTCACGCTTTCTCAATCCCGGAAAACCTCTCGTCGGCGAATCGCTAGTTTCGCCATGGTTCTCAGCGGGCGACATGTGGTAAACAAACTTACCTCATGCCACACACCATCTGTCACCGTGTCGGTCGGCTCGGCTCATGGAACTCGCGTTGTCTGTACTGCGTCATTCTCGGTAGAAGTCGGGTCCCTCTCGGTCCCAGCAGGTAGCCAAGGCTGAATTCTCCTGGTCTTGTTACACGTCTTATAAGGGGGCGTCTCGCCCCGCACTGGGACCTGGGGCGGAAGGCTGTGTCTCCATCCTCTCGTTCTGGTGTCCTGGGACTATCTGCAGACTGCAGCGGGTACTTGTCATCAGGTCGGCTGCGGTCCCCTGGTACTTCCTTGCTTCCTCTATATTTCTTGGGTTCGGTTCTGCGTCTGTGCAAAATTGTAAGGGGCGTCTTGGTGTTGTCCCATACGCGCTGCTTGTTTCATTCCCCACTCTCTCTGCCCTGTTCCATCTTCTCTCACTTTCCTTTTTTTCTCCACTTTCACCTACTTTCTCTTCCTCGTTCGCTTCCTGCCTCCATTCATTTCCTCGCTCTCCCTTTCCTCATCTGTTCTCTTTGTCTCGCTTCCTCTCCTTCGCTCGCCCGTTCTCGCTCGCTCGCTCGCTCGCCCTTCCTCTCTCCTTCTCGTTCCTGCATACTTTCGGTCCTGTAAGAGGGTCTTACCGGCGCTCCGGATGCTGTTATCGGCCGGTGCGGTTTCTCGGGTGTCCTAGGGACTCTGACTGAGTTAGCGTGTTGGTGTAACGGTGCTGGTGGCTGTGCGTTTTTATCCATTTTGCTCTCTTATCTCCACGTCATTGTCCACCATCCGGTGGTCTACTGCGGATTTCCTCTGGGTCGTCCTTCGGTGACAGTGCTGGGATCCCAGAGGTACGACTGGAATACACCGGGGTCTCATTACCCATGGCTGACGAACATAGGTGCTTTCCTAAGTTGTCTGGTTGCTGCTTTCTTAGTCCCCACCGCGGGGGGCAGACTCCTTACTTTTCCTTGGTCAGGTGGTACAAGGGGGTGTAATTCGTTGGTCTGTCCCCTCTCTGGTTCGACTTCTGGGTATTTATCTTCGGCATCGAACCTTCGGTCAGGCAGGGGCCTGTTCTGGACCGCCCTTGTATTTTCTTTGGGCCCATAGGTGTGGGATTTGGGTATAGGGTGTATCTGGTTCTTTGCCACCTTCTGCATTTTTCCCATCTCGTCCTCTGCCCAGTACACATTTCCTCGTCGCCCTACTACTACATATGGCCCTTCCCATTTAGGCGCAAATCCGGCACAGAATTTGGCACTGGCTTGGCTCAAAAGATGGTTGCGTAGTAATACGTGACTACCATCAGGCAAGTGGCGTCCGACAGTCGCTTGTTCTGGGTACGCTGGATATACCGTTGTTTGTTTCTCCGAGCTGCCCCTGTTACCCGGATCGCTGCTCTTCTTATTTCTTCGGGGGCGGGAAGGTTTGTAGGTTCGGTTTCCCACTGCTACTCACCGGGTCGTCAGAGGTTGTATCCCAGTATCAGATGGCTGGGAGAAATTCCAATGGCGTCATTGTGCCGGCGTCGCAATGTATACAGGATTTCAGGAAGCTGTATGTCCCATTGCATATGATTGGCGCCCATTCTTATGCGCATGCTCTTTTTCAACTCCTGGTTCCGGCATTTGGCCTGTGGGTGGTAGGCTGGAGTCGTCCGGCTTTCCGCCCCCCACGTCTTGCAGACTTTCGTCCACTTTGTACCCGTAAACTAGGATCTATTGTCTGTCGACACACATTTCGGATATCCCCATCGTGGAAGACCTCTCGCTCCATTTGTCGGATAATCGTGGTTGCCTTCTGATTGGGTAACAGAAACGCTTCTGTCCACCTGGAAAACTGGTCTGTCACGACTAGGAGGTATCTCTTTCCTCGGTGTGTGCATGGGTAGGGGCCCGTGATGTCGGCGGCTATGTGGGTCCATGGCGTTTTCGGCCGACAGGGTGTGTATCTCATCATCGGTATTTGTTAGGCTTTGTGTTCACAACAAGTCCGACATCGGGCGACTTATTCTCTAACATCCCGGCTGATTCCTTGCCATGTGTACCTGTTGGTCAGGGCCCTTAAGGTCTGGTGAAAACTCAGATGTCCTGCGTGGGGGTGATCACGGTGGTGCTCGCAGATACTAGTTCGTAGCTCGTGGGGGACCCAGATTTTCCACTGATCTGTTTGCAGGTGCGTTCTCGTCCAGATTATGCCATCTCTTCCCTCGTATCGGTCTGGATATATCCTCATTAACTCCTGTAATTCGGGGTCGGCCTGCTGTTGGTCTCGTAACAGATCCTTGCTTTCGTAGAACTTAATTAACTGTAGCTCCATGTTATCTGCCCGTGTAATTTTTGGGAGAAAGGGGGTGGCATTCGCTCCCAGTCGTCGATTCCTCTCTCCTTGTTGGGCATCTGCGTTCGGTGGGATAAGGCATCGGACAACTCGTTGGTCGAGCCCTGGCAATGCTCGATTGTGAATGAAAATTCCATTATAAATAAGGCCCACCTACCCATTTTTGCCTTTTCGTTACTCATGGTTTTAGCCATGTAAGGGCCTTATTATCGGTTCTGAGATTGAATGGTCGATCCTCAAGGTAATAGCGGTATTTGCTGACTGCCCAAATAACCGCCAGGCACTCCTGTTCATTACTATGGTAGCGGCGTTCAGTCTCGTTTAGCATAGTACTATCGTACGCTATAATCCGTCGCTGGTTTTGTGACTGCTCCTGGTAGTACAGCACACATTACGGTTCTGCTTGCGTCAGTCTGTAAGATTAGGGGTAATTCTGGCAGAGGCCAGTAGAGCATGGTTATGTCGCAATAGCGCGCCTTTAATTTTCTAAATGCTACTTCGTGTCGGTCGGTCCACTTCCAGCAAGTTTGTTTGGGTAGGAGTTCGTTGAGGGGGGCCATAATGGGAGCGACATCTGCTATAAAACCTCGGAGCCAATTGTATAATCCCAGAAAACGCTTCAATTGTCTCCGGTTGGTTGGTACTCTAGCCTCCTCAATCTCCCGCATTTTCTCTGGCTTCGGATAGTTCCCGTCCGTGGTAATTACGTGCCCTAAATATTCTACCCAGATCTTCCCGAAGTGGCACTTCTCCAGTCGGCAAGTAAGTCCAAGGAGTATAAATCGTTCCAGGACTTTTTGCAAGTGTACCTGGTGTTCCTCCCATGTGAGTGAATATACAATCACATCGTCCGGTATGCCAGGCAAAACTGGCCGCCATAACCTGTCAAAACTACTGCTGACATAAATTGTTGGAAAGTAGCAAGTGCATTCTTCAACCCGAAGGGCATTACAAGAAACTGCAGCGTTTTGCCTTCTGTGGTAGTAAACGTCTATTTCCTGGACCCTCGGTGTACCGGGATTTGCCAGTACCTACTGCGCATGTCTAGAGTGGAGAATATGCACGCGTCTCCTAGGTCGCGAAGCATATTAGCCAGGTTTATAGTTAGGGGTGCTATCAGATATGTGACATCGTTTAAGGCTTGGTAGTGGACACAAAAGAGGAGTTCCCCATCTTTCTTTGGCACAAGCACCACTCTGGCGATATACGGTTAGTCAGTCGGCTCCACTATACCTTGTGCTTTCAAGTTGTGTGCTTACAAGAATTGTTTGAGGAAACTTTTTATACCTAAAATCAATAAATACCATATAAGAAGTCCACATTCTTGACAGTTGGCAATCGCCGCGCCTTTTAGTTTATATATCCATTCCCCATCAACTGGTGTGTCAAGAATAGGCATTATGTGGTGAGTCAGCACGTCCAGGAGGTGCTGCTCCGTGTGGCAATTGGTGAACTGCTTGGGTGGCGCTGCATTCGTAAACGGAGCTTGGTGGACGTGTGTAGGGTCGTTCGTAAACGCGGTACACGAAATATATGTTACTTTAAAAATTATACAGAGCTTGCAGGAAAATTAAAACCATTTGTATATGCGCCTAAATACTTTATTTTAAACAACAAAACTATAATATGGTTTTGGGTGTAGTTCGGGATATAGATAACAGATAGCATGGAAGAGCATGTTGTAACAGATGGCAGCACATGGTTGGAGAGTCTGGAAACTTTCGATTTTTTCGTTACATTTGGATACGGATCGTTTTATTGTGCATCTCATTTTGAACACCTATACAACACTAAAAACTGCTGTTTTATGACCACATAAAATAAAATGTATAAATTAATCTACAAATCTTTCTTATCTGATGTACGTCAACACTGCTCTCAGAATAGCCAACGTAATATTAATTTTTGTTCGTTCGTGCATCAGCTGATACAGGATTTTGCAAATTGCACGTTGTTTGTTTTGAATGCATCAAGTGCCACTCACTGACTGTCAGAATGTGGCCTTCTTATCTGAAATGAACTATACACTTGGTAGATTCAGTTCAGTGCAGTATTAGGCTTATTTTTTGTGTGAATTGAAAATATTTTGCTGATCCTATTATTTTTGGGAAAGGACATCTCAATGACAATGTTTTCAAAAAATGTCTGATAATACTAGGGTGGCCAGACATCCTGTTTTTAACAGGACTTTTTTTTTTTTTTTTTTTTTTTTTTTCGTGATCTGTCCTGGTGTCTCGGCAAATTTCTAACGAGATGCCAAATGCCCTGTTTTTTTTCCAAATGTGCATCAAATGGCTTTTTAATTAATTTAATTCTTTCAAGTATTCCACCTCTATAATATGACATTTTTAACAGTTTTTTTTATCATAAATATGTTTCCCAAGATGAGAGAACGCATACAGATTCAGACAGTAAAGCTCACTTCTTTTTTTTTTCCTTCCTGATGTTTTCACATTAATTGACTTGGTTACCACCAGATAGCACCCGATACCCAGTTTCCGCTTTGTCTTTCTTCAGTTGTCAAAGGTCCACCTGCTTGTATGTGTGAAATATGTTGGCAGTTGTAAAGTTAAAATTTCATTCATAAAATGATTTTGACACAGTGCAGTTCCACTTAAATAATAAGACGTACTTTGAATGAATAATAGTCACTATTAAATAGTGTTATTTGATGATAGGATGAAGTCTTGTTGTAGCAGTGAGTTCCCTAATATTGAACTGGAACTGTAAGACTTAGAAGGAACTCTTGTGCTCAATGTCATTCAAGTGTCCTGTTTTGTCCAGTTTTTTTTAAGGGAAATTTTGTAAAATGTCCTGATTTGTAAGCTTATAAATCTGGTCAACCTAGATGATACTTCTTGGAGGCTCTTTCTTTGCAGCAGGAAATATTCTACAAAACTAAAGGAATAGGATGTCGCTGAGAAAACTTGAGACTGCTGGTCTTCCTAAAAAAAAAGAAAAACTTGCTTATAATTATGATTATTAAACTGTACCTACACAAACACTGTTAAATTGCATTTGACTTTGCAATGAGTGCTGATATTGTATGCTCTGCCCTTACTGTACCCACAAGTAAACAGTTTTGTTAAAATAAACACTCTGAAATTGCTGAATTGCCTATATTAAACTTTAATAATTGGTAACAAAATCTCTATATGCTGATTATTACTCTCACAACCGGTAATTGAGTCAGTAATTGGTACAGTAATATCAGTGCACCACTAAATTTTTCAAAATAAAAAAAAATTACATGGTTATAATTTGAAAAATCTGCATTGAAAAATCAAATGTAATTTGTGTCTACAAAAGTGTGCGATATCTAATGTAAATGATAAAAATCGAAAAATATGTGATCCAATTTGAAAAAAGCTTCAAAATTCAAGAATAATATTTTGATTCAAAATTCAGTGTGATTTAAAAAAATGCTGATTTACAGACCTCTACAAAATACACAGTGGAAGGATTATTACTGCACCTCTCCCTTCAGGTAGCTGGTGTTTGGAGTAAAGTTGGGCAGATGTATTTTTTCACTTTTACGTTGTATGCATAGTGCTCAGTGAAACGGAGAACTTCTGTGGCTGAGTTTACTAATGTGTTTTCAGGCCACAGGGTTCTGGGTTTGAATCCCAGTTAAGCAGTAGATGTAAGTACAAACATTTCTAGATGCAAGTTTTGGTTAGTTTATTTTGTGAGCCTCCTCTGATTAGTCAAATGGCATAAAAGTGAGTTCATTAGCAAGACCAAAAAAAAAAGTGTATTTATTGCTAGGTCTAGGGGATTTATTTATGTAGATAACTGATGTGCTGTAGAGGGAAGATGATGCTTATGGTGAGTGGATGGCTTCCTACAATGGGAACACGTGTATTCCAGGTGAGGTGGCTCGGAAGTGCCTGATTGTGGAGGAGATAACGTTTGAAGATGACACAGCGGGTCAGGAGCTTGAAGAGGGTGCGACAGGTGAATATCACTACAGATATTTGGTGGTCACGGCTACGTGAAGTTATGTTATTAATAAGCAACACAAGTTGTGGGCTTGAGTTTTTCTGTCTTTTTGTGTGATGTATGTTTTAATATTTATTCCTACTTGCGCCAGCCTTTAATCAAAATTATCTTAACACAGACAATCTATCAGACTTTCCGCACAATTCTTTCTTGACAGGATTCAATGCAATTGTTGCCAAATATTAAAGTGGAAAATTTGTAATGTGCTATATCTTGAATGACAAAAGTAATTTTTGGTGATGCGCGAAGTTTGATTTCCCCAGCTTCAAGTTGAGTAGAGTCAGGTTCCATGAAATTCGAGTCGAGTTCAGTATAACATTTTTGAGTTAAAATCGAGTTTGCACTACAAATGTAGATGTGTACCTATGTACACAGATATAATGCCTGCCCCCTTATAACTTCCTCCCCCTCTTATAGTCACAGTTTACCAAGAAAAAAGTTTGGGACTATTTCTACCAATATGAATTGCCTGGGTAAGTGATTCCCAGCGCTACATTTTCCCCTCTCACCAACGAGTGAATGACTATGGTAGGAATGGTAATGTCAGCCACATGATGCTGATAGAAAAAAAGAGATAACTGTCACAGGGGTGGAGTGGAGGGGGGTGGGGGTAACTTTCAGGCTGGTCTATCAGCATGCTGCCGAGTGAGCATACAAGCAGTCCACATTTAAAGTTTTTGTTATCTAATAGTTGTTCTTTTTTTACGCGTTTTTTTTTTAATTAATCAGATAAGAAAAGCAATGAAAGGTTTACTGTTGGGCTTAAGTATTTCTGCCAAAGGTGTGACGTGCCACGAGACAAAGGCTTTTCATGTTTAAATACTATACGGCATATGGTTGTACATATTTGTGTCGTGCTGAGACTGTCCCTGTCAACCTTGACAAGTTACCGGTATAGCATTACTAGGGGTAGTGATATTTCACGAAAAGATTTCGAGACAAGATACAGTCCAAAGCACTGTAGGGTCGCCCAGCTTCTTTGATTGGCTAAAACATGTTCTGGCCCACGTTAACAGTTTGCTCACGAATCACGAAGGTTCAGTGGCAGAGTTACTTCGTCCTGAGTGGCTTGGTCAAAGATGGACACGGCACCAGCAGCCAATGGAGGTATAACAACAGCTGAGGTGTGTATATAGTATTGCAGTCTACTGTCTGCTCAGATTTTTACGCGGAAAGTCACTGGCATTACTATAGATTGAAGTATATGTTTATTTATTGTAATTTCTGTTTAAAACTTTATAACAAACATTTTTGAGTATTTTTGTAAATTTACCCTCAGGTAATATTTTGTTTCAATGAAAATNTTTAAAACTTTATAACAAACATTTTTGAGTATTTTTGTAAATTTACCCTCAGGTAATATTTTGTTTCAATGAAAATTAATCCTGAGTATTAAGTTTGAAAATAACTGTTTTGAATTATGTTTATCAGTTCAATTAAATTTTTGGTAATGACAGATATTGTTAATTGTGGTTGCTAAGTAAAGTATTTAAACAAATAATATTTGTTTATTACACATATTCATAGAACTGTGTACTTGGAAACTTTATTGAAATTTGTAATTTTTGTAATATGCGGTGAAGCTGATATCTCGCTTTGGAATGAGTATCTTGTTTATTGTGTTAACTGTTTGGAACTTATTAAAANATATGCGGTGAAGCTGATATCTCGCTTTGGAATGAGTATCTTGTTTATTGTGTTAACTGTTTGGAACTTATTAAAAATTTTTTAACAAAGCTTAGCTTGGAAAAGATCACTTTCTGCTCATTTCTTCTCATGCAGCATGACGTAGGGCTTGGAGACATCAACTTGGCTTTTTTTTTGTTATAATGCTGCGCTGATGTAAAGTTAGTTNACAGCATGACGTAGGGCTTGGAGACATCAACTTGGCTTTTTTTTTGTTATAATGCTGCGCTGATGTAAAGTTAGTTAGAAATGCTGAAATAAATGTCTTAGTTCTGCAATTGCATCAACAATAGCAGTGAAGAGGCCCTCAAGCGCAATATTAAGTAATTTAGAATTTTTTGTGCATCGACTGCAAGACCTCCATCCTCAGAATGCGAGCTAGGCTTGGAAAGACCGGGCCGCGAATGCAGCTATCGTCAAACTTGAGAGATATAAATTTATTTTTATCTTGATTGCCACCCTATAAACATGTAAATAAAAGTGTTCTATCCCCCCTTTTTTTTCCCATACGCATGCTTACCTAAACTGTAACATGATAAATGTAAAATTGGTTATTGTGTTAAGAACATTTAAAAGTAATGCATATAAACTTTCTTTGACATATTTGAAAAGGAAAGAATTTCAGTTAATTTTGACATTTTACCCAGTGGTTAGTTACGCTTAGCTACACCATGTTTCGTGATTTCCTCAGGAGATTGTATTAAAGACCTAAGTACCTGATTTCAGTTAAGATCTCAGTGAATGAAAGGCACCCAATAAAATAAAACATTAATTTATTCAGTATAGAAGTGTTTGCTAAGAAAAGATGGTTGGTCTTGCATGTAAAAATATTAGTTCTGGGCAGCATCCGTATTAATTATTCTGTAGTTAAACTTCAACTCTTCCGAAAACTTTTCTGAATAGGTTTTCACCCCAATTAAATTCCCNTATTAATTATTCTGTAGTTAAACTTCAACTCTTCCGAAAACTTTTCTGAATAGGTTTTCACCCCAATTAAATTCCCATTATATGTTCGTTTTATTTCGTGCCGGAAGAGAATTGATCGGAGGTTTTACTCGTTGAACATACATGCAAAGTGCATGTGTATCTATGTGTGTTTCTGTTCTGTTACAGTCCATGGACACTCGTACAGCTTCTTAGAAGGTTTTTTTTTATTTGTTCTTTGTCATGTGTCTAATTTCATTAGTGCTTCAAAATGCTCTTAAGTTTACCTTGTTAGGAATTGTTTTCTCTGTTATCTGTTCCTATACAAAATATGGTAGATACATGTACTACGTAGTATATCCTCGCTGTCATACCACTATAATATTTAGAGGCTACTTCACAGAGATATTAAGATTAAATACACTATATAATTGACTACCCGTAACGTGGGGCAACAGGTAGAGGAACATCAATCATACACAGTGATTTTGTGCCATCAATATTTTGTCGTTTGTTAAAATATGGGTGCAGAAAAATGTCTCTGTTAGTATAATTGAATGCCATGGGGTGTTACAGACTCCCCGAAGTCTGGCTGGTTATTGGTTTCACTCGCGGTTAGATTCTCTTCACTCTCGGGTCGTGGTGCTGGCCTGATTGTGTCTTATTATTTGACTAATAAAGCTTTGTGGCCTCACGAAAACACTTGCCATTGATGTGCGACATCTATTAGGAATGGTGGCGACATCACCGTCAGATTTAGGTTACTTTGGTGCCGGACAGAAACACTAGTTAAACTGACTAAGGGGGAGTTTGAATTATCTCTTGCCTGGTAGTAACCCTGCTGCGGTATAGGGTGGGGCATGTAGCACTCCGGCCCAGCACAAAGTCGGGTGTGGCGATGACTGCTCTGCGCACAGTCGGTTCTGACAAAGACACTCTGTAACCTGCAGTGGGCTTCGTCTGGGGTAGATCCTGGCTCGGCGGCTGCTGGCTGGAACTGGGGTCCTGTCCTGGGGCGGTGGTGGTGCTGCTGGTCGGCTCCAGTGGTGGACTACTGGTCCTTGCAAGCCTGAAATAGGGGCAGGCAATACCAAATGGCACTGGAAGTCTCAGTCGTAGGCGTACTAAGAGTGGGTAAGGCTCTCTGGCGATCTTCTGGGGTGGCTGGAAAAGGGAGCTTGGGGAACTGGGGGATGAGGCCTCGCCATTTGTCGGGTGGCGTGAGCTCAGTTCTGTGGGGAGGGCTGCTGAGATCAGACGGCAATAGGCTGCAGAGCAACTGACTAGGGTTTTAGAGGCAGTAGCTGCCCTCTAAGCTCTCCACCTTGCACCACTTCTATGACTGAAGGGCATACGGGAAGGTACTACTGTCTACCTACTGTCTGTCTACCACATGAAGGAGGAGCAGGCGACGAGGTTCCCTTGCTAAAAGTGTAACCAGAAGGGGTTATGCCACCCATAAGCAGTCCTGTCACTGCAACTGGAGAAGTTAAACACGGTGGATGGAGTGGGTTAGCTGATCTGGATATCTAGCCACTTCATCACGTGTGTTCCTAATGGTTGTGGCTCTAGCTTTCAATGTCCCAAGTACCGGAGTACTTGGTTCAAGGTACAGGTGGGCATCGACAGGGTTGTGTTTTGGTGACGTACGTGCGCCCGGTTAAGGGTAGCCCACAGTCTTACATTAGTTTCGACAAAGTGGTTTCAAGACGTGGTCTCTTGCTTCTCCTTGTTGGGTTTGACATCTATAAGGTGTGGAAGTCGCAATCGCCCTAGAATAAGCACATCGGATTACGTAAGAATACGTGTTTATTCCCCAGAGGAATAGACACGGGGTGGCCTGTACTATCTCCTAGCTATCAATTGAACTGAAACCGGCAGAAGTAAGCTACGGTACACCAGGTGAAGGGGACCTGGGGCAAAAATAAACAAGAGCAGATATAGGCTAGGTAGCTACTACAACAACTGTCCCTAACTAATATATATACTGTTGTCCAGAAGGGACTCTGGGTTCACTACTAAAGAGGTAGTGAGTGTAAGCGGGCAAAGACTTCTTCAGATGTCGCTGGACGCAGGTCTGGAAAACTTGTTGATCTCTCATGACGTAAGCGGTAGGCAGAGAGCTCCAGCACACGAGGTGGTGGAGCGAGCTGCCGAGTATACAACTGGCGTCTTGGGGCTATGCGCCGGCGTATATAGTCGGCCGCCTGCTAGTTTTTCAGTTCCCTTCGGCTGGTTGGGTATCTTCGGGCGTGAGCTCCTCCCCTAGCAGCGCAGGCCGCATTCCCTTAGGGGAGGCTGAAAGCGGCTGTTTTCCTTGTGTGTGGGTTGCGGCACTGCCGCGAGCTTAGCGGCAACACTGGGCTTCGTTGCTAGCTTCTGTCGCATGCGGGGATGATTACCGGACATGTGACATCTGACATAATGGCATAGACGTCTTTGGCTGCCGTGTCCTTGGGTGACCTGCACCTTACCTAGGGGTGTGTAGGTTGGCTCTGGAAGCAAGTCGTCCTGGATTCAAACCTGGCTCGTGCGGGATGACGAGACATCACATGAAGATGAGGCGGAGTCGTAAATAATTATTATTGCAGTACGAGTCATGCGTCAAAATTATCAGGCTTTCAAAATGTAAAATTTTTAAACTCTTTGTGAACAATCAAAACAAATTGCTATAGGCTAAAGTGGGTGTGACGTAGTTGTACAAGTTTTGGTAACGCCAGCAATATCAGCATGCATGCAAACATATTTTCCGCCGGTTACCGAGAAACTTTGAAGGAGGATGAAATGTGTGTCTTGCAAAATTTACTGATGCTTTTAACATGATTTTGCTTAATTGCCGCCATCTTTGTCGATGTTTGAAATGTAGTAGACATTTCAAAACAAAATTTTAGTACTGCAATAAGCTATGAATTTAAACTTGAAGGTAAATGTTTTATTCAAGAATTTTACCCTCACAAATAACTTTTCTTTTAGACTCATGTTGTATGCTTAATTTAAATACTTTCCAGCAAACGCACACCTCACAATTTTCAAAAACGTGACGACTTTTGTGGGAACATTCTATTGCCGTACGTATATTAATTAGTACTGTAATTTTGGAATCCCTATTTTTTTAAAGTAGTCCTAAAAACTAAAAATAAGATTAAGCCTCCAGTAATATGACACAAGTTTAATTAAAGAAATATTTTTACTATAGGCCTATGTGACTGACATAAACAAGAGCATATAACCTCAAATATAGGGAGCAATTTCAACAATAACATTATTTGTGTGTGTGTCTATATATACATATGACAAAAACATTTTCGTCTTTTAGCAACAAAGCGCAAAAAAACATACATGTGATTAGTGTAAACCACAAAGTTTTTGTAAAACACAAAGGCAATTTCTCGTTGGCCGCACAGGCACCGCTTTAGAAATAAACATGTTTTATGGATTGCCAGTGCAATTATGGTAAGAAAACACATTTACTTAATGCTGAAATGATTTTCCCGCACAAATCATTACTTTTGTTGCAAATTGCCTAGTGTTTTGCCTTTCTTGACTGTGTTTAGGCACATTTCAAGCTTTATTTTTCCACTTAATCTATTCATAGTAATCAGGAGTGCATTTTGTTGCATTTTTGCTTAGTGGAAATATACAACACGTGCTGGTGTTCGATGACACACAGTAACATTGAAATCCTCCGAAACAACAAAATATAATAAAAATTCCAAAAGGGACACGTTACTTACTAAAGCATTTGCACATAAACAACAAAGTCCAACAGGTATAATATACTGAAGCCACAGGCACATTAACATGGCGGCATCCATTTTTCCCGCGCAAAATCGTATTCTATTTTAAAATGTGTTATTCTTGAGTTACACACTTACAAATAAAGAAAGGAAAACAGCACGAGTTATTAAAATTTATCGTACAATCACACAGTGTGCAGAAAAAAAAAATTTACAAAATTCGTATTGCAATTTTTTCAAAAGATTTCACTTTCAGAATGTATAGTAATTGTTGGATAAACATTTGATGGGTTGTTGTTGCTTCAGGAGTAGATATAAGGTGGGTTAGAGTTGCATAGTTACGTGCATAGCAGAATTTATATAGGCACCAGCTACTGTAGAGAATGAGATATTAATGGATGTGGCCATACACCCAAGAGGCTTTCTCTGAAGATCCTGTAGTCCTGGATGGTGACGACAATTCTTGAATAATCCAATCATGTCTGTCTACAGAGGGTGTGTGCCACATCGGAATAACAATAAACGCGCAAAGTGAGAGCGTCAGAGGCCATCTCACATGCCTGATGATCCTCTGTAGGTACTTCATGATATACCAAAATGATTTGTAAAACCAGTACAACAAAAACATGTGGTACAAAGGAACGTAGCTCCCAAAAATGACCAAGAAGTGGTCAAGAATGAGTACATACTATATACAGGTGGGTAGCTAGCCAGCTAGCAAAACTTGACTGGCTAGCTAGCCAGCTAGCAAAGCTTGACTAGCTAGCTAGCAAAACTTGACTGGCTAGCTAGCCAGCTAGCAAAGCTTGACTAGCTAGCTAGCAGAGTTTGGCTAACTAGCTAGCTGAGCTTGGCTAGCTTGCATTGCTGGCCAGCTAGCTTGCATGGCTGGCTGGCTAGAGAGCTCGCTAGCTTGAATGCCTGGCTAGCCAGCTCGCTGGCTGGAATGCCTGGCTAGCCACCTCGCTAGCTTGAAAGCCTTGCTAGCCTGCTTGAATACATGGCTAGCGGGCTGGCTGCCTAGCCTGTTTGAATGGCTGGCTAGCCAGCTTGAGTGCCTGGCTGGCTGGCTACCCTACTTGAATGCCTTGCTAGCCTGAATGAATGCCTGGCTGGCTGGCCAGCTGGCTCGCTGGCTAGCCTGGTTGAATGCCTTCTTAGCCGGTTGGCTGGCTAGCCTGCTTGAATGCCTGGCAAGCCTTCTTGAATGCCTGGCTAGCCGGCTGGCTAGCCCGCTTGAATGGCTAGTTTGCTAGCTAGCCAGCTGGCC
>NQII01002497.1:277353-348021 GCA_002778355.1 Clitarchus hookeri | reverse complement strand
ATTCAATACCTGGTGCAGCGCGGCTGTCTATGTGCGCGAGCTCAGGTTACGACTGCACGTGTCTCTCGTTTACTTATGTAATGCCACTCGTATCCACGTCTTTAAGTACGCTTTTGTCTTAATAGTTTTGTAAAGCGTGTATCAGTCTCGCCTGCAAATTGAGATATTTCGGGCTCTGTGTGTGCAGGAGTGTGTGTGTTTTACGTATAAGTACGNTTTTTGTGTGTGTGTTTTACGTATAAGTACTTTTAGAAGGTACCATTTTTTCTTATTTATCTTTACAGCATCACAAAATATCTTTGGTATCACCACAATTAATACAAAATATCACATTTGATTTTTTATACACACAAACAAAGATAGAAATTCGAGCCAGCATTCATTTACAAAATAATTTGTACATAGACTTGATTTTATAGCATTCTAAAGGGATTAAAATAACTCTACATCTGATGGCCTTCTTAATGCACTGGCTGCAATATGCTCTAATTTTTCTGCACTTGTGAAGTCATTCCCTATATGTCTCGGCGAGGTCGAGGCGTGTTGTATGCACGTGTCTATGCCAGAATTTTTACTGCTGTATAAATCTGCATGGTGGACCAGCATCTCAGGAGTAAATCTGAGTTTCATTAGGCGTAGTTCATAAAGAGAGAATACTATTGACATCTGCTGGATTAGAGGCCGCACATACACATGTTCGCATGTCTCTCTTCATTCGGCTAAAGTCACGTAGCAGTGTGGCGTGACTCTCCCTGGGAGGAGGGGAGTGTTTACCGTAGATCAGATATATCTCTTAATGGAGCGAGCGCATGCAAATGTATGAAAATACCGTAATTTTCTTTGCCGAAGGTAACAGTTTTTTATGGTTTTGTACTTGTGGCAGGTGTGCCTCTACGATAGCGTCTTGCCTGGGTATATAATTTTTCCCCGCAAAACTTACTATATGTACATTATTTGTGTGTATGAATGTGCGGACATTAGGATCTGGATGTATCGCTGGTCGTGGAGTTCCCATATGGATAATTTTTCCCGCTGCCTAAATTTACTATCATACGGATTTTAAACTTGGGAGGAAATGTTTTTTAATAATGACCATCTAATATTTGGTGAGGGAGAACGCATGGGATCTTTCACTGTGCATATCGCATACCGCGGGGGGAGCGAAGTGATTTAAACTTGGTTTTTGGGTTTTTAGACCCATGATTACTTTATAGAAACTGCATAACGCATTTGTTCACGGCACTCGATATTTTCCTCAAGGGGGACAAGCATGTTGTTTAGACGGGAAGGTGCACTCAGTGATTGAATTACTTTAATATTTACCTCGAAACAGCTCTTTGTATGCTTCTTTATCGTGATGTATATTTCCAAAAAGAGTTTTTAAAGTATATTTGTTACCTTACCTTTCGATTCAAATACCTTCCTTGCGCTCAATGGGTCAGTTTTGCTAAGCTGCATTTTAGTCATGCATTTAATTTTGTTGGTGGTGTGTTTATGTAGAGAGCCAATGGCGATGTTTTCCCCCATTTCTGCTTAACATGTGCAAATATCCTTGGAATACCTNTGTGTTTATGTAGAGAGCCAATGGCGATGTTTTCCCCCATTTCTGCTTAACATGTGCAAATATCCTTGGAATACCTTCTGTCGTTGTGGAGTCATAGATCTTTATACTGTGATAGAATGCAGTTTGAACCTTCACGAAACCATTGTCATTAACCAACCCAGACCCTGCCACGAAACTTGGGCGTGATGGTTGCTGGCACGATGATGGATGCTCATCCTGAACCCTTGGTTTTGTGGGAAGTAGACTCGTACCCTACTGTGAAGGAGACTGTACACGGCGGTTTGGCAGGTGAAGGTCCTACAGCTATAGATGTGTTTGCATGCCTCTGCAAGTTATTGCACCCAGCAAATGCCATGCCACATTTAACACTCTTATATGTCACTCGATCTGCAATATCCGATCATTCATACTTTTCGTGTCTTCGAATACATTGGACTAATGGAAACGAAGTGTTGTAGAAGCGTCAAGGGTACTGAGTCAACGCCTTTGCAAATTATATATGTGGTAAATATATAAATTAAAAATAAAACGAAGTTCTAGTACCGTATTTCATGAGGCTATATATTCATCCAGAGATTAGCAGGCCCAAACCGATACTCTAAATTTGAGCAGATTTGTAATTTTTCGGAAAAATATATGCGTATTACGTGCATTCTTGATAATATAGTGTTACCTGATGTAATAAAATATCTGAACTTACCAGTCAGAATGCTGANCGTATTACGTGCATTCTTGATAATATAGTGTTACCTGATGTAATAAAATATCTGAACTTACCAGTCAGAATGCTGAGAGTCGAGGGGTGAGAGAGCGATCTGTTACCTCTGGTATCAGACGAGAAACTGTGCCGAGTTTTTTTTTTCTAACCTACTCTAAAACTAAGTGTTATATGTTGGTCCGCGGTAGGTACGGGATTAATCGCGTCTCAGGGCTAGCCCCTTACGCTTACAAGGGAAGGAAGAACATGCAAGGAGACGTGCATCGCGGCAAAGAGGGATTGGGTTCCCATGGCCGAGTTTGGCCATGAAAAACCTCCCTAATGTACTTATAGCTAACTAACTACATCTAGAAGAGAAAGGGAAAAACCGGCACAGACACCGTAAAAACCCTTTTGACAGGAAAGAATTAAAAACTGTTACACGCATTATTAGAAAATGCTACAGGAGAAAGATAGGTGGGTACCATGCTCTTTATTATTGGGAGAGGAGAAACTAGTAGAGTGGTGGCGGGGATCTGTCTTTATTTGGCTCTGGTTTAACCAGGGATATGTAGTGCCGAGGATCGGCATTGTTCCCATTATATACTTTCCCCACACCAGCACGCTCTGGCGTACAATACTGAAAACAAAAGTGGTAAGGGATTAAGCGAAGATGAGTATTTTTTAGGACTTACGTGTTTAGGTGAGGGGTAACATAATTAATACTCAATTTCAATGATAATTTAATTATCATTAAAAAGAATAATTTTTTTTGATAAGTCTTAATTGAAGTTTTTAATACAAAATTTTATTGATTTAATAAATGATGGTGGTATGTATACCACTGATTATAAAAGCAGTTTAAATAGGATGAACAATTAAATGTTTTTCTATTTCTATAAAACAAATGTTAATACACTAGCGAATTCTAGGTGTTGAAAATATCAACAAATGACAAACGATAAAAACAAGGTGTCATTTTGTGCATAGCTAAGAGAGAACGTCAGCTTACCTAGTGGCTAAATCGAGAAGTTATAACTGCCTGGCGGGTAACTTGGTAATTAATACACTAGCGCCATCTAGGTGTTGAAAATGTAAACATATGAAAAATAATATGGCCACCTCCAGCAATATATAAACACATTACAAACGAAAAACTTAAAGAGATGGCTGCATACGACGTAATGAGTCATGGCGCGGGGCTACAGGCGGTGATGTAGTATGGCAATTAAATATATTGGAAGGGGGTGGTGTGACCGCGACTAATTGGTAGATCGAAGGTCAGTAATTGGAGGTGAGGGTGGGGCAATTGGGCAATTAAATATATTGGAAGGAGGAGTGGTGATGGTGAAGGCCTGCCGACTAAACAGCCAATAGCATTTGGCAACGGTAAATCGTCTTTTGGGTGATTGTTGGAGGGAGGGGTCCTTCGAAATGGTAGGATTTAAAGTTTTTTTTCAATAATTAATTACCTTTAATTTTAATAATTAATATTTTATAGTTTTAGTAAATATTTGGCTATTAACAATAACCCATTTTTAATCTATTTTTTAAAATAATATTTTATTTCTTCTATTTTAATTGTTTTTCTATTTATTTATATTTACCTGAGTCAAGGTCAAAAGCAACCGGTGTCAAGGTCAAAGGTCAAAGTCAAAGTTGCGTGGATCCAATATGGCGGCCTCAGGTTCCAAATCGCCAAAGTCCCCATAATCCCTCTACTCTTGTGCCCTCATAGGTTAACTTCAGGTCCACCTGTTTGAATGATATGTTCTGTATGTGCGCTGCTGTGAAGTTAATTTTACTTCCAGGGGAAATACGCACAAGGCAGCGCCTCATTCCTGCGAGCGGTTTAAATGTACTTTAAAGTCTGAGTTTTAAATCTAAGGCAGCATTGATATCTGACAGCTCTTTCGTTCATTGTACATACAATAACCATAGCGTTGCGCCGTCATTTGTCTGCCAGACACGCTGGCTTCCTGTAGTATTGTGTCATGGTTTTTTAGGTCCTTCAAACGTGTGGAATAAGAAGTATACATTTAAGGGCGACTTCGTATCAAAGCTTGTTTTTACAAGCCCCTGAAATTTGTTTTCTCTTCCCTTCTTTCTATTTAACTGGGTTAACTTTTTTTTCGCCCTTGTNTTTTTACAAGCCCCTGAAATTTGTTTTCTCTTCCCTTCTTTCTATTTAACTGGGTTAACTTTTTTTTCGCCCTTGTGAATATTCACGTTGCTGGTAATGGTTCGTAATGCTAAAGTATACAGGGTTGACATAGAGTCCTGNTTTCGCCCTTGTGAATATTCACGTTGCTGGTAATGGTTCGTAATGCTAAAGTATACAGGGTTGACATAGAGTCCTGATATTTTTAACACCGACTCGTATATTTAAGCCCGCAGAAACTCTTTTCGGGATGGTCTCTTGGACTTGCAGTCAGTTGCGTTCAAAATACCATAACGGAAAATATAAGGAAATATAGAGTAAAGCTTCATAAAGGCGTGACCAGGGGATGGGAGGTCAGAAAAATATTTATTTTCTGAACTCATCGCAAGACTTTCCTTATTCCATATGGTGAGAACTAATTGTATGTCATTTATCACGTGAAATTGTTTTTTAATATTTGTTGTAGGAGCTTATTATTCTTGCTGACATGCATCTTGGCGTCTTAGCATGGCGAAATAGCCGAGGGATATTAAGGTACCTGAGTTGAAATGTGGGCATCTGAGGTGTCGCTGTTATACTAATGCTCGCATATCTGCCTATATCTTGCATTTCCCCGTCATGGAAAAGGTGTTGCGGCAATTTTCCCCCTTTTCACCTGTAGCATTTCCCGTAATTGGTGGCAGGTTTTATTTGCCAATTGAGCATTTATTTTACATATATATGCTCCGTAGAGTTTAAAGGTTTGGGTGGCTCTTAACAGCAGGTAATTGGCAGTCTATCAAGGTGATATGGATCGGCGCAGAAATGCAAGGGCGGGGAAGAAGGGGATCCCCCTGAGAAAAACCCGCCCACAAGCGGCATCGCCAGCACGATACCCGCGAGCGGAAATCTGGCGGAAGCCCGTAGGAATCTGAACCCGGCTAGTCGTGTTGGCGAGAAGCAGTGGCGTAAATAACGGGCTGGGCTCAAGGTGGCGCCCTGGCGCGGAGGGAAGGAGGTGTCTGATGGTGTGCGGGTTCGAGTCAACGTGGTGGAAGGCGAGCGCTCTATCCCTGACGACTCTGATACTACGTCATGTTAGACGTTATCGTTGCAGTTGCAGAACGGACCTGGCAGCTGTCTTCGCTGGCGGCCTCAACTCATGTGCCCAAATCTTCGTAATTGCGCAGATTGCAACAGGCCTTCTGACCCACGATATCTCTCCTACAGCCTAGTGATTTTTTTTTGTGCATGGGTAAAAGACCTGACGTGCGTAAACGTGTGTATATTTAAAACATTTTTCTTTGTGAATGCGATGGTTGGGTGCTTGCGTAATACGAGGTTTCGCATCTTTCTGACGTCACGCGNTTGTGAATGCGATGGTTGGGTGCTTGCGTAATACGAGGTTTCGCATCTTTCTGACGTCACGCGGGGCACATGAGGTGCAAGTACGTCCATGTAACTTACTCAAGTCGAAGCTGAATCACACGAGATACTCCAATATATTAACACTAAACAAAAATATTTATGAGGTTGTTTTAGTCAAGGCACTAAAAAAATAAACTTCATTGATCACTAAATACGTAGGGTATTTAAAAACTATAATATATAATGGATATTTCATTCCTGATGAGTAAGTACATAGAGACATTTGTGCTACACATTATTAGTTCATAGCGTTAAGTGTGATATGCGATCTTAGATATTAGAAAAGTAGTATAAATATAATATCAGGAAATTGTTTGTACGCTGCAGGCGCTAGAAAGAAATCGCAGAGATCAATTCATTAAAATATGATCCTCAACTCTCCATGGGCAAGATGGTGGGTAGCAAACTAAGTGTGCACAAAGTTTACCTAAAAAAAAAAAACACCGATAATGAAATAGCCAGCTCCCGCTTATATATTTTGGAAAATTTATCGTGCGTATGGCTGTGATAAGCTGCCATGCTTAGACTGAAACGTTACTATTGTGCATGTGTATATTTGCAGGTTCGGGTTTCATGATGGTCTGGAGTTCTTATATAATCGCTATTCTGAATATCGCAACGAATTCATGCTGTCATATTTTGCCGTGTAATGTGTAATTTAAAAATAATAATAATTGGAAATTTGGTTTGGTTTTTTTTTTTTTTTTTAGTGGACAAGCCCTTGATTTCTAAAATACTGGGGTGTTTGCCAAAGTCATTCTAGTGCTGCTATTTTTAACCTTTTCATCTTGAACATATGCATGACTTAGACAATATAAATACATACATGTAAACTCACAGATTCTAGTTGAGAACTTTCTCTGAAATCCTACCCGTTAATATTCCTTAGTTATTACCTCACTTGAATTTGTGAAACAAAATACAGAAGAAACCATTTTCCTTTTATGCATATCCACATTTATTTCTAAATATTTTCTGCGAACTAATCTCAATTCTACGTGTCACAAAAGAAAAAAATGAGCTTTAGGTGTTTGCGAATAGTTCTCTGAACGGCACGGGCAAGCTGGAAGCATTTTCTGTAACAAGACCCCTGAGGGCGTATCTGAGTTCGTGACGGATGGAGGTATTGATAAAAATAAATTAATAATATTTGTTTTTAAAATATTCGCACAGCTATTATTCACAGTATTAAATTATTTGTCTCCACTATAACTCTTGCTATTTCTCAGTAAGCGCAATATTTTATGTATGTTTCAACTATTATTAACGGCCTTCTATATGCCTCTGCTTGGTTACAGTCAGTTAACTAATACTCATCATTAAAACACTTTTAGTAGGTCTGTTGCCATCATTTGTAATGTCTTTCACTCTCGCACCCAATCCAATGGTCCATTCTGCCAGTCGCGCTCTTCGCTACGCCGATGCTCGCAGTTGCAGAGTTTTCTCCCGCTAGTCACGTCTCTCGGCACTCGTTTTTCGTCTTGCTCGTCATCTATCGCTCAAACTCCAGACACTCATCAACTCTTCAACTCCCTGCTCGGAGGCTCGACACGCTTTTATAGTCNTCATCTATCGCTCAAACTCCAGACACTCATCAACTCTTCAACTCCCTGCTCGGAGGCTCGACACGCTTTTATAGTCGCTGGCCTTGACCTGGAAGGTTCGCCGCACCCCGAGTCATGCTAAGAGAAACTAGGGCAGTAGTAACTACCAGAGCATTCCTTCAATGCTATCTCAAAGACATCCGATACCCAAGGTCGGAAGTGGCACGCGCCCTGGTAGGCAAAGAGGCACACTTTGTAATCATTACTTTGTGAAAAGCCGCTGCGTCTCCAGTTTCAACTGATAGTTCGCGCGTCCATAAATCAGCCATGCCTCGCACGCTCTCAGAGCTGCCCCCGGTGACAGTATTACGACAACTAAGGGGAAGTGACCCACACCACCGCTCTCTGTCCTCACAGCGGTAAATTGTGGTTGACTCTCGTTCAGTTACTGGATATCGATTATATTACAAACTAATATTTATTTTTTCCTTTCCAACACTGTTCCTATTTTCTTTATAGCAGTAATTAATTAAGTAATATGTATTTAAAACAAATACTTGAAACTTTCTTAATGTTTGTCAGGTATAAAGTGCACTCTGATTCCTTTCTAACAAGTTCTGCACTTGTCAATTTGTGAATTTTCAAACACATTGGCCTACATGTACATAGAGTTTTATATCATTTATAATAAGTGAGGGATCTACTGACGTGGAAATATATTTCGCAAAACAAATAACAAGACTATTGAATGATACATACACAAAATATTGTTGCATGCTGCCACTCAGAGTCGTTTCCCTTCTAGGGCGTCCAAAGTGCAGTGCTTCAAGGGTATCGCCAGTAACCGGAGAAGAGTGTACAGATATTGCGGGCGGCGGATTTTGTCTTCATGCCGTTCCTCTTTCCGTGCTCGGGCGCGTGCTAATATCACTGGTAACCAAAGAAACGCGTAATTACAAACGAGCCGTGACAGATCATTGATTTGTGCCTGATAAGAACATAGGGACTCGTCCCGCTCCCGCCCTTCGAGCATTGGATGATTTGGGTTATAATTGCAAGAATGTTCTCTTCATCGCCCTCGTCCTCCCTCGGCAAAACTTGGGGTGCAGGAAATCTTCTGGATTAGGTCAGATAGCCTTATAAAGAACAGAGGTCCTCCGAGTAGTCAGTCTGGATTCGAGAGACTAGAGCCTCGTACGGTCTTAAGAGCCAAGTGTGCGAAACCAGCGAAGCGACGAGTAACGGCGACGACGGCGATTAACGAGAGTGAAGTCTGCGGACTGCGAGCATTGGCACATTGCAGAGTGAGACTTACAGGTGGGACTACTGAACTGTATGAGTGAGTGACAGACATTTGGAATAATGGTACACTGGAGAGCCAAAAAAAATTGGAATACGCGTGCGTATGCAAATAACAGAGGTATAGAACCAATCAGAGTAACGCAATGCGGTCGGCAGCGCCTATATAAGACAAAAAACGTCTGGCAAAGTTGCTAGATCGGTTACTGCTGCTACAATGGCAGGTTATCAAGATTTAAGTGAGTTTGAATTTGGTGTTACAGTCGGCGCATGAGAGATGAGACATAGCATCTCTGAGGTAGCGAAAAATTTGGATTTTCGCGTACGACAATTTCACGAGTGTACCGTGAATATCGGGAATCCGGAAAAACATCAAATCTTCGACATCGCTGCGGCCGTAAAAAGATTGTGAACGAACGGGACGGACGACGACTGATGAGAATTATCAAACGTGACAGACGTGCAACCCGTTCTCAAATTGGCACAGATTTCAATGCTGGGGCATCAACAAGCGCCAGCGTGCGAACTATTCAATGGATCATCATTTATATGGGCTTCCGGAGCCGAAAGACTACTCGTGTACCGTTGTTGACTGCACGACACAAAGCTTTACGCCTCGCCTAGGCCCGCCAACACCATTGGACTGTTGATGACTGGAAAAACGTTGCCTGGTCTGACGAGTCTCGTTTCTAATTGTATCGGGCGGATGGATGTGTACGGGTATGGAAACATCGTCATGAATCCATGGACCCTACATGTCAACAGAAGACTGTTCAAGCTTTTGGAGTCTCTGTCATGATATGGGGCGTGTGCAGTTGGCGTGAAATGGGACCCCTGATACGTCTAGATACGACTCTGACAGGTGACAGATACGTAAGCATCCTGTCCGATCACCTGCACCCATTCATGTCCATTGTGCATTCCGACACGATGGACGTGGACAATTCCAGCAGGACGTTGCGACACCCCACACGCCGAGAGTTGCTACCGAGTGGCTCCAGGAACACTCTTCTGACTTTAGACACTTCCATTAGCCACCTTAATCACCAGACATGAACATTATTGATCATATCTGAGATGCCTTGCAACGTGCTGTTGAGAAGATATCTCCATCGCCTCACACTCCTAAGGATTTTTGGACTGCCCTGCAGGATTGATGGTGTGATTTGCCTTTTGCATACCTTCAGACATTAGTCGAGTCCATACCACGTCGTCTTGCGGCTCTTTTGTGTGCTCGCGCGGGCCGTACACGATATTAGGCAGGTGTACCAGCTTTTTTTGGCTCTTCAATGTAATAGACGGATTGAATATGTGTAAACAATATATGTGAACTCAGTGACTCAGCCCATTTTAAAGACAATGATAAGACAATAACTTGGAATTAAGATTGGCATTAAATATTGCGCTCACTGAGAATTATAATTTTTAATATTTGAGACGGGTCATTTTGAGTTTTAAAAAATAGCTATGTGTATTTAAGAGCATTATACATTAATTTAAAAAATTAAATTTACTCATTTAATTTGTATTAAGACCTCTATCCTTCACGAATAATAATATGCACCTTGCGATTTGTAACTATATATATACACGTAATATAAAGTTATTTACTACTTATATGCAAGATAACGCAATGCTTTACCTCGTTGCAATTACCTCTCTAAATATAGTGTATTTTCTTAGTAACGAGTCAAAGTGTTGTCAGTAACTTATAGAATTCGCAATAGCTTATTTTAAAATACAATATTACGGTACGTTATTTAATGCAGAAATAGTTAACTGAAGTCTACAGTATTTTGGAAACCAATTTAGAAAAACAAAGAAACACCAATCATAGATAATAATTGGCAGAAATTATTAAACTTTTTAAACAGATATTTTACCAGTGTGATGCATTAATTTATCATATATTTCGCTGCAAATAAATATACAAGTATACAATGGAAGAAATGTCTCGACAGGAAAGTATTGCTCTAGCAACATACTTGTTCACAAATATTGTAAATATTGCTAACTGGGATTGCCCTTTTCGGGATTTTCTATATTGACTGTCAGAAACTTGTAAATTTTCAACTTATCATGTAAAGTATTAGTTTATGTCGAACAACCTCTTATTAAGTCGTGGGAAAGAGTATGAAACTGACTGAATTATTTTATCTTCCTGATGATTTCACACACCCATTCTCGGTACTACCCTCCTCAAGCAATGTAACTAACAGTATAATTTCCTTTTCAAAAGACGACGAATCAGACAAACTCGTGTCGGATAGTACATATACAGGATGAGTCGTTAACGTATGCTAACCCTGCGTGAGCGAATTCCTTAGGACAAATAAATAGCGAAACATATATACTATATACAGCCTTAAGGGATTTCTGAGTGTGGTAGACGCCCTGGAACGTTGCGACTGGAAATTAGACCTTCAAGGATAAACCGGAAACCACTTGTGATTAAGCAACAAAAATTGGCATACAGCACAAGTTGACGAGGCGGGTTACCACACAAAACGGCGTTACGGAGAGTACACCCCTTCATACATTAAATAGGGGTTTGTACCCTCAAATTGCTCTGTAACCCAGTGCCTGAAGCAAATTTGACATGACGTGTTTATAACAAGCACGCAAAAAGCAATAAAAAAAGGTACCCTTGTTAGTATCTCCTGATAAAAACCGTTAACGCAGAAATCACATGTTTATTTGGACGTCAGATNCCGTACACGATATTAGGCAGGTGTACCAGCTTTTTTTGGCTCTTCAATGTAATAGACGGATTGAATATGTGTAAACAATATATGTGAACTCAGTGACTCAGCCCATTTTAAAGACAATGATAAGACAATAACTTGGAATTAAGATTGGCATTAAATATTGCGCTCACTGAGAATTATAATTTTTAATATTTGAGACGGGTCATTTTGAGTTTTAAAAAATAGCTATGTGTATTTAAGAGCATTATACATTAATTTAAAAAATTAAATTTACTCATTTAATTTGTATTAAGACCTCTATCCTTCACGAATAATAATATGCACCTTGCGATTTGTAACTATATATATACACGTAATATAAAGTTATTTACTACTTATATGCAAGATAACGCAATGCTTTACCTCGTTGCAATTACCTCTCTAAATATAGTGTATTTTCTTAGTAACGAGTCAAAGTGTTGTCAGTAACTTATAGAATTCGCAATAGCTTATTTTAAAATACAATATTACGGTACGTTATTTAATGCAGAAATAGTTAACTGAAGTCTACAGTATTTTGGAAACCAATTTAGAAAAACAAAGAAACACCAATCATAGATAATAATTGGCAGAAATTATTAAACTTTTTAAACAGATATTTTACCAGTGTGATGCATTAATTTATCATATATTTCGCTGCAAATAAATATACAAGTATACAATGGAAGAAATGTCTCGACAGGAAAGTATTGCTCTAGCANTCATATATTTCGCTGCAAATAAATATACAAGTATACAATGGAAGAAATGTCTCGACAGGAAAGTATTGCTCTAGCATAATAATTGTTCACAAATATTGTAAATATTGCTAACTGGGATTGCCCTTTTCGGGATTTTGTATATTGACTGTCAGAAACTTGTAAATTTTCAACTTATCATGTAAAGTATTAGTTTATGTCGAACAACCTCTTATTAAGTCGTGGGAAAGAGTATGAAACTGACTGAATTATTTTATCTTCCTGATGATTTCACACACCCATTCTCGGTACTACCCTCCTCAAGCAATGTAACTAACAGTATAATTTCCTTTTCAAAAGACGACGAATAAGACAAACTCGTGTCGGATAGTACATATACAGGATGAGTCGTTAACGTATGCTAACCCTGCGTGAGCGAATTCCTTAGGACAAATAAATAGCGAAACATTCATACTATATACAGCCTTAAGGGATTTCTGAGGGTGGTAGACGCCCTGGAACGTTGCGACTGGAAATGAGACCTTCAAGAATAAACCGGAAACCACTTGTGATTAAGCAACAAAAATTGGCATACAACACAAGTTGACGAGGCGGGTTACCACACAAAACGGCGTTACGGAGAGTACACCCCTTCATACATTAAATAGGGGTTTGTACCCTCAAATTGCTATGTAACCCAGTGTCTGAAGCAAATTTGACATGACGTGTTTATAACAAGCACGCAAAAAGCAATAAAAAAGGTACCCTTGTTAGTATCTCCTGATAAAAACCGTTAACGCAGAAATCACATGTTTATTTGGACGTCAGANTAAAAAAGGTACCCTTGTTAGTATCTCCTGATAAAAACCGTTAACGCAGAAATCACATGTTTATTTGGACGTCAGATAAGTGGTTACCTGGGACGTAGGCAACGTGTAGAACTGAGTATGGGTACAAGACATACCAACTGACCACCTGGTTCATGTTTTGGTCCTAATGCAGGTAAATGGCCCCTTAGTAAATTGTGGTAATGTGGGTTGGTCGAAAATAAACGAACACCGGTTCCGAGTGTTAGTTATTTATTTAGAATGCCAAGATGTTAGATGGTTACGCCATATGCACGGAGTGTTAGCCACCCATCTCCATTCGTGAACGAATGCGACACTCATATGTCCGGTGCACACGCTGCAACATACCGGAATCATGTGTATGGTACGGCATGCATCTTGAACACGTTGCCGGAGATCCTACACAATTCCCACGTCAGGTGCATGCACCAGTTCCTTCAAGCTATCCTAAAAGTCCGGTGACCTGGGTGGCCAACCCACTGGCCCACCTCCGCCAGTCCATCACGCAGGGTACCGCACATCCATACACTGCCTTGCTTTGTGACTAAGGTGTGCTTGTGCATCGACGTGCATGTACCCCGTGTCGTCTCGGAGATTCATTGCTACATGAATATGCATACACGTAATTTTACCATACGTGATATGCGTATCCGTCAGTTTGTCGTTACTTCACTCCACACACGTTGTGAAGGATTATCGACTTTGTAAACTACCAACGTAATGCTAGCAGNCAGTTTGTCGTTACTTCACTCCACACACGTTGTGAAGGATTATCGACTTTGTAAACTACCAACGTAATGCTAGCAGACAGACAACCTAGTCGCCACTTGGTACGATAACAGGAACCAATGCAATGGAGCAATTGCCTGCAGTAACTTCTCCACTGTCCGCAATCTTATTAAACCTGTTGCCAAAGGACAGGGACGTTAGCCAGGCACGACTGCCTTGATTATTCTCGGAGCACTGGTGGAAAATGAGAAAGAATCTCTAATTCCATATATTACATCAGTTATCTATGTCTTTTCGTGCCAAAAATTTCGGTAAACCCTCTGAAAAACCACTTATGACGAAAATCGGATGAATTTGCTGCTTTCGCGCACCATTTCCCCTAAAGGGTAACTGCTTTTTTGCGATATGGGAATGGTAGCAAAGAAGCGAAAATTTATACTTGACTAGATCCAGACGAGATCTTTCATTTTCTTTGGTACCTAAACAAACGCTCTAGCACACCGGAGTCGCGGAAATTCTCGCCCACGCCCAAGATTGCCGTCAGTCGCCACGGGCCCCCACCCACACCAACTCGAGGTCACGCCCCCGTCGTTGTCGTATAGCCAATCGAACGAGACAACTTTTTTTTCTCATTCGTGATTGGAGGGTTGGAATATATCACCCGGCAAACTTTACATCCCCGGTTTCGGCCTGACATCCTGTGTGTCGGTCTGATTGGAAAGGCGTGTTCACGTCAAGAATGAGGAGTAATATTCTTCTATCTACAGGATTTGTTTTTTATGTTTCTACTGTGCTTGTAATTAAGGGAAGGGGGGGGGGTGTTCTTCATTTCCTGTGCGTTGACGTGTATTTCGAGCGCGTAAATTATACGAAGAGGCAGCGCGCGTGTTGTGGTAATACATGGCAGCTGGCTTCTCTTTCTTTCTCTCTGTGTCCTCTCTCCTTTTGCCACTGAAGCGCGGCCTTCGTCGCTGTCAAGTCGGCTCTTGCCTCCTCGTCTGCGAGGTTCATGTCTTCCGACGTCGTCTTATACATACGTGATGAGGGAGCGCCCCGCGTCTCGATTCATTCTCCTCTCCGCCCAAAACAATCACAAGTTGCTACACAGCGCCAGACTGGCTGATACGACCTGCGAGAGCTCGCTGTCTGCGTGCTGCACCTACTTCGCTGTTTTAAGACAGGATCACGACGACTTCACGTTACACGTAACGCAGATCATGCTACGCTACACGTGTACGTGAAACGTGGTCTTTTTTACGTGATTTGTTATTACGCTTAACGTATACACGTAACATTGGTATACTGTATAAAAATGCAGGGATTAGGTTTTCTTGCTTTTCAAAATGGAAACTCTCAAAATTTAAATTATATAGTCGCATTCGTGTTTTATTATTGATGTGGCAAGAGCAGGTTGCAAAAATATCNAACTCTCAAAATTTAAATTATATAGTCGCATTCGTGTTTTATTATTGATGTGGCAAGAGCAGGTTGCAAAAATATCGCCTTCGTGATTCATACAAACTTTGAAAACAACTAGGACAGGTCTCTGGGAGATGTAGAACGTTTTCGGCGTACATAGAATAAATCGTAAGTGTTTAATGAACTAGACCTACTACAAATTGCAAACCTAACGGTAAACATTCTGCATTTCATGCAAGATTGTTAGGCATTTTTAGACCTATGAGAAAACTAATTAATAAGCTGTGGCAGTATAGCGCCTTAGATATTACGAATTAAAAATAAATAAGAATTTTAGCCTAACTTATATTTATATTTCGTATTCATTCCCAGCAAAAAGTTATAAATGCGGTACATCAATTAAATCTTGAGCAAACAGCATCACGAAAATTATAAAAAAAAAACCCATGAAAAGCAAAGGTAACACAACATCTTCGCTGTTGTGATTGGCCAGCGAGATCACGTAGTGCAGATTCACGTATCACGTATCACGCAAAAGCTAGACATTGACAATCTTTACCATCACTTGAATGTTACGTGAAATGATCGTAATATGTCTCCTTGAAACACACTAGTCAAGGTGGAGACGGCTTACGNCATCACTTGAATGTTACGTGAAATGATCGTAATATGTCTCCTTGAAACACACTAGTCAAGGTGGAGACGGCTTACGTGAACGTTTGTTCGTTACTTGTTACGTGAAACGTGAAGTCACAGTAATCCAGGCATTCACCAGCTCAGCCAACGTAGCCACGATCGTGGACACGTTGCACGTGGATGACACTTATGACCTCTGCTGTACACAGCAAGGCATCAGTGCCCAAACCTCCTTGTGGCTAATGTGGTTTGGGGAAATGTTTACACCTCTTTGTTTGATATGAATGGCTGATGCGAATATCATTGCTCACGCAGCACGTTGTTCACTGGTTGCAAGACAAGTGCTGAACAAAAGTACAGCGCAGGCCAAATATTAACTTGATTGCAACGTGAGAGATTAATGTGTAACCGAACAAATTGAGCGCCCGCCTTCCTGGCACTTGAACTATGTTGCAGAGTATTCCAAGTACACGTTTTTGCCACGAACATTTAAANTGAGCGCCCGCCTTCCTGGCACTTGAACTATGTTGCAGAGTATTCCAAGTACACGTTTTTGCCACGAACATTTAAAGGTGCGTCCACTGTGCTTGTCTACGAAAACGACGCACACTTGACGAGATCTGCTAAGCTCTTTCAAGACGTAACGCAAATCATTAGCACCATTCTAAGGCACTCCCACATAGCAAGAAGAAACTTTTAAAGTGCGGCATACGCAACAGATACATGATTGATTGACTTATTCATGCTTCTAAAGGCACCCTATTGGCTGGGCTGCCGACTGGAGAGTAAATTACCAGGCGCTGATTGCAGCACGTGTGGGCTTCANTGAGCGCCCGCCTTCCTGGCACTTGAACTATGTTGCAGAGTATTCCAAGTACACGTTTTTGCCACGAACATTTAAACGTGCGTCCACTGTGCTCGTCTACGAAAACGACGCACACTTGACGAGATCTGCTAAGCTCTTTCAAGACGTAACGCAAATCATTAGCACCATTCTAAGGCACTCCCACATAGCAAGAAGAAACTTTTAAAGTGCGGCATACGCAACAGATACATGATTGATTGACTTATCCATGCTTCGAAAGGCACCCTATTGGCTGGGCTGCCGACTGGAGAGTAAATTACCAGGCGCTGATTGCAGCACGTGTGGGCTTCANGAAAGGCACCCTATTGGCTGGGCTGCCGACTGGAGAGTAAATTACCAGGCGCTGATTGCAGCACGTGTGGGCTTCACACCATACGTAATTCTCAAGGACAGAGATCATGTACAGTTCTGTAATCCTAATCAATTGTGTATTGTAATGTACCTAATCTTTGGTATAAAGTTTATTGTAATCACACGTACCCTTCTTGCTGCTGCTTTTTTTTACAAACATTCCTGTACTTTTCACCAATGAAATGGTAGGATCGCCACTTAAAGTCCCATGGCTTCACGCAGTGCGAGGAGAACACTGCGTGACGGCGCTGTTGATGCCCGTGGCATGGCACTATCGCCCTTATCGGTCCCGCGATTCTCGAGCGCGGAAAATGGTTCCAGGTAGGCGGGCTGCGTAACATGCTTTTCAAACAATTATGTAATCAACTATGGACCTCAATGGTGGCAGATTTTGACAGCTGAGTATGTGTTACCTTTGTCGTGAAGCTACTGATACAATTCATTTTCGTTACAACTTACCGTCATATGAATAATTTACTTATGAAACTAGTTATCTTACACTCCTCTATTTATGGATCCAAACAATTTTGATGAAGTACTGGCAGAGTTATATAAAGGGAGCATGTGGGTTAAATAATTGTCCAAGCAGGAAATATTTTTCACAAGATTTCATACTAACCTGTCAAGTAGTTCGTGAAATAAATATATGCCTATAGCGATCATACAGGATTGGGCGCAATAAATAGTAGCATTTCAACAGGGCAGAAACACGTGGGTGACAGTGGAATGTATTTAATACTAGTATCAGTACAAAGAGCAGGGTATGGCATTTACATTTCAAAATTTATTTCTTGAGTATAAAGGGAGGCAGGTGCCCTTCATCACGCGCACACATTCCTCCAAGCGGCGGATGAAACCATTCAGCACGCGATGTAACATGTCAATGGGAGTGTTTTGTGTTGGCGCATGATCCGGTGTTGCGGAACAGTTTCGTGCGGTCACCAAGCGCCTTGTCGTGACGTTGCATGCCGGAATGACATCTACACGTCTTCTCGGCTGTGCTGGCAGACTCTTGATGTTTCCAGTAAGTATCCACTTCAACTGCACGGTGTAGCACCGACCACGGCGACATGATTGCTAAACGGCTCACCGTCCGTAGTCCCCGGCTAGCGGCCATATCTTACGCATGCGTGCACGTACAACCATAAATAAAGCGTGCTATTGGTTTTATATTCAATAATTTTAAGGAACTATAACACTGTCATTTGATTTACCACAAAATGTTATGTATGTGTCGGTAAATCATAACATTTTTTTTCAAAGTAGATAATCTCACTGCTACAAGTGAATCATTAGTTAAAATTTATATTCTTAAAACAGTAAAATGGTGATGCTAACATTAATTTAATCGAAAAATGTAAGCTATATTATAATTTTCATTAATTGGCACTGTCTGTAATGCTCATAAAATGTGTTTGATATAGATATAAACAAACAGATTTTTTTGGCCCACAATCCATAAACATTTTGGTATTTCCATTCTTACAATGTTATTAACACAGAAATAAGTTTTTTGTAATCTATAAAGAGTGGCCACATTTTTAAACAGCTGTAACGCATGATCAAGAGTTTATGTGGAAGTTGTCACAATGATTGTGTAGGCTGATTACGGTCAATTGAGTACTTTTGAAATAAACCTCATAGAAATGTTTTGCCCCTACCTACATACATTTCAACGGGAAGACCCTGTAAAGTTCCACGTCTGAACGTTGAATAGAAAGTGCTAGGTAAGCATTTGTGCAAACTGAAATTATTTATTTTACTTTCTGTTATTTAATGTACATAAGCGCACGGCATAAAGTGTGAAAAATATTTACTTTTATCATAATGTTACAGTTTCGTTTGGCCTACTCATAAACAAAATTATCAGGCCCGTGGCAATGTTAGTTTTACAAATGGTTGGATAATGCACAGTGTGAACGTGGATGCAAGTAGATCTTTAGCAGGGCTTTCAGAAGTTCTTAGTTTTCCCGTCAACAGCCGGATCTCTCGTGCTGGAGTCGCAGTGATTTATTTGAGAGCCCGATCATCCCTACTCCGTCGCGCAAAGGAGAACTTTATAAGTTCCAACGCCCGCTCCATCTCGAGCGGCGCGCTGAGGTCACCACCGACCTTGTGGAAGATACGCGTCTCGGAACAACTTCTCAGAGAAGGAAGTGCAGCAGTCCAAGTTCACAATCTTAGCGCCGTGCTCAAGTCCGATGTACCAAGCATTTTGCCGTATAATCCTTGGGTGAGTGACTGAGTGAAGAGATTTGGGCGGCTCTTAGCATCGAGGTCTTGAGAGCCGATGATGGTGAAGCGAGGTGAATATGGAGCAACGCCGGAATGCAGGGCGGGAGAAACGGGAGATCTCCTAGAAAACCCCCTGACAAGCGGCATCGTCCGACACGATCACCAAATACCGGGAGCGACCCCACCGGAATGGAACCCAGTTCACCTAGGTGAGAGGCGAGTAGTCTGACCACTACGCCACCGCGACCCCAGTGTTCTCGTCGTGCTGCGTGTACCTATGAGACTTTAGGCGGCGCGCTTATTGTTTTATTAGTGGAAAGTTTGTAGCAAGGTTCAAGACAGGTTCCTATAGTAGTTTCGTTTGTGTCCGGGTATTATGTTTTAAGGTACAGAAGTCTGGAAAAGCCGTTTTCATGGTAATATTTGTAATGTGCTTGATATCTTTATTTCGTCGTCGCCTGGGTATGTTTTCTTTTCGTAGGTAAAGATTGTGGGAAACGATTAATAGTTTCGCCAAAAACAATCATATTTCAAGCATACTGCAACGCAGTTCACGCGCCAGAAGGCAAGCCCCTTGAAACCATGTTTCAAAACCTGTTACTGTGTGTCAATAACAGTGACTCGTGATATGTTTAAAACACTGCAAAAAAACTGGCTGCCTTTCCCAAAAAACTTTATGAAAACTGCCACTGTACATGTGAGAAATATGTAAACTTATCTACTGGTTTTAAATCTGATAATTGGGACAAATAGCAGTAGTATGCCTTTCTACCAATACTGAATGTTATTAACGCAAATATGAAAACTGCATTTATCACTCGGTTGATCAGCGAACGTTTTGTACCACATGGGCTGAANTTGTAATATTTGTAATGTGCTTGATATCTTTATTTCGTCGTCGCCTGGGTATGTTTTCTTTTCGTAGGTAAAGATTGTGGGAAACGATTAATAGTTTCGCCAAAAACAATCATATTTCAAGCATACTGCAACGCAGTTCACGCGCCAGAAAGGAAAGCCCCTTCAAACCATGTTTCAAAACCTGTTACTGTGTGTCAATAACAGTGACTCGTGATATGTTTAAAACACTGCAAAAAAACTGGCTGCCTTTCCCAAAAAACTTCATGAAAACTGTCACTGTACATGTGAGAAATATGTAAACTTATTTACAGGTTTTAAATCTGATAATTGGGACAAATAGCAGTAGTATGCCTTTCTACCAATACTGGATGTTATTAACGCAAATATGAAAACTGCATTTATCACTCGGTTGATCAGCGAACGTTTTGTACCACATGGGCTGAACACGAGGAAGAATAATTTTCGTTATCAGCTTGAATCTCATTATTGACTCCCGATTTAGCAGAGAGTGCTGTCGAACAAGTACGTCGAACCGTGGTGTGACATTTGTTTTTTACATATAGATTTTCAGCTCTGCATACGTGTTTTTATATTGTACATTTGAATATAATTTTGTTACACGAAAACTCTGTCGTAAAAAAGCGTAACAAACATCCAAACATTTCTTTATGTAGAAACAAGTTTGCGAGCAAAAAATGTCAGCCTGACGGTTTGGCAGGTTCATCGGCAAACCAGGCGTCCATTGCTGGAAGTGAAGGTTGTTGGTGCGCTGCTGCGATGCGCACTCTGCCCTACATTCACTCCGCTGTTTGTAACCCTAAACCCCTCCCTTGTATGCAACCCTGCCCCTCCCTTCGCCACTCCAAATCTGCTGTAACCAGCAAACCCCCGGCTGCAGTACCCCCGCCGCGGAAACCGCGAGCTGACGGCATCTCGCGACACAGACGGGCTGCGGCCGAGCTGANTCCCTGGTCGCGATGGTTAAACACCCATAAATCCCTGGTCGCGATGGTTAAACACCCATAAATCCCTGGTCGCGATGGTAAAAAACCTGCCTCTCCCTTGGACAACTTTGCTACCTTGCTAGGCAGGCTTAGCGGGTGTTTTTTACCCACCTGTGCGCAAAACGAGCCGATATCCTGTATCTCTTCCCAGCATTTCTCGTGTCAGGGAATATCCTGGTGTAGTGTGATTTATTTAATGGAAAAGTATGTAGGGACTCTATAAAATGCTGCAGTAATTCTCGATTACTTCCAATTTTTCTTGAAGCGCTACTAATTATTTACTTCCAGGATATTCCTCTGCCTCACGCAAAAAAAATCTTAGCAGAGTCTGGAAAATACACCAAAGAGACACAGCACTACATTCGTGCACGTTCAGTATAATAATATTTTCCATAAAAAATATTTATTTTTATGCATTACCAACTGATCTATTTTCTCTCTGTTTTATCCTTATAAAATAAATATTTTAGTTTGTAAATGAAACACCAGTAAACGTTCAATTTAACAAAAAACTAGATATCTTTATGTAAATAGAAGTATCAAAAGTTTGTGATATATGCAATATTTAGGAAGTGGCGTCGGTAAAATTTTAGATATTTTGGCTTGTTATTGTTATTGTATTCTTTTATCATTTCTCACTCGTCAGTGAGTCAGTGGGTGTGAGCCAAGCCGAGACGTATGACCGCCGGTGTAAGCCGAGCTTGCGGTTCTCTAAGATGGCGTAACTTCTGTGGGGTCAACGCCTTCCTGTACAACAATTGTAAAGCTTGGGCAATGCGACAGGAGGCCTGCGCTGTGGTTCTGAGGTCTCCCGCACAGCTGCAGTATCCGGGTGCACTGAGCGCATTTCCGCTGACCTCAGCTGACGGGAGAGCCTGCGGCGAGGCTTCTCACTTAGAGCCCGCGTCGAGGAAGGATGTAATAACCCGCGAGTGTCTGATAGATAGTCCTAAGCAGGGGCTTCTGCCCCGGCCTAGAGCTTTGGTTCGGCACCTATGTGCCTAGTGTCAGTGCAGGATCGCCCGCCGCAGTATTTTGATGTAGGATAAGTGCAATACGGGTCAATTTTGATGTGCAGTTGCGTGTGTTAGCGGTCCGAACAAGCTCCCTATGGCACGAGTGCTGCATCAAGATGGCAGAGGATGACGGCGGATCCACCTTCGGCTGTAAATTTGATAAGTATAGGTTTGGTAACTTACTAACTCTAACTTAACATAATGTAGAAATAACTTAAGTCTTGAGTGGGTTATAAATGTTATTTTTATTGAAGTGTCGGGCTGGAAACCCGACCGTAATTCATCGTTTTACTTGATTTTCCCCTATCATATTGTTATCAGGAGTAAAATATTGCTCAAAAAATTCATTATAAAAATTAGTTTTCCCTGTCATTTTCTTTACGTCGTTCCTTGAAAATAAAGTTAAAATAGAATAGTCACTGCAAGTTAGTGAAGCAGACAAACATGTATTATTTTCAATTTCGTTCATCGCTTGTTGAGGAGAGCGTTATAATTTTTCAAGCAGCTGTGAGAACCAGAAGCCATTACTTCAAGCTGCTGCGAGAACCAGAAGCCATTTCTACAAGCAGCTGTGAGAACTAGAAGTCATTACTACAAACAGCTGTGAGAACTAGAAGCCATTACTACAAGCAGCTGTGAGAACCAGAAGCCATTACTACAAGGAGCTGTGAGAACCAGAAGCCATTACTGCTAACACCATTGTGTTCCTCTGCGTATAATGGACGTTGGTCAGCCCATTTGGCGCGTTCTATTTTTATCTCCATCGCCGCCAATACATGAAACCCATCTCCACATGTCAAGCACTCAGTCCCCCGCTGTGCCATCTCTCAGATGTCGTTAACTTCGAACTCCGTAAAAGCGTCAGTAGGAGGCACCCTGCGCCGCGTAATTGAATATATTTCAGCGTAATAAGCGACGATGGCACAAACCCGTCGTCCTTAATATTCCTTAAATTCCTGGGGAAATATGCGAATCCATTAAATCGCAAAAGAGCTTGCCACGTCTTCGCAAAGTTGGCGCCACTAGTCTCAGGGACTTAAACACTTTCAGAGGCGATGTTGCTAGATTAAATTTGGAGCTGTGCCATCCCCGAGAACCATAACAAAAGATGGAATTCAAACATCGCAAGCCAACACATTTCCGCCTCTTGTGGTAATATCGGAGCCTGAACAGCAGTCATTGTCCGCTTTCATTAGCGCAGAATTATCGCCCAATAATACTCCGGCCAGTTAAAGTTTTAAAAGGTCAGACTACGTTTTAGTATTTGGAAGAATAATTCACTTTCGCACCATGAATCTAATACGGGCATGGTCTGCCGTGCTGGACCTCAGCTGAGAGGGAATGCACATGCTCGAGACCAGAAACTCTAAAACCAGAATTGTTGGTATTTAGTAGTCGATATTTCTGCGTGAAGTTATTTATTCCCGTAAACCACTTCTGCTAAGTACCTCGATAACTTATCCCGTTATGAGAGAAACGAGAAAGAACAAATTTCCCAATCACTTTCATTTCATTTTGAAAAAAGTGTTAAACGTTAGATTGACTAAACAAATAGTGTGGGTATGTTGTCTCGATATTTTAGTAAAATCTCTGAATGAAGACACTATTGACAAAATTATTACACTCTCTTTAATATTTCATTCACAGCTTTCACAACGATTTCCCTTACATACTCGTAAATTAAAAAAATTCCCTTATTCTCAAACAGTGGATCATCCTTCAGAATTAAACGTCATATTTTCCTTTTGGTGCTGATAAGGTTTTAAAAATATATTGGCACTTTAGTTTCTGATAAACAAGTGTTCCTTCACGAGTCTGTAAGCTTTCAATACGCAGTAAGAAAGAAAATTCCTTTAAAATTACATACTAAAGCTTTCGATTTTTTAAGTCACTAGTAACTGTGAACTTTAATTTGCCAAATGCTGCGAGTTAGGTTTTCTAAACACTATTTACATTCCAAAAAATGTACTAAATTTATTACATCAACTTATTTTTATAAACTCTTTTAACTTAAAATATATATTTTGTGTAATTTTACAATATATTATAATTTAATACATAAATATAAGTCTAAATATCTTAGAGATAAATCTCTAACTGTAGCTATGATATTCGTAGATGTGGAATATGAACATGTGTTCGCATGTTCGTTCCGTGCACTGATAATTAATAGTACTGCTGCCCAAAGTCTGTAAAAAAAATTCATTGAAAGTGTGCTTTTACATGCATTAAAAAACTAAATTAATTAACTTAATTTACATTGTTCGATATACGTATGTTCTAATATGCGAAAGACCTACCATGTCATCTTCCTCTAATGACCTCATCCAGTGAACGTATAATATTACTTTATAGTAAAGTGAGCACTTTTGAGGTCCGAGTTACTTTTTCCTTTCAGCCATAATTTATCATGTAACAGCCTTTTTAAATAAATATTGTTATATAAGTAATAATCACATGGTGTATATTCCACCGGACTCTGAAGTTAACGTCTAAGACTAAAATAAAATATATTTATTAACCTCTGTTCGAAATGATATTACTTTCAAGAGTGCTTACTTTACCGCGAATAGCCTGCAATTACAAGAACGATTTTTTAGGATGTTTGGTATTAGTCGTGATCAATCTATTATGACCTGCTAGAGTATTTGGTACCAGGTCTGCTCTATCACAATTCTCAGCGCCCGCAAAACTTTTAATAGTTTAAAATATTTTGTATCGGTAATGTAGGTTTTAAACTAACTTAGGTATGTCGCAGGAATTAAAAACATCGCACGAGAATCCTTCTAAAGAAAAACATTCCCAAGTTTGCGAATATGAAAACTGTTTCACACACAGCGAAGCCATTGAAAATTTTCTCAGCATTTTTCTTTGCGCTAGTTGGCTAGCCTGATACGTGATTACTCTGTATTATACTTGTATGCCCGTGACGCCGTTGTGCTGGAAGGTGAGAAGCAATTCCAAGACATCGTTCTAATTCTTTCTAAGAGAGCTAAACAAACGCGACGCCGTTGTCTGTGAGGGGTTAGGCGGAGGAAGGATGGGCTGCGTCTGCTTGGATCAGAGCAAGGCGTTGTGTTGCTTACTTTCCTTGCAGCAGAACACCGCAACAACAATGAGATACGATGACGTATAGTCACTCCGTGTCGGCTCCGCAAACTAGCGTTTGAAGCCATAACACGAGCTGGAATCCAAACAACGACAGCGAGAACTCTTCCAAGTCTCGCAGTTATATACTGCGACGGAATACCAGTGATTATCTGATCCCAGTAACGCACCCTTGTCACCTATACCGTGAATCTAATATGTGGGTATTGCCGACTGTGGGACCTAAGCTAAGTGCTGAATGCAAGTGAGGTTTCCAGTCAGCTAATTCTCCGTACGTGGGACACACTTCGAAGCCGCCATTTTCCCGGTGAGTAGGACGCTGCACATTCCTAAAATTTACGTCGAAGTCAAGATACGTAGTTATTCTTACTTTGTTTTACACATACGGGCAAAAACAGAATAACATGAATAACAGTAATAATATAAATAATTTTCTATTGAATGTTACCCACGATACCTAAATAAAAAGCGAACAACCCAAAAGCCAATATTACGGAAACTGCAGCCGTATAAAGACGAAGTGGGGATAGACATGAGGTAAACCACACTCTGTGCAGTCAGGCGGGGTCCAGTCTATAACGGGCCAATGCGCTGCAGACATCCTATGACGTGGATGTTTCCCCTGATCTACTATGAAAGTAAGGGGAGAGCTGGGGGTCCTGGTTAGGGTGGGACATAAGTGCGTCTCAGGGCTCAGCCCCATACGCATAGGCACGCAGAGAATATTTTAACTATACTCCGTTCATGGTTACATCAAACTTTTCTGAAGTCGTGCTGAAGTTCTTTCACGACATTTCTCTGCCGCATGCTAACAAATTTTAAACAAGTCTGAAAAAGTTATACCAAACAGATAGCGCACTGCATTCGGGCTCACGAAGATTAGTAACATTCTGCACGAGGACTCCGGGGCACGTGCATCGTGGCTTTGCCAGGATTGGGCAAGCATGGCCGTGACTGCAGTTGCCTCCGATGCTAACTTCTAGCCTGAACAACGAGAGGAAGGGAAACACTGGCACACCTTGAATATCGCCGGAAAAGGTCTGTTTTTAATAAAATGGTGTTTGAGACACTAGAACAGAAAAGTACGATGGGGAGGGTTTTTTTCTTTCGTTCGCACAGGAATGTTGTTTGTGATGGTGGGAGGTATCACACATTTATGGTGGAGAGGGGGATGGTTAAATACGCTCTCAGGTGTGAGAAGTGCGTTTGAACGCACTCGCACAGTGTCTCAGTGATTCCCTCGCACCCACTTTGCGGTAGCAACGTTCGAGTGAGTGAGTGAACAGATTTGGGCGGCTCTTAACATCGAGGTCTTGAGAGCCGATGAGGGTGAAGCGATGTTATTATGGAGCAACGCCGGAATGCAAGGGCTGGAGAAACGGGAGATCCCCGATAAAACCCGCTGACCAGCCGCATGGTCCGGTACGATTCCCACATGCGGGAGTGCGGGGGCCACCTCGCCTGGAATCGAACAAGGCTCTCCTAGGTGGGAGGCGAGTAGTCTAACCACTACACCACCGCGGCCTCATGCAACGTCTGAAGGGAGATCTTCCTGCACGCAATTGTACAGTTTTAAACTTAACTTCACCTTCCCACTTTTTTATAAACAAGAACAGTTCAACATTTACTACTGTGAAACTTAGAACAGAAGGAAATCTACGTTAAATGCAAGACCGATTATTAGTTAAAGAACACGATGAAGATAGCTAAAAGGCATTGGTGCATTCAAAACTCAAAATAAGTCTTGGGATTAGATTTGTTTACTGTTATCATATTAATTTAAATACTAATCGAACTAATTCACTAGTGACAACAGATATATTACTGTCAGTCTCTATTTAAAATTAGATTTTCTACCCATTTAAATGACAAAAAACTTGAAAATTTTCCGACCATTTTTATATTCTGTAGCTGTACAGTAAGTTTGTGTAAGGTCACTCATGCAAGACTTTCAACAGATTACAGGCGAATTAACACTTATCGTGAAAGGTTCAGAGCTATGGCGTTACGTCGCACTATAGTGTACAGTATGTAAATACGAAGAGAGATCCCGATTGTAGACTCTGGACCACGTGGTGCCGATTCGGTGATCAGAAATTCGAGTTCTTCTGGGGTTTAGTTTCTACCGACGCCATTTTTACATCAAGAATTGTTCGACACATGAGCACTAATGCTAACGTTTACACATGGCTGAAATACACACAGTGTACAATGACATACAATCGCTCATACAGTTGTGACCGTGATTTTGTTGTTCTAACGCAGCGCTCTCAGCCACACAGGCAAAATCACGCCTCGACAACCCAGTCGGTGGAGGAAAGGATTCACGCCACTTCAGCGTAGGTGTGACCAACTCGCGCCTGAGTTGAACAGGTACAAAGCCACATCCTCATTCACAAAAGCGCACAGTTACACTCTTCCACGTGAACTGAGACCCTCACACCACAAAAATCCAATTGTTGACCAAAGAGAACCACCGGTTGGGCCAAACCGATCGTCAGCAATAGTGCTTAATTCCCATGACATTTACAGGTTATTCGGGACTAACTAGCCACGCGATCGCATTTAGCCATCAGCCGAGACCTGTAGAGGCAGCCTATCCCAGATCCATTGAACGTGGAAGAACTGCCTTTTTACGTAGCCACAGTCAAAAGTTGAGCATAAAGTATATATAAAGTAGGACTTTTAAACGCTCCACAGCCTAAACCAAACGGAAATACATTGTAGGATATCCAAAAATCTCGGCATCGGACATGACGCTGAGGTTACAATTACTATTATGCATTTAAACGTATGCACCAAACGCCGACTGTATGCACGAAGCCAAGAATTTTTTATCTACGATGCACATTTCAGATGATAGTACCTGAATGCCGTCGACGAAAACTTGCTAAACAATATTTTTTGACATTCATAGTATTTATCGAAAACAAGCGTTTCGTCACATACTTCGAGTTTGTAATTTTTTAGGCGGAGTCTTCAAACAGCGAGTTTACTTAACATAAGCCTATAAGCCTAATACAATTCCATTGTGGACAATATCTTGAGAATTTTCACTTAAGGATAAGAACATTACGAATTTTCTTACTTCTTCACGAAACTCCCAAACCACATCGCAGACGACCTACTGAAGCTCTTCATAGCTATTAAGTCAACTTCTTGGTTGTAAACACATCTACAGCTATTTATTCACCCCACCATCTGTTCCAGAATATCACACAAACGTTACAAGACCGGTTTATTTCCCAGAATATGATGAATTTATCTCCTTTCGATTTTACATTTTAAAACACTGCTCAGGCATAAAAACCACAGCAAGTTTCATACAGAAATGCAGTCTCGTTTAACATCTGTCCATAAAAAGAAAATGTGTTTATAAGTGCTATTGTTACTGCCGCTACTTTTGCAAGTACTACTGCAAATTCTTTGAAGAAAATGGGAAAAATTAATCACTCTTCAAAATTTACATGATCGTGTTTCATTCTTTAACATCGCCCATGCTCCAAAAACTATAAACAGCCACATTACGGATTTGAACCATTTCAGTCGCGTGTTGTACAGGGTGCGACTTAACTATTTGAGTGTACATAGCGATACAACACGATGTGTTATAAGAGTGGCGCCAATTGCTGTTGAGACAGTCACTTAGGCTGATTAAGATATACCCTATCCATTGACTATGATCTTTAAACAAGATTCTAGCCATTGCAGCACTCGAGATGATATTTTCTCTCTGAAAGCAATACCAGGAACTAGTATAGAATCCGAGAAGCACTGAGTAGGCGAGTTTTGTATTCTCGGACTGTAACCACGTATATGAACATGGCGGACGTTGCGCGGCGGAACACCAGCATTTCGTGTAGTTTGGAAAGGGCTAAGGTTGCATTATATTCTAATACTATCGGTCAACAACACTTAGTTCTTAGTGTAAGGTCCTACCTGAGGGGTTGGGAATTTATTTCTGCGATTACCCAATAGGTATTAGCGAGCAATAGTTACAGTTCTCACATACCCTACATACACTTTGGGCAAACATCATCAAAAACATTCTCTATGAGTTTAAATTTTGTTATTTTATAGTTCCAAAACAAAATAAAACTATTGTATTCCTCCAAAACAAATTACTGTTAATAAGGGATAATGCGCAAGACATATCTAGAACTTAAAACGCATACATATCCAGGGCTGTCCTGTGGCAAGGGTAAATCTCGTTGTCAATTGCTATATTTCGTTGCAAAATAACCAACATGCAAATATCGTTGTCACATCAAAGGCACTTCTCGTAGAAAAAATGGCAGATAGCATCTGCTAACAAACTGCCTGCTCCTGCTGTCAAAGTAAGAGACGGCCTTCTTACGGAATTACAATGGACGATTCGTCTGAGGTAGTAATGCGGAAGTACGTGACGTCTGGAAACTCTGATCCAACGTTAGAATGAAGCAACAATGGCTGTTTCTCAGTCTCTGCAGCGAGCGGTGGTAGATGGCGTTACGTTGAGTTAGTGGAATTGTGGGTGAAACACTTGGGCAGCATGGCCGGGACAGCAAGTGACGCCAAGGTAGTCCTCGCTCTAAAGAGAGAAGAGAATGTCAACAGAAATCACCGAGGAGAGAACAAATGGAAACACCTTACGAAATTTAGAAAAATTCTTTCAATTTTGAAAGATGATTTTTTAAGTTATACTTCTTTTGGCGCGTTGAGGGTAAAATTTTAGTGTGCAACGGAAGTTGCGCGCGCACAGTGTAACGAAATTCGACAGTGAACGTGGTAGGGGTATGACCCAGCGCTCATGTGCATATCATATAGTTATATACAAACGCAAGGTACACAAAATAGCACGTGGTTATTATTTAAAACCGATAGAAAATCAGTTCACGTAATAAGCAAATTGAAAAATATTTCATTTACTTAGTAATTCATTCTGAAAAGAGTTATTTACTTGTGAACTTTTTACACACATTTGCTCTACAGGATATAACAGCTCATCTTGTACCTGGTATTTTGGGAGTTTGCTTCTAGCGACATCCTCACAACAGTCCAGTTGCTGGTGTTAGTTACTTCGGTCAACTAGATGAAGATTGAATGAGGTGATGAAATTTGGATGTTTCGTAAACTTGTTGGTACCACTGGTGATGTTCATATTTTGGGCCATGTTCAGTATGTTTACGTGTCTTAAGTAAAGTTACTTGAAATTATCCAAATTTCATTACCTGATTCAATCTTCATTTTTTAACGCGAATACAAAACAGGGACCTGAGCCAAAGATACAATAGCAGTCTGGTTAATAACAGTTTAATTTACAGCAAATGTCTTCCAGCATATAATGTCTCGAACATCTAGTTGACCGAAGTAACTAACACCAGCAACTGGACTGTTGTGAGGATGTCGCTAGAAGCAAACTCCCAAAATACCAGGTACAAGATGAGCTGTTATATCCCGTAGAGCAAATCTGTATAAAAAGTTCACGAGTAAATACTTCTCTTGGGTTTAAGTAACTTGCTTAACTAACACATTATCGTCTTTAGCAACATCAGTATTAAAGCTTCCAATCTTCCGAAAAACAGGTCTTGTTATAAATCTCTTTCTGAAATCTTATTAATTTATTTTACTTACATTGTGCCGTGAAAAATTTGTTAGTGACGAAAATTGTATATTAAAATTTTGAAAGTGTTTTCAAGTATTTGAGGTTAATTTTTGTAAGTATTTAATTGTGTTCTTTAATCAAACATATATTAATTGTATTTAATGTCTTTCTTCGGTAATTTTATCGTTTTCCTACTTACATAAATTACTTGCATACGTAATAAAATGTTATTTTAGTCACGCCAAAGAAGTATAACTTCTAGCGCGCGTACATAAGTACACGCAGTCATGTTTGTTGTACGGTGTTCGCAGTTATCCACAGCTAGGGGTCTGTAGTTCGGTTATCCGTCTCGATAGGAACCGGAATCTCGTAGGCGGAAACGGTTATGTGAAACAGTCACTGCCCATATGATCAGCTCTAGTATAAACACCGCCCTCGCCCCGCCGGCGGGGTTAGTACAGATGGACGTGGCAAGTGGTCCGAGTTGTCCCTCGGTGATTGGCGGTGGTGACCTGCTAGTAGGAGGTCTTCGGCATCCTCGCAGACAAGCGGCCGGGTGTGTAGTTGAACCCGGCGTCGGAGCGGAGGTGGGACATCAACAGAAACACTCGCACGTTGTTGCAACTAAACTGATGATACTAATTAAGACAATGTTTATTACCTTTTTTATACAAAACTAATTATTATAGCCCAGTAACTAAGCAGTTATTTAGAGCAGACAAATGTGGATTTAAAGATGTCATTTTACGACAGCACGTCAACAACTTACACCAGAATCCTGAAAAAAAAAACACCACCGACAATCTTATTTGATTCAATTTAATTTTTTCCTTGTATAAAGAAGCATTTTTGCACTAATAAAATTTTAACTTTGTTCAAAAAGTGCACATCCTAATACATATAAAATCTGTGGCTGGGCTGCAATTATAAGCTCTTGTCTATCAATTCAATGAAACCAGCACATCAATAGCACTTCCGAAATATTTGCAGTGTAAGTTTTAGGTGATTCAACAAAATAATGCGTTTATTTACGTGCGATATATTGTGAACAAAAAATGTATTTTCTGGGTCCAAAGAATATTTTGCAGACACTAGTCCACACTGAGAGAAAGGCCAACATTAATGTGGTTTTTATAGAACCAAACATGTATTCAGTTACCCCAAAAAAAATTTTGTTCAGTAAACAAAACTTGAAAGCCAACCAAATTAATTTTGTTTGTATTTGTTTGTATTTGTTTGGCTACTCATTTGAAAACCTTCGTTCGAAAATACAGCCCGAGTGATAGTCTGCATTATGGTAACGTTTACGATAGTAGCAGTATTTATTAGTGCATTTATTAATGCTTAATGACGGTATGAGCATTCTAATTAATTAAGTTCAACAGGAAACTAAAATATATGCTGTGAAACTTGAAATATTTATTTGCGCACGCTGTCCACTATTTGAATACTGTGTATTTTAAAACATTCCAAACTCGTACACAATCACTTTAGATGAGATTGCTATGACGTAGTGCGTGTAAACAAACGATCGAGGTACATGTCTCGGTCAGTCTCTCATTGTTTTGTATTAGCCTGAACTGTTTAATTAACGTAGAGCTAACCAAATATTTAGTTCCACAAACCAAATCTTTGATTGCGGCAACCAAATAACCACTAAAATCGCATTCAAAAGGCGCTCTGTTAATACACGTTAATGGTTGTAAAAGATACTGCCGGCATACAAAGTTCAGTTTAAACAGGGTATATGGTCTCGTAGATAAGCAAAAGAAGTTAAACAGTTTATGCGGCCACTTAACGTTCATAGCGTATCCGTCCTTCTGAAGTGTTATTTATATTCGCTGCAATGTTAATGGGTGCAGAGTGTTTTACCGTGTTGAGAAGTGTGCGTCGTCCCACACGTAAAGGACTTGGTGAACGACGCTACGGGAGAGAGGCAACGCACACAATACAGCTCACCAAACCACATGCTCGCAGTGAATACTCTCACACCAAGTGCAGCCAACGTTACCTGGTGAACGACGCTACGGGAGAGAGGCACCGCACACAATACAGCTCACCAAACCACATGCTCGCAGTGAATACTCTCACACCAAGTGCAGCCAACGTTACCTGGTGAACGACGCTACGGGAGAGAGGCACCGCACACAATACAGCTCACCAAACCACATGCTCGCAGTGAATACTCTCACACCAAGTGCAGCCAACGTTACCTGGTGAACGACGCTACGGGAGAGAGGCACCGCACACAATACAGCTCACCAAACCACATGCTCGCAGTGAATACTCTCACACCAAGTGCAGCCAACGTTACTCTACAGCGTCACAACACGGAAGAACTTCAATAAAAAAATATATATAGCTATTGTAGTGAACAATATACGTTGAAATAACTGTTAGGTATGAATGGATATTTGATTGGGGGGATATCAATTTGGCCATCCATTGGCTTACAGCCAGCTAATAATAAAATTTTATTCACTGCATTAAGTGAATCAAATGTATAGCGAATCTATAGTGCTGTGGTAAGAGATTTTGGTGGCTCCGAGATCTTGAGAGCCGCTGAGGGTGAAGTGAGGTGAGTATGGAGAAGCGCCGGAATGCAAGGGTGGGGGAAACGGGATATCCCGTAGAAAACCCACCGACCAGCGGCAACGTCCAGCACGATTACCACGTGCGAAAATATGGGGCGACCCCGCCGGGAATCGAATCCGGTTCGCCTTCGTGAGAGGCGAGTAATCTAACCACTACACCACCGTGGCTCCACCAACATAATGTATTTACAGACGCACCGAGGTTTATCGCTCACGGAGTTCCTTCGCTCTCTCTAAGTAGTTTAACCTACTACCCGCTTATCCCTTCGGCACAGCGATGGTGACGTTGGGTAGGACATCATCTTCCTCCAAGGCGATCCAGCTTGTATATCCGGCAGGTCACGTCACGTCTTCGCCTGGGGGGGGGTGTAGTGGACGTTTTGTTGTTAGCCGGCAGGTTTTCTCGTAGTACTTCCCTTTCCCCGTCATTGTTTTCCTTCGCTTCTCCATCTTATACATAGAGAAAAATAACTTTTTTCAGTATACAAATTATATTTGTTGGCATGTGGTGTTTGTTTCAGTGAAACGATATTTTGTTGGTGCAACCAATCCTCAGTTCCTCCAAAGGAATGAAATGCGTTTACAAATCCAAATAATTTATTTAAAACAATTTTTGTGCCAAACAAATATTTAGTTGTTTCAGTATTTTAAACGAATGTTTACTGTAAACAAACACATCGCTACAATTTTTCAAAAAAAATACATTTTTCAATATAAGGAAACCGTTTGTTCCAGCCAACAAAATATTAGTTTGTTTAGGGCCAAAAATAGATTTTGTTGCCCCAACAAAATATCTTGTTGAGTAAACAAAACTTGAAAAGCAACAAAATTAGTTTTTTTCATTTAACAAAACACGCGTTTGAATTTAAAAAAAACCTCTGCGTTCGGCCAAAATAAATTGGATTGTCAACAAAATGTTAAGTTGAATCAAGTGTATATATTTGTTTGGCCACTCATTTTATAGCATTCTACATAAAATACAGCTCAGATAGATTGTAATTTTGTGTCAATTATGATAGTAACAGTGCTTGATAGCGTATTCATTGATGCTTAATAATGGTATAAACATCTCAATAAATAAGTTTAACAGGAAACTTTACTGTATGTATATGTCTACGTATGCCCTACCTCCAATGACATTTAATCCCCAAAGAGCTCGTAATAAGATTATGTAGGAATGTGATGCCATTGACGATCCATCACTATGCATCCCTTCGAATTAGCATATTTTTTGTATTTATAAAACTCTGGAAGAGCAAACTTCTCAGTACACGATCATAAATGCATCAATCCGCAGTGTAACAATTTTCCTGTATTACATTAATGGCAGTGTAATGTGCAATAATATAACATGTAATAATTTTCAACACGTTATTACAAGCACTTATCCCAATTATCGCCAGAAATTATACATTCCGACGGCATACACTGGTAGCAGCAATGTTTGAAATGTATATATACTCGGTATCTGTGGGCCTAAACAACCAGAAATCCCTAGCAACACATGTCCGGAAAAGCAATCTTGTATTACAAAATCGACGATGAAGTTAGGTGCAACAATGCTGGGAGTTGCATAGCACCAAAAAATTAATGTACTAATTACATTTTCTACGCAAAGGTATCGTTATTCAATACAAAAAAAGTAGTGTAGTACATTCTGCGCAACAAGACACTACAATACAGTAGTACCTAATTTTCCTTTGAACCTAACTTCGACGTCACTTTAGTAATACAAGATTGCTTTTCCGGACATTTTGATTCAATGATTTTCTAGTTATTTAGACACACAGATGTTGTGGCTTCATTTTCTGCTCAAAGATCAGATACACCCTTTATATATATATAATTTGCTAATTACACTAATTAGAAAATAATATGTAAAATATCCATGATTATAACTAAGTTGATTAATACACTAGATATATGATGACACAATAACTTAAATATTTTTCCGAGGCGGACTGGCAATGTTTGCTATTCTTTATCAACTTAGGTTCGATAGTGAATTTAACTGCAATGACAGTTAGGATACCAACGTAATGGTCTTTGATTACAATTTTTTTTCACTGATAATATATTTTTCTGAACGATCGCCAACATACAGTAAATAAATCAAAACCTTAACATGAGTGTGTGTAAATAAGAACATATATGCCATAACATAAATTTTTAGTTTCTTAAAATATATTTTACCTGTGATTTATGTAGTGACAGTTTTATCTTCAGGTTTATTCCTATGCTCTTGCATTCGTCGTTTGCCGCAAATGTGTTTAACTGTGTTACTACTGGGAAAAGGGGGGGGGGTGTTACTAGTATTTAACCTCTTGTTGTTGATATATGTGGTGTTATTTCGTTAAAACAACGGCCTCAATTGGAGTAAACATTAATATGAATGCGCACCCAGTCCAACGAAAAGACGGTAAACTAAAGCACACAACTTGTGTCGCTTTTTTTTAACGTACCCAGCGACAAACTTAAAGACAGTGGCAAACATGTACATAAATGTGACTACCGTAAATTTTATTCCGTTTATATTTCTTCGCATATTTTGATTTTACTATATATATTTAGTTATTATTTTTAAGTTTTCTGGCTGGGCTTTAGCAAATGGTTGGGACTGTGGCAAACATTAATTTCAAATAAACGTAAGCACGTTCCACAATTGTGTTTCAAACGCCTATGTTAAGTTTCAAAGTTGTGATAAATAAACAGACGTGACAATCAAATAATTAATTTAATCATAAAACCTGTTTACGGTTGAAACTTACAAATCTTCCACGTCCAATTATTTGCTTTGACACACAAGCCCAGCGTAACGGACACGAAGCAGACGCAACAATAGCCATTTCGATTGCGAACGTGAACTCGCAACCGGCACGTACGCGTTGCAATATCCTGGTGTGGAAACACACGTTTATCACAACCTCATAACTCGCAACCGGCACGTACGCGTTGCAATATCCTGGTGTGGAAACACACGTTTATCACAACCTCACAACTCGCAACCGGCACGTACGCGTTGCAATATCCTGGTGTGGAAACACACGTTTATCACAACCTCATAACTCGCAACCGGCACGTACGCGTTGCAATATCCTGGTGTGGAAACACACGTTTATCACAACCTCATAACTCGCAACCGGCACGTACGCGTTGCAATATCCTGGTGTGGAAACACACGTTTATCACAACCTCATAACTCGCAACCGGCACGTACGCGTTGCAATATCCTGGTGTGGAAACACACGTTTATCACAACCTCATAACTTGCTTAGGTAGGTTGAAAAATCACAGAGTGTACAAACTGTCCATTCACGGTAAAGTGAGCACTTTTGAAGTGAGCACTTTTGAAAGCCCTCCCATTAGGAATAATAGCCAAAAAGTATATTTTAGTTTAGACTTAGACGTTAAATTCCGAGTGTGATGGAATATGCACAATGTGTTTATTACTTATGTAGCAATATTTATTTAAGAAATTTGTTAAAGGATTTAAAAAAATGGCGGAAAGAAAGAACCAACTAGGGCCTCGAAATTGCCAACTTTACCGTGAACCGCCTATAATTAAAAGTATATTTTTTGCAGTAAGAAAATGTAACAACTTGGTTCAGCAAAACGCAACAGGGCATGCCACGTCGCCACTTCTGCCAAATTCCAACTTTTAATTGTTACACCGTCACGCCTTTATATTATTATAGGTGTTCCAACATTAAAATCTCATTTCAATTTTTAATCACAAATTCAAACAAAATTATGTTGGTTGTAATAAATACGAAATATGCTTATATTGAAAACATGTATCAGTTTGCAACTACCAGCGCTGAAAAACTTCTAAAGTAAAATAAAAACATTAAAACGCAAATTTTGTTCCTCTTATTTAAGTCTCTTCTTCGGACGAAAAAAAAACCGTAACCAGGAAATTAATTTCCACCAGTGCTGCTAGCAAATGTAATTATTTAAATAGGAAACGTTTAAGTTGCAGAGAGCAAACCAAAAACTAGGTTTTTACAACATTTTAACAGTGAGTTATTTCTTATTGGCCATTGCCAACACATCGCCTTTCTCGCTGTTTATAATTCATATCGAAAACGAAACATATAGCAGATATATGAGTTAAAGATTCAGTCAACCAAAAATATAATACTTCAAACTTAATCACAGTGTTAAATATTTCTGGTATACAAGTTATTTAAAAACAGGTGAATATGTTACCCCTGCGGTGATTTCTCAAAGGTTTGTTTCAAAAACTGTGAAGAAACCGTGAATGGACTTTAATGATAATTCTGCCTGAAATATTGAGTTTAAACATTACAGCAATAATTTTCCAGCCGAATTCAAAAAACTTTTAGAGAATATGTACGTAGTGCTATGGAATACTAATATTGTTTGTGGAATTTTAACAGGTCAAATACTTATTTTAAAATTATACCCTTTTATATTTAAGTAGGTATATAATGTATCACTGAATACATCACCTTACTCTGGCTTGGTATCTCGATTAGTTAGGAAACGACCTAGAATCGGCATGCGGTTACTTCAAATCCTGAACACCAGTAAGTATTTTTAATTACTTCAAATAACGTTAAATATCACATCAAACGGTGACTATTTGAAATGTTTATTTCTCGTAATTATTTAGCTATATTCTATAAAAAAAAAACTATAATTTATTCGTCATGCTAAGTTGGCAGTCACTTTTTCAAGTCACTTATTGAGTGGTTTTTCACTGTTTCTAAGTAGAGCCATTTTTACAGATTCGAGTTGTTGAATTTCACTGTGAGAAGAACACTGTGACCTGCCGACCTGTTACTCAGTCGTATGTTAGGTATTATAATAATTCCTTTATTTACATCTATAATTATGTTCACAAAGGTGTTATTGCAATATAAAATTACGTTTGATTTTGTTACACCCATGCGAATTAGTTATGCGTTTTTCACACGTAGATGAAATAATACCATTACTGCATAGAAAGGTAAGATGGATGTACTTAATAGGAATACAATTATTTCTCAATACGGATCAGACTTTCAGTATAATGGCCTTTGGTACCATATTCTTTAAAGTATGTATTACACTATATTTCGCATTCATCATTCGCTCGCGAGATAGCGTGACTAGTATCCATCTATAAAGTCGACTCCGAATCGACGGCGTCGATTTTTCAGCCTGTAGAGTCGACTCTTTAAGACTCCAATCATATCCCACCTCTCACCTCTATTAAGCAGCGCTCCTACAAGTTCTTTATTCTAGTATCTTAAACTATATGCCATTAATTTACCAAAGTTAAAAACGTTAAAATATATATACTAAACAAATAGAGTGGAAAAAAAAAAATTATTACTCGAAAAGAATTATGAATAGTGATAATTTTCTTAGTTGTTTCGAGTTTTCATTTTGTGATTTTGGTGACGTGTTGCGTCGAAAATTGTTTATAAACGGTCATAATTGTCTTGCGTTGCGTCGTTGCGTTCTCGCGTTGGTTGCATAGTTTATGATCCCGGCCTGAGCCATGAAGTTGTTTACTCTGCAGTCTCTTGGAAAATACGTCTTGCGTTGCGTCGTTGCGTTCTTGCGTTGGTTGCATAGTTTATGATCCCGGCCTGAGCCATGAAGTTGTTTACTCTGCAGTCTCTTGGAAAATACGTAATGTCAATAAATGTACACAACGGAAAAGTTAAATTACTATTTCTTATTTTACAGATTTTTATATTTTATTTTCAAGACGGCCGGCAGATTGATTACATTTTATCTCTGCAAACATAACTCGAAAAGTATAGTTGACTTGTTTACTAAAAATAAACAATTACAAGCACAACTATTTCAAATCGTTGATAGCAGTTCTTTCAACGTTTTTAATTTTCTCTTAAGCCTACTTTCCAAAGAAAAGAAAGGCTTATGAGGTCACTTTCCTTTCTGTGTGACTGTGTGTATACTGTGTGACTGTGTGTATACTGTGTGACTGTGTGTTTACTTGTGTGTATGTGTGAGTCTGGGTGTGTGTCTCCCCTAAACTTTTGCCAGTGCGAACAGAGTTATATATAGCACTTTGAAAGTAAATCCGACTTTTATAGTTTTCAACAAGACTGGGGGGTTTACATTCAAAATGGCGGCCATTCTAAAACTTAGGGTTCTATTTCATAACTCGAGAACCATTCAACTGATTCAAATAGAGATATGAATGTATGCATTGAACTTAGACATTGATGTTGTTCTTGGTCCGCCATTTTGGATGATAGTATTATATGAATAAATAAAGCTTACATGTTGTATCACTAAAACTACTCAACCAATTCTTGGAAAAATTTGGCATGTAAATAATACTATAGCAAACCATGTAAACGCAATCAATTTAAAACAAGGTACTTACTTTCAAAATGGTGGTCATACAAGTACTTTCAGCCATACAGTTCCGGCAATTTTGACTATATTTTGGAATCATAATATGTAACTTAGCCACTTTTTTCCCCATTTTGTAAGATAATGCGACATTTAAAAATTATTTTTACCAAATTTGGCAAATAATTAGTATTATGGTAGGCCATACAATAGTGAATGTTTTTAGTGGGTTACACACTTATTTTCAAAAACGTCGACAGTAAAAACATTTTAACCTAGTGTATTAAATTTACGAAATATGTAACCAATTACAGTTTAACAGTGTATGGTGGCAGTATCTATTACACACATAAAATTCTGTCTGCATGGAACCTCTTTAGTCTGCCATTTTGTAAAATAGCACCACATTAATAAGTAAAGTTTTTATGACTTATCTCGCGAAACAATTTACCTATTATTACTACAGTAAATTTGGCTAGCATGTAACATTGCAGCAGATGATTTACCTTGTATTTTTTTAATATGTCAGATAATTATTTTCAAAATGGGTGGACATGCAGCCATTTTGGCATAGTATCACATATCGTCGAAACCATGTATTCAATATCAACTTTACTTTGAATTTTGTCAGTATATATTACGACTACCAAATTTATCTAGAAAAAATAACTTATATCGGATATTATGCAAAATATTTAACACAGCGTCACATGAAAAAAAAATGTTATAGGTCTCCGGAAAAAAAAGAAAAGATTCCTACCAAATTTGAAAAACAAGTGGCACTATGGCAGGCCACGTAAATATATTTGCTTTGAATGTGCCAGACATATATTTTCAAAACAGCGTCCATATTTTAGCTTAGTATGCTACCTCTACGAAAGAAATTTCAACTCAATGTGGTATACTGGCAGTATCTACAGAATAAGTATAAAAGAATACCCCAAATTTGAACGTCTATAATATCAACACCGAAACACCTACAACCTTGATTGACCAATCAAATGAACCGTGGAACCGTGAAGTTTGTTTAGCATACATTCATAAATGCTTAACGTGACCACCATGAGCAGCCCGAACGAAATCTACGCGATAATTAAACTCGTTCCACGCCCTTTTCAGTATGTCAGGTGTTACGGTATGGGCAGTGTTGCGAAAGCGATTGCTGTACAAACCATGCAGGTTACAGCTTTTACAGGCTCTTACCGAAGGATATATAGAACAGAGAAGTGATTTCTGCGCGTTCGTTCTTGCTCAGAATGAGGTATACGATGCCATCATGTCTAAACTGGGTTTTAGCAATGAAGCGATGTTCCATACAAATGATAAGGTGAACCGGCACAACGTGCGGATGTAGGGTTAGGAGCCTCCACATGAAACCACAGAACACGAGCGCGCTTCCCCCAAAGTGAACATGTTTTGCGTTGCAGCCAAAGACAATGTTTTCGGCCCTTTTTTCCCACGAACCCACTGTTACTGGAATCACTTATTTGGACATGCTTACAGAGTGGTTGTTTCCTCAGTTAGAAGAGGCGGTGGGGGACTTCAGTTTCAGCATAATGGTGCTCCAACCCATTGGCATCTAGCTGTTCTTGGACACCTAGAACGAGACGTTGCCGCAACGCTGGATTCGTCGAGGAGCAGCTGGTGACCAGGCTCTTCATCATTGGCCCCCAAGAAGCTGGATCTTACCTCGTGCGATTTTTTTCAATGGGGGTACATATAGGATCAAGTGTTTCGTCCACTATTGCCGGCTAACATTGACGACCTCAAACGGGAATTACGGACGCTATCCAAACCGTAACACCGGACATGCTGACAAGAGTGTGGAACGAGTTCGATTATCGCGTAGATGTCGTTCGTTCCGCTCGTGCTATCACATTCAACATTTATGAAGATATGGTAAACAAACTTCACAGTTCCACAGTCCATTTGTCAACCAAGGTTTCAGGTTCTTTTGTTTTGATATTATAGACCTCCAAAGTTGGGATATTCGTTTATACTCACCCTGATTTACAGCCATAAAATCCTAATTTCGCCGCCGTTTTGTATGATAACCCCAAACGAAAAGTAATAATTTTATGTCATATCTCGAGAAACATCAAACGTTTCCTACCAAATTTTGCTAAACGTTGTACTGTGGTATGTCTTGTTCATTTATACGCATCAAGTAGGCCAGACACGTTTTCAGAATGGTAGCTATATAAGAATATCAGTTAAGTGTGCTATATCTTCGAAACTATGTAACCACGTATAAATTATCATTGTGTACTGGTAGTATATATGCAATAATCAAATGTACTATAGCAAAAACTATTTTCTCCACCATTTTGGAAAGTAGCACCACAAGAAGAATTAAGCTTTTTATACCCTTTCTCAGTTATCATTTGTATATTTAAAACCAAATTCATGCGAAAATGTATAATGAAACCCAACTAAATTGATGTGTTTTAAGGGGCTCCTCGTATATTTTCAAAATAACAGCGGTGTAAATATTTTGGTTTATATCCAACATGTCCCAAACTATTTGGACTGAAATTTATATTCTGACAGCATGCATGGCAATCATCAAATGTGCTTTGCCATCTATGAAAATGGTAACATGAAAAAATGAAGATTTTGTGGCATAACGTGAGGACCAATTATACTATTCCGACAACATTTTAATTGCAAGAAGTGCTACGGTAGGGAATGTAAACTTAATTGTTTTAAGTAACCCAGACACTTATTTTAAAAATAATGACCCTGTAAATATTTCAGGAAAGTAAACGCTATAATTCTAAAAACTAAACTGAATACATCCGAAGTTTATACTCCGAATCCTACCTTCGCAATGCAGGCGATTGCACGTTAGTATACAGAACGAGGTTTTCTGGGTTTGAGTCTCGGGTAAGGCACGTGTGTATTTGTAATTTTCTCACTAGTATTGCATATGAAAGATTTTTAAGGACTTTGTTAAAAGTTATTTCCACCCATGTAGAGGAAAGTAGGCTAATTAGCTATATCAGTAACTTCATGTTTTTCCTTGACGCCGCAAATCCGATTCGATAAAATGAATGAAAAAAATTTTCAATTATTTTTCATGTACATTTAATAGAAAACTTAGTAAATATCACTTAGTAAAATCAGGTTTGTTTGTCAGGTCTCAGATTTCTATATGTGTGTATTTGCACTCAAATATTATGCGAGAAGATTTACAACACTAATATTAAAAGTAAAATCTGCTTTCTGAAAACAAGATAGTTTAATATGTTCAGGAATAGCAAAAGCAAAATAATGTTAATTTATTATACTTAAATGGGACAACAATTATATACTTGTTTTGTCTGTTAATCACTAAAAGTCTACAACAAATAACCACTGTTTGGTCACCAGCAACTTGCTTGTTCATTCAATATCAATTACCAGCAGTTAAATCCGTCACGGTATCCCAATGCGATAAAGAAAAATTCCTACCGAAAAACCACACGGTCACTAGCCCAATAAAAAAATACTTTTTTTCCCCAGTGCCTTATTTTATCGATCCGTTTATAAATATGATTCCACGATGAGGGCTAGATCATTGCGAGTTGTGAGGGGACTTGAGCATATCCGCCATTAGAGCTGGAGTTTAGACTGAACAAGGTCCGCCCAGGTACCTCGAGGTAATTGTGCCGTATGTGCAGGCGTTCTCCGCGTGGCACGCCAGTTCCATTCGCCTTCGTGATATGCAACTTGCCGTGCACGCACGTACGTACAGCTGGGGACTACCTGCGTTGTTTTGCGTAAATTCAACTTACATAAAAAAAATACTAGATGAAGCTTTGAGAAATGTTGTTCCTAGTATGTTTCGTTTATATTAGACCATAGATGCTGTGGTTTCAATTTCCACATGTAATTAAAAACCGCCACTTATATATAGTATGTTGAACAATGCCATTTTTTTATGTCTAAGTTGGAATTCGGATATTCTAAGTCAGGATTGGTTTTTTTTTTTTTTTTCAAGTTGACCGGACCCGTTACGGCGAGTGCTGGGTCAACCAGACACAAGGATAGACGTGCTGCTGGTCGCTAGCAGTGCCCACTCGGCGGTGATGGGCGCCGGCACTTGGGGCAGCTTCGCCGTCGTACCAGGCGGGCTGCACCCACGCAGCTTAGCAGAACTTCCGGCGTCTTCGACGCTACATCTCGGTATACTTGTTCCGCCTTCGCAATTATTGCAGTCGGATTCAATGATAGTACGGCAGGAATATTTGCGTGTTCGAAGACGGACATTTTTTTGTACCAGTTGACATATGAAACGGCTGGGCGTCTCATAATAAAGATATTTTTTTCGTAATACCTATAAATTCTATGGATTATTTAAAAAAAAAAATTATTTGGTAATTGCTATGTTTGGTTGTTTAAATGCAAATTTCAAAACATAATTTGCTTTTTGAGAAACAACTACATATATTTATACTACCCTGATGTTATCCGTGATATCAAGGTACATCGATAACTTCACAACTGTATGTACATAAATACAAGCGTGATTGAGAATATAGTGAATGTGGCAAGTAGTTAGGGACGCAGGAGTGTACGCTCGCAGACGCCTGCCCGCCTACCGCTCCGCGTCGCGACGCCCGGAGTTTGTTCAACTTTAAGAGCGAGCGAGGTCATTTTCCGGTGGTTGGTTCCGTGGCCCTGCCCTTGGAATTCCCCTCCCCCTTCAACCCCAACCATTCCGACGCAATCCGCTTTCCGAAGTCAATTTCATCTTCTTTTTTTTTATCATCTGGAGGTGAATGCCGAGGAGAAAAGAGCCAGAAGAAAGAGACAGCCAGGCCTTCCAATTTCGCGGAAATTTCCCAAGGCCGTGGTGCAGACGCGCACTGAAGGGGTGTCCTACAGCGCTTCCAACCCTTATTGTGGCGCTGGGAGGGGGGTGAGTTGTCACGCGGCTTGCCTACTGTTCTCAAGCCAGCTGGGAGCCGCTCGCGCTGCGAATATTCATTACCTTTCTCGCCCTTCTGACATTGTCAGACGTCTAAATATTCAAAGAAATATCAACTCTTGCCAGAAAAAATAAGCTGTATAGATTTTGTGTGGTAAATATTTAAATTCCCTACGTCTCTGTTAAAAGATAATTCCAATAACCAAAAAAAATGTCTGTGCGTAGGAACGGAACACAATATTATAGCCTATCTCCTACATAACATGTTCTTTCCTTTAAATTTAAGAGTACCTATTGGAAAATTTTAAACATGTTTTACTTTTCTGGACGTCCATAATATTTCTTAAATATCAAGTGCTGATAAATTCTTCATAAATATAACACTATATTAAATTTGTATTACTTTTTTTTTATTTGCGTCCAAATAATTATACAATTATGTAATGGGCTGTTTACGGTAAAATAAGCACTTCTGAAAGATCTGCTTATGATCTATTTGTATACACGTTGTGTATTCCTCCGCCTTATGTAAAATAACATTGCCACGATCCTCATGACTTTATTCATGCGTCGTTCAGGTGAAACTGTGGAATTATTAGAAAAGTAAATATGTAACAAGTCTGGTCATTTTTGCAATTCGGTGCATTAAAAAAAAACCGAAAGAAATTAGTTAAGTTATCACAAATGGTCACCTAATCCTTTTTATTTGACACTAAAATATGGAACTGATTTCCATCAAGCATTACCAACTTTGCTGGGTGCATGTCATTCAGTGCGCCCTTTAAAATAAATGCGGGCAGAGGCGGCAACTTTGTTCTAAGGTTGATTTCAAAAGTGCTCACTTTATAGCACACAGCCTTTAGTAACAAATAAATATGTAAAAACCATGAGACTGGAAAACAATTTTTTGAGAAAACACATTAATGCAAATAAAATAATAAAAATACCTTTAAAGAAAAGTGTATAAAGTTGCCTTGCACAAACCTTGAACATTACTGTGAACATTACTGTGAACATTACTGTGAACATTACTGTGAACAATGTTGGTAAAACAACTGTTACGTTGAATGCAAGCGTTGTAAAGTTGTGTCAAACACTCAGGGAAATGCAAGCAAACGAGCTGCTGGGGAAGCATATGTTTTCTAAACTCTCAGTGAACTCTTATTAAGGAAGCAAATTAATGATCAGTAACTAAAGACACTCGTTTGTGAACTTGAAAAATATATAATTGGCGAAATGCTACATGTAATTTAAAAATTCTGAACTATTTGTAGAGTAAAATTCGCTTTGAAAAGCGATATCACATTGTGTGTAACTGCATTTGTAAACGCGATCTAGGATAACTGCAGCCAGCAAGTGAATAAAAGTTGAATTAAATGTGACCATTAAAAATCTTATTCTTTTTTTATTCTATCTCTGAAGTACTTTCCACAAAAGTGAAAGTTTTCGGTAGAATCTAAATGTTTGATAAGCTCTTGTTTTGAATGTAATGCTATACAACTCACTTCTTAAAAAAAATAAAGAAACGCACAAAAATTTATAAATAATACGAGTTTGTGTTAAATAACGATATTTGTTTTCGTACTCAGAAAACAGCAGAATTTTGCAAACAATTTGCATACAAGCATCAAGTTTAAGGTGCTTTAGATAGCAGAAAGACACTGAAGAGCGTTTAACTTTCCTGTATAAAAATTATCTTTGATGTCTAAATAGGATTAATATTCTTTTTCAAGGTATGAAACTTCAATTTGTTATTACTGACATATCTGTGGTAATGGGCCCCATGTTGTCTCGGTGTGATGTGCGGATTAGCACTACACCTCGAAGATCTCTAGTCGCAGTCGGTACAAGAACCCGGAATACAAGAATGTTCAGGTGTGTCCAAACAGTATGTCTCTGCAGATAGTTTAGGCGCTCCACGTATGGTAAGAGTGCTCTTATATGCTGTTCGGTATATGCTTGCAATTCATAAGTATACTGTGTTGAAAAAATGTAGATAATTATTTTGAAATTGGGTTATAACAGTTTGGAATCATTCTTTGCACTTGGACGAGTATAGATAATGAGCAATGAAACTTAAACTACTATTTACTATCGAACTTGTCCGACCGCGTGGCAGTGCGCTTTGTAACATACAAGAAGTCTTGGGTTCCACGTTACGTATGCCGTAACGTCTTGCCGACGGCGGCCAGCAGTCGGCAACCATCTTGGCATTTACCTAGAGTAGTTTTGAAAAAACCGAAATCAGGTTGGCCAAAGAAAAGGAATCGAACGCGTGTCCTTCAGAATGCGAGTCCACGTGCTGCCACTTCACTCTGTGGTAGTAATGAAGGTTGTTTCATGTAATACATGTTTTATTGTCATTACTACAAATGTCGGTGCAGTTATTGGTCTGTAACTTGCCATCCGCACTTCCAGTTGTAGTGCGTTGTCCTGTTTATCGGACGTGTGCTAATGAACAGCACTGAAATTATATTTATATAAATAAAATGGAATACCAACATGACACCTCCTTCAACTTCGTGACTTGTTCTACGTATTTCATTGTAACAACGAAACACTTTTATCACCTGCAGATATAAAAGGGTTTATTCAATACTCTAAAAAAAATAAGTCATTTGCCCATTGGGTGTGATTTACGAGTTAGTTGAAAGTATAAACCACCTGCGAAGTGTTGTAGTTCGTATTCACAGCTAACTAAGGACGCCTGCACGCCACCATGGATACATTTTACTTACGGAGTGCCAGTACGTAATTATATTGACTATAGAATGCTCACAGTTAATTGATAATTTTTCAAAACCCTGCTTATGATACACTTTTCTGCCCATTGTGTATCCGTCTGCCGTATGTATAGCAATTAACATTTCGGATGACCGGGTCGATTTCTTCATGTGCTGATTACTTAAAACAGCGAAAATGTTACGAACGTAATTAATATGCCAAATATTGCGCTTACGTGCATAAAATAAACGGAAAAGAAATTTAATAAAATGTATGTGAATTAAAAAGAACACTTTTAGACGTAAACACAATTACCTACTTTTCCGGGTGGCCGCGGTGGCGTAATGGTCAGACTACCTAGGCGAACCGAGTTCGATTCCCGGTGGGGTGGCATGATGTGGTAATCGTGGCGGACGATGCCTCTGGGTGGGTTTCCTCGAGGAACTTCCGTTTCCCCCGTCCGTGCATTCCAGCGCTGCTCCATGCATCACTTCGCCCTCATAGGCTCTCAAGACCCGGATGTCCAGAGCCGCCCAAATCTCTCCACTCTGCACTGCGTTTCCGGTCTCGATGCCAACTTCATCGGGACCATGCCTTTAGTTGTATGTGTTAAAATACGGGGTCATTCTCATTTAGACCAAAAAAACTTTGGGGAATGAGTCCCGACAAGATGTGTCGTCTACAACTTATGGCTTAACACTATTCCTGAGGGTGGTACATCGTTGTGAAATTGTTACAGTGGAAGAGGTTTATTCACAATAAATCAAAATCGATTGTAGTGTGATAGTGTGGACCTGTATTCTGTGTTCTGGTATGAGGTTATGCAGGTATGAAACTATTTATTATTGATAGCAACAGTAGTACATTCTCTCACACACCTTAAATTTTGCGTTAGGTTATCTTGAAAATGGCTCGGCCAAGGGTGTTTACGAAGGTGCCTTTTTGTTGCCTTTGGTATGCCGAATTATCATCCGCGTTCACGTATTTGGTAATTCGTTACGAAGGCCTATTTTATCGCACAAACAGGGTGGTGCCCTTGTTTTTATGGTGCCATGATTGCTGTCAGTAGTAAATAGTTGCAAGCCTACATAACTTCATAGAATAACACAGAACTCAGCCCGCATCGTTTCACATACAATATATTTTGATTTATTGTAAAAAATTCAAATACTTTCACGAAGACATACCACTATCCGGAATAGTGTTAGGCAATAAATCATATATTGTTGGGAATCACCTCCCAAAGTTTTTCGATTTTATAGAAAATCATCTCTATGTATAAGAAGAAGACAGGAATTTTTGAGATGTACATTTCAAAAGTTCTCACTTTACTGCAAACAGCCTATATGAAGAAAGGAACGAAACCGTGAGAGAATTTATCTTTTTTTTAACTTAGTTTCCTCGCACGCTGCAATATAACTACGTGATAGCTTCCGTCCACCCATGGCAACATCGTGCAGCAAATGAGTAACCTAAACAATCCATCGCTCCTCTCTTTAAAGAATCGTGTAGACGCGCCACTTCTGGGGCGAACGGTTGTATGGGTTTTCTAAAGGTTTTCCCATATTTTTTAATATAATTTTTATGGGGTAAGATCTTTTGTGGGCACTTTGCTGTAAAAAGAACCGCATTTATATAGAAAAAAATTGCAGTTGACTTTCTTACACCGTGAAGTGAACATCGATTTATATGCACTCTCTCGTCATACCACAAAAATGAATTGCGGATACAAAGGTCTGCCTTTGATCTCAACTATCATGCAGCCGCGACTTGCATAATCGCTAACTGGTTGTCGCCAGTGCCGATTCTGCGATCGAGTTTTCACCTATGGTCATAATGCTCGTCGGCATAAGAGAACGGCAGTACGAAGAGCCCTTTTCCCGCGATGAAGCATTATGGCATTGGTCCCAAGTAGTTTGTGCAAGACAAACTGAAAGAACATACCACGATCTGCGAGGATTCGTCTACTGAGAGTCAGCAAGTGCTGCCGGCAATACCTCTTGCTGAATAGATGGGTAGCGATTTGACAGGCGATTATGACGAGACGGTCAATGATGGAATGAGTGACCTGCAACGTACAGTAGAGTCGGTTTGTGTGGAATGTAAATTGCAAGACTTTCGCGTGAAGTCGACGACATTTAAAATAAAAAGTTGTCAGCTATAAATACTGATGAGTATACAACTCCTGCTACAAAGAAAAGAAAATTTCTAAATGAGGATGAAACAGGAAGTGAAGACGGTCATGAAGACAGCATAGATGAAAATTAACATGAAGACAGTGATAATGTTGAAGACGATGATGGCGATTTTCTCGATGCACTGACATACTCCTCCAACACATTTGTTGCAATGAGCGACACGAAGAAGCAGAAGAAGCCGAGGGTACTGGCTACTTACTTCCCGAAGACCCGAATAAACTTGATATACTCAGATATTTCATTGACCTTCAAAAATGTGGGTATTTCTCACGCATTGTCGAAATATCTTTAATCATTAGTAAACTGAAGGAATGGGATATCGCATAATGTGATGAACTACTTTCTTCTGAAATTGTAATTACAAAATAGAACTAAAATACTATTGTAAAATAACTGGTTTTTTCTTTATTATTTTGGTGTGTCGTATTCTTTTATCCCTCACAACTTTAAAGTGGTGCTACGAGCACTCGAATATTAATGAAAAGATCTGCATATCGAATGAAAATAAATACTTAACGTACATAAATTCATGAATATTTGACTGCATACAAAACATTAATTCTATCGACTACAAATTTTGGATAATGAATCTTTTTTAATATATATATGTATATATATATATATGGATATAGACAGACGACAAACCCATTGATTGAATATGGGTTGATGGTTTATGGAAGATTGTGAAAGATTGATGGAAATATTGCGAAAGATTGATGAAAAGATTGCGAAATATTGATGGAAAGATGGCAACAAATTGATTGAGAGATTGCGAAAGATTATTGAAAAGATTTTGAAAGATTAATGGAAATATTGCGAAAGGTTGATGGATTGGGATTGATTGAAGTATTGATGGATTGGGATTGATCGAAGTATTAGGATTGATCCAAGGATTAGGATTGTGGTGCTGATTGTAGTGCATGTGTGGTGCTGATTGTGGTGCTGATTGTGGTGTATGTGGTGTTGATTGTGGTGCATGTGGTGTTGATTGTGGTGCAGGTGGTACTGACTGGTTCTGATTGTGGTGCTGATTGTAGTGGGTGTGGTGCATATGATGCTGATTGTGGTGCTTCTTGCGGTGCTGATTGCTTTAAATATTGTGAACTCAATCAAACATTTGATGAAAAAATTATTCTAAAATTTATTTTTTTATAATTTTTTTCTGTTTTTTCTATTCTAAAAAACTATTAAAATTTTTGGGGTTCAAGGTTATCCAAGGTTATGGGTATAGGTTCAAGGTCACACGTGAGGTCAAGATGGAGGTCATCCAGATCTAACATATTGGTCGGAGTCATCAGTACCACGTAGGTGATAAAAATTAAAATAAATTACAAAGGAAAAAACCAAAATGTTGGTTGGAGTGAATTTGATAAAATGAGCAAAGGTGAGGAAGTGGAGGCCTGCCGACTAATTAACCAATTGGAAACAATGGAAATGGGAGGGGAAAGTTAATACAATAATTGATTGGAGAGGTGTCAGTCGTCTGCTGGACATGGTGCTGTGGGAGACCTCCAGAAATTTAAGTTTTTAAAAATAATTTTTAAAAATTCTTCCTAACAATACTTTTTATTAATTTTTTATACATTCTCAGCAAATTATTGGGATTTTCGACTGATTGAAAGGTCAAAGTTCGCTGGGTTAGTGCCAAAGCTAATGTAATATGCTCAATGACTTTTATGAATTTATTACATGTTTACATTTTTTCTCAAGATTTTGTTTTCTAAGTGATCCAAGGTGATGGTTATAGGGTCAATATCAATGGTCATTATCAAGGTCACCTGGGTCCAACATGGCAGTTGGGTGACGTCATAACATGTTGGCTGGTTGGTTCCAGCCCTCGTCCCCTCTAACCCCAAATATGTAAAATTTTAAGTTTATAATTTTTAAAAATAAAATGTTTAATTATTTTTTATAAATATTTAACGAATTTTTGGAACTTTTGGGATTTTTTAAGTTGTTTGGGATATTTTGGGAATTTTGGGGGTCAAGATCAAAGGTTACTGGGGTCAACGTCAAAGGTCAAAGTTGTATAAATCCAAGATGGTTGTATTGGTCAGTAATGTAACATGTTCGCTTACTTTTATGAATTTATTCAATTTTTACAGTGTTTCCTCGAGTTTTTGTTTTCACGGTCATCCTAGGTCAGGGTTATAAGGTAAAGGTAATGGGTCAAGGTAAAGGTCACCTGGGTCCAACATGGCGGTTGGATGATGTCATAACATGGTGGCTAGTCGGTTCCAGTCCCTTGTCCCCTCTAAGCCAAAACATAAAAAATTTTAATATTACAATTTTTTAAATTATTTTTAATAAATATTTGGGGACTTTCTGGAAATTTTTTTAGGGTTTTTGGGGATTTTCCGGATTTATTTGGGAATTTTTGGGTTCAAGGTCAAAGGTCACTGGGGTAAAGGTTAAGGTCACCTGGAACCAGTATGGCAAATAAGATGGCTGTCAGAACCAAGATGGCTGATGGTTAGGTTTGACTCTGCTCCCTGGACCCCTTGTATTGATTTGGCATACCCTTTGCTTATAAAACCAATATGACCGCCACTGCCCTGCCCTCGAAAACGATCCCCTCAAATCCTTCCGATGGATCGAAAATAGCCTTTTGGGAATTTTGTTTTGAAGCTGGCGGATTAGGTGCTTTTTTGAGGGGAAAAACGGAAATTTTAAAGGAAAGAAGGCAAATTTTTAGGGGAAATGGTCAATTTTAAAGGAAAAAGGAAATTTTTTTAGAGAAAATGGCCTCCCGGGGTCCGGAATGACAGAGCATGTACAGCTGCGATCTCCGATCCCGGATCCCGGTGCGCAAAAACGAACTTTTTCCTTCTACTTGTGTTTGTTGTAAAGCGCAATCTACCTTGCCAGAGAGGTGAGGTTGTAGTTTCAAAATGAGTTTCGCCAAACAGCTGATATACTCTCTAAAAACCAGTTATTCGACATGTCGTGTGGAGACGATTCTTTAGAGGCCGGCCTACCTGGCTCTTGAACTGAGTTGCAGTGTTTCAAATACACCTCTTTCCAAGAAAGTATTAAATGTGAGTCCAATTTGCTAATCTACGGAAAGAAACACATTTCAGACGAGGCCTGTGTAGTGCTTTCAAGGCGTCACGCGCTTTAGAAATACCATTTCAGAGCACTCCAATAAACGACCTTTTCAAAGCGCTGTTGAGATACGCGTCACAAACATACAAATACACCGAGGGACCCTGCATTGAACCTTGCCAGAGACTCTCTAGCAATAAAGTAACGGGTCACCGCTTAATGCTCCATAGATAGAGGCAGTGCGACGAGAACTCTGCACGCCAGTTCACATCCTTGCGCTTAAGGCAATGGCAAACCTGACGTGCGTGGCAATGTCCCCCTTATAACTTGTGTGCTTCTCGGCCACAAACGCCGAACATATCTCCTAGTAGAAGAGGAACATTCTCGAGCTATATTGGGAATTATGGTTTTTCTGGCTTGCTTATGTTTAAAAATAATAATAATACTTTGCAAATAACCCCATAACCAACTAGATATTGACCTAACAATGCAGTACCGACTGAACTATACTATAGGTTGCTCACGGTTGTTTAAGCACATTTGAAATCAAACTTTTAAAAATGTCACTGACTTAACCTGCATGCATCTTAACTGGCGCACTGACTGGCATGCGTCCAGTAATGTTGGTAAGGATGAAACGAAAGTAATTCCACAGTTTCGCCTGACTCGCGCAAGAATAAAGTGATCAGGCGCATGACAATGTTAATGTTACACATGGTGGAAGAATACATAATGCGCATGCAATTAGATCAGGGCTTTCGAAAATGCTCAGTTTAAAGTGAATAGCCTTCAATTGATATTTACTTATGTCACTGTAATAGTTTTGGCAGAATTTAAATTGTGACGTAATTATAAGTTCGTGGTCCTCTGGTCTTGTCAGCACTGAAGTGCGAGGTCAAAGGCTGGTTGAGTATCTAGGGTACATGTTATCTGCAATCTCAAGCAGCTGTTCGGATTCGCTCCCCCTTGTACCTGAGCCACAATGGTATTACAAGGGACATCTTTCTGAGCGTAGTTATAGAGTGCACCTCGGCCTCAGGATTTCCCAGTTACTACTGTCACAACAGATCACGTCATATCTAGGGTACATGGGGAATTTTCTTTTTTATAAATATCAACAAGCTAAGCTAAACAATATTTCAATACAGCGGGGGACGTTTCCCGTGAGTGTCCCGCCTACATGGAGCTTGTTTCTGCGTTTGAGCCACGAAGCGCGGGAGCGATAAGGGCGACACTGCCACGCGTATTGTGTGCGTCATCGCCGCTATGCGCAAAGCTATGAAATGGCGTGCAGTGTTCTCGTCGTTATGCGTGTACCTATGGGACTTTCAGATATGACACTATAATATTATTGGTGGAGAGTCTCTAGGGTAGGTCAGTGCAGGGCCCTTGAGTAGATTCGTACGTATCTGAGACGTATATTTTGAGGTACAACGCTTTTAAAAAGCCGTTTATAGGTACGTTGGAGGTCTATAAATGGCATTTCTCAGGTGCGGACGTCATGAACGTAATTAAAAGGCCTCGTCTGCAATGTGTGTTTATTTCGTAGACGAGTACATGGGACGCACGTGTATTTGAAACACACTGCAACGCATTTCAAGCACCGGGTGAGCGGGAGTCTAGAGCGTGGATCACAACCTCTAAGTTCAACTCAGTGCTCTCGTGCTCCGTGCTCGACGGGCGGTGTATGGGATAGGAGAGCCACGCCCGAGGTTGCTGTCCGGGTTCTCAGTGCAGCTGGGTCGTAGTAGACTCGATAACGTCTCTACACGCTGACGTCACTCGCCAACTCTCTCCTGCACTCAGTGACAGCAGAGGAGAGTCAAGCAGTTCGCAGTCCTATCTTCTAAAGACAAGCTGGGCTTCAAGCACATGTACATTCCGAGTACTCTATACTACAGTTACTCGCTGGGTAGCGCACATCCACGTCTTCTCGGCTGGACCGTCCCCTCCCCCGCTTCAGCGAGGAGACACTCATGGCTGTAGTCGCCGAGGCTCTACCTCGAGTAATNGGCTGGACCGTCCCCTCCCCCGCTTCAGCGAGGAGACACTCATGGCTGTAGTCGCCGAGGCTCTACCTCGAGTAATATTTGCTTGGTTCAGGTTGGCAAGTTCAATGACCGAAAATTTTTCGCCGCCAGGTAGCACTGGTGTCACATATGTACAGGATTTTTCCGTTTAGTACGTGAGTAAATGGCATTATTNTTTTCGCCGCCAGGTAGCACTGGTGTCACATATGTACAGGATTTTTCCGTTTAGTACGTGAGTAAATGGCATTATTGCAATTTTCGTTAAGTAAATGTATCCGTGTAAAATTTCCCCAGTTGTATTATGTTAGACCCCATACAAAAGAATAAACTTTGTTCGCACTAGGGTGGAAATATAACGAAATATATTCACATATTGTTAAGTGTTCTGTCGCAAATTGTATTTAGCAAAACTGAATCGGAAAATGTAATAGTGAAATGGTTAGAAATATTGTTTTAGGGCTTTACTGCACAGTTTCCTTAAGCGGAAAGAGAAAAGTAGAAAGTTCCTTTTGAACACAGCTATATATTTTTTTTTGCACATAAATCCGTGATCATAGAATAGAGTCCGTAACGAATTGCCATTGAGTTAAGCTTGCTTGTGAACTCCCAGCGCCAAACACAGTTGAATGTTTGCTGTTTTCTCTTGTAAACACCACTGGAGGGCGTGTGTAAAAGTTACGAAATAAAGTTAAAACTAAAATTTTGGCTATCTCAAATATATAGGCCTATATCACAATTTGAGCCAAAGACTACATTTTACACACAAAATATATAGATTTCCTTCGTTTACCGCCGCCTTAAAAGCGACTTCTTTGGAACGCCAGCGCAACTTGCGGGGGAAATTTTTGCTACGTCAAATTTTCCCATAAGAAATCTCGTTTTGTTTCTAACCTGAGTAGAACTGACCTTACCTCGGGATCTCAAAGTTCATGTTTCTCTAGTATCGGGAGAAACTGCATGGAACTACAGTACGTGTTGTTTTAAACCGCGGTCACGCCAGTGGTCAAGACGTGTTTCGAGTGAATTCGATCAGCATCCATGTTTGATCACGTTTGCGAAGATTATCAGTTCCAATGGCTACGTCTCTCTAACGGAATGATGCGCGAACAGAAGGATATCCTAACTTCGAAAATACGATCCCGTTATTATGGATAATCATTTCCAACACTTATTAAGTTATTTTTTTAATACAACTTGCCTTAATTTGTTTGGTACAGTATAACAAATATTGTTAAATGACCCGGCTTTTTACATTTTACAACGAATGTAGACAGCAGTTAATGAGACAGCATCGCAGAAGGAAAGTCGTTATGGTGTAGTTACCCAACTAGTTAACTTTAAACAACTATATGTGACTGCAATCGGGACAAGTTTTTAGTCAGTGCAGTCATGTGCAGAGCTGAACATTTTTTAAGTAAAACGATTCTGTCTCTCATATGACTGCATATGTAATATATAAAATTAATTTACTTTAAAGTCACACCTCCTCCTGTNAAACGATTCTGTCTCTCATATGACTGCATATGTAATATATAAAATTAATTTACTTTAAAGTCACACCTCCTCCTGTGTAGCAATCCGCGGGGATCCGTAAAGTTCACGAATTCAGTGAACTACGTATAGGCTAGACTTCATTGTCGTGATTACAACAAAGGCGAAACTTATCTGTGCTAGTTAAACAATATAAAACCCAAAACATTTGTTGGGAATTTTGAATTTTAGTTTTTTGATCNTAAACTTATCTGTGCTAGTTAAACAATATAAAACCCAAAACATTTGTTGGGAATTTTGAATTTTAGTTTTTTGATCATCATTCCTACAAATAAATGATTATCGATGCAACACCATAATATTTTATGTCGTTTGATAATTACACTGTTACATCTGCCTTAGAAGTACCAACTAATAAAGTTACATATGAAATGTTTTCTATGAATCTCTAGAAATGAACAAGAATGTATCCAACGCCATAAGAAAACATGCTACTTTTCCAGATATTTCAAAACGTTGCGGTATGTCGCCGTGTTGCATTGGAAAACTCGCAGAAATCCGAATCGGCACATTTGTTCGTCTCAAAATCGCACGCTTGTGAGATGTGACACTCTTGAACTAGCAGAGCGAAGTTTCGACACGCGTTTCGTAACGTCCCGGTCACTTTCACAGTGTCCTCCAGACAAATATGTCGTGCATAAAACCCATATCCGGAGTCAAGTTTGTCAGATCTCTCCTCGGCCATTCTGTGTGAATGCGGAGGCGTTGGAAGCTGTGTGGCTGCTCGCGGCTAATTGTGCTTTCGAAAGCTCTGCTCAAAATCTCATTTTCTCCCTTTTTTGTGTTCTTAAGCCATATGTGAAATTCTAAAATCTACTGTCGGTTTTTTTTTACTCTTTTTGAATGAAATGTTTGAAAAATTACTCCATGTATGACGTGTTTGGTTGTTTCTTAAACATGTCATCTACCACAAGCGTTTTATAATTGAGTTTACGTTTAAGTACCTTATTTTTGAATATCGTATTATTCACAAATTATAATATTTCATTTACCAGGAATAAAAACAGAGAAACAATATGTGTGACTAGTAAGAAATGGTTGTTATGCAAAATATTATNTTGAGTTTACGTTTAAGTACCTTATTTTTGAATATCGTATTATTCACAAATTATAATATTTCATTTACCAGGAATAATAACAGAGAAACAATATGTGTGACTAGTAAGAAATGGTTGTTATGCAAAATATTATTACACTGAGTGCGCACGAATGCGGTGCGTTGTCCCTTTGGTGTAATTTTGTAGACCTGGGTAATCTTTGCATGAGATGGATCAATATTTTGGAAGTAGAACTTCTGCAGGGCTTCAGAAAAGTGGGAAGTAACCGTGAATGGACGATAGTAATTTCATTCATTCATTGTTCGAGTAAAATCTTGAAATTGTTTGGAACACAAACGTATTATCGGTATGTTCATTCCTACTCCAATATGTATAAATAAAAAATGCCAACTTCATTTGCCATAAATCACCCTCATCGGCTCTCAAGACCACGTTGTCAAGAGCCACTCTAATCTCTCAACTCAACTCAACTAAGATCAAATAAAAATGAAACACATCTGTCCTGCTCTGTAAACTGCCGCATCACAGACGGAGTGTGTCTGAGGACGACGTGACTTTTTCAGCTCACTTCTGGTACTAGCACCGCATTCGGGAGGACCTCGGTTCGATTCCTGTTCGGCTATCCTGATATTGGCTTCACGTTGTTATCCGTAACCACTCCAGGCGTATTCTGGGATCGTTCTCAATTACATGCGATGGCCTATTCCTTCTCCCTCTCCTGCTTTTCTGTGCAACTTGCTCCATCTATAATCACCTCGCAGTCGACAAAACGTTAAGCCCTGTCTACTTAACCTGACAGTCAGTCGTATTCGATGTCAGTTGTGTGCACTGCACGGGACATCTCTGAGTGGCTTTCTATCTCCATTACAGGATAACGTAGGTTCGTTTGTTTAACGTGAGTCTTCCCAATACCTCGCCAATTAGCGTGAGATATTAATTAGATTGTGTGGGTAACATGAAACAAATATTCGAACAAACTAAACTGCTGTATTGTAGATCGGCTAGATCTACAACCCACTACCAGACTAGTAACATGCGCGAGTCTCCTACTTCGGTACAACTAGTGGAAGGTCGTATCGTGCCGGACATAGTGTGGTGTAGGTCAGTTCCAGTTCCTACAGTTACACGCTAGGGTGCAGCACTAGCCTGTGTCTTGTTGGCTAGCTCTGTGCTAAGGATACGTAAGTTCGCCATAATGAGTTACTGCGTTATGCAGTTGTTACATTTTGTTAGTCTTTTGTTTGGATACACCGCACGGAGATAACTTCGCAGGCTTGTTGCGGAATTACAAGTAAGTAATATAAAAGTTTCTGTATAGAAAATGGTGCATTATCAAGTCATGTACGAGCACGTAGTGAATCATTTGTGTACGTTTAATATATACCGATTGTGTTGTAATGGGCGTTTCGAATGCGTGTCCGTCGGGGAGTATCGGACAAACTGTTGGCAGGTGATATCGTACAATGGCAGGCAGTAACCATTCAAGTCGCAACGCCTCAAATGTACTACGCTTTGCTCACTCACACCACATTCACATCCTGACTTTACACCTCACTCCATTCACAAAATATAAGGCATATTAGACATGAAACCGTTAAATATGCATTCAATGTAGCTTATTTACATGGACGCGAAAATACCCTAAGTTAGCTATATCTCTCAATGACATAGCTGGGCTGGTGAACTGTGCGTTAACCAAAGTTTGCAGAATCTAACTCGCACAATCTGTGTTCTCGTGCACAGTCATTTACCCACTAAACTGTTGCATTTGCACTGACATGGATTTCCACACATGTCTGATGGAAGTGTCTACCACTTTTGAAGAAGAATCTAAACCATCGATGTGAACATATGATACACGATAGAACTCACCGGAGACCCTAACTTCAACCTAATATCACGCTATAGCAGCAGATAACTTGCCACAACCAGGTTCCATGTTACAAGAATCTGGTAACCTTGGATCTGCACTTCAGCCGTGAGCATAACAGTATTGCAGTTGCCGAGTAAAATGCACGAACAATACGTGGGTACAGAAGTGAAGTTCCAACATCGAGACCGTATAAAAATCAGCTGGAAGCAAAAATATGAAGTGTAATAGCGATTCAGCAAGTACCAACTGTTAAGAAACTAACAGCAAACAAGAGAGTAAATAAATATATACACTGAAGAGCCAAAAAAACTGGTACACCTGCCTAATATCGTGTAGGGTCCCCGCGAACACGCGGAAGTGCCACAATACGACGTGACATGGACTCGACTAATGTCTGAAGGTATCCAGGAAGCAATTCACACCATGAATCCTGCAGGGCAGTCCACAAATCCATAGGAGTGCGAGGCGGTGGAGATCTCTTCTGAACAGCACGTTGCAAGGCATCCCAGATATTCTCAATAATGTTCATGTCTGATGATTTAGGTTGCTAACGGAAGTGTCTAAACTCAGAAGAGTGTTCCTGGAACCACTCGGTGATAACTTTCGACGTGTGTGGTGTCGCATTGTCCTGCTGGAATTGTCCACGTCCGTCAGAATGCACAATGGACATGAATGGGTGCAGGTGATCGGACAGGATGCTTACGTATATTTCACCTGTCAGAGTTGTATCTAGACGTATCAGGGGTCCCATTTCACGCCAATTGCACACGTCCCATACCATGGCAGAGCCTTCACCATCTTTAACAGTCCCCTGTTGATATGTAGGGTCCATGGATTCATGAGGATGTCTCCATACCCGTACACGTTCATCCACCTGATACAATTGGAAACGAAACTCGTCAGACCAGGCAACGTGTTTCCAGTCATCAACAGTCCAATGGCGGTGTTGGCGGGCCCAGGCAAGGCTTAAAGCTTTGTGTCGTACAGTCAACAACGGTACACGAGTGGGCCTTCGGCTTCGAAAGCCTATATCAATAATGGTCAGTTGAATAGTTCGCACGCTGGTACCTTTTGATGCCCCAGCATTGAAATCTGCACCAATTTGAGAAAGGGTTGCACTTCTGTCACGTTTAATGATTTTCGTCAGTCGTCGTTTGTCCCGTTCGTTCACGATCTTTTTCCGGCCGAAGATTTGATGTTTCGCCGGATTCCCGATATTCACGGTACACTCATGAAATGGTCGTACGAGGAAATCCACATTTTATCGCTACCTCGGAGATAGTATGTCCCATCTCTCGTGCGCCGACTATAACACCACGTTCAAACTCACTTAAATCTTGATAACCTGCCATTGTAGCAGCAGTAGTCGATCTAGCAACTTTGCCAGATGCTTGTTGTCTTATATAGGCGCTGCCAACCGCATCGCGTTACTCCGATTGGTTCCATACCTCTGTTATTTGCATACGCACGCCTATACCAGTTTTTTTTGGCTCTCCTGTGTATATCAAGGAAAGCTCTGCTGAACGTGAAATGTGCAAAAGAAGCGGAGAGGCCACATAATGTGTTATTTGAGGGGAAACCTTCAGTGAAATTGGATCGAGTGTAGAATCTGTAAACGATGAGATCATGAAAAATATGTTGAACTTGAATGGGATCCAATGTTTTGTACATGCGATGTTACTAGGCGTAATTAATACTTGCTTGGAGTTGATATCATGGTACAAAATGACTGCCCGATATCCCCTCCCCATCCACGACATTTAAAATAAAGGAAAATTAATATGCTAATAAATAAACCAACTAGGCTACGCACACTTCAAATATATTTTGCCAAATTTGTTTATCACTTATTATTAATAATTAAATAACGATTTCATATGTCTTTTATATATTTCATTTTACTCAACATACAACACCCTGAATAAAGAAAACCCTTTGGTGTCCGTCACTATCCGGCCTTTCCTTACATAAGCTTGAAAACGTTTCGAATGAGTGAGAGAGACATCCTGACGCTGAACAAGAGTTGAGGTTTTCCGCGACAATGAGGGTTACATGTTGCAGAGGTGGAGTGAGAGAGTGAGTGAAGAGATTTGGGCGGCTCTTAAAATCGAGGTTTTGAGAGCCGGTGAGGGTGAATATGGAACAGCACCAGAATGTAAGAGCGGGGAAAACGGGAGATTCCTGAGGAAACCCGCCGACCATCGGCATCGTCCGGCACGATTCTCACATGCGAAAATCCGGGGGTGACACCGCCGGGAATCGAACCAGGTTCGCCTTGGTCGGAGGCGAGTAGTCTACCCACTACACCACCGCGGTCTCATGTTGAGATGGAGATGGGAAGGTATTCAATGGTGAAAGAAGAAGGAATTACCTGATAAACCCCATTGGCCAAGTTCTCAACATGTGTAAATGCACGGCGACCACCCCGGGAATTGAGCCCGATTTGCTGTGGTGTGAAATATTAAAATTCAGACAAGTTACGGCATGTTAATAAAAACGAAATATGAGATAGTCTAGTATTTTAAACATTTAACACCTTAACTAATGTACTTATTTTATCTCATTTTTGCAAAATTAACAAAACAACGTATTATGGCAATTCGTGGCATAAGTAAGTTCAGGCTTCCTTTAGGTTACGGTTGTAACCTGCAGCCATTTTTTGAGTTCTCGTTACCATTCAGGTTATAATGAAGCAGCCAGATGTTCTACAGATAGCAACCAAACAACAAGAAAGCTACGACAACTGCAGATCGTTCTGGACCCTGGGGTCTTTCTTGTGAATAACGTGCTGACGCCACACCAAGGCCGTTGAAACTGCTTAATAAATTCAATAAAAAAAATAAATTACCAACTCCTTGCCAAAGTACAGATTACTATAATGTTCAACGGTCTGACAATAATCGCGACGTATGATTTCATACATTATATAATTTACTTATTTTCTGGTAGATATTTTCTTTTAAAAATTTCTCTTCAAACAAAATCGACCAAATTTTTAAACAAACAAGTTATAATACATTTTGCAGTGCCTGTTGTATCTGCACATTCCTATTGCACATTTTCCTCTGTATTTTAATTACACACATTGATATTGACTTCAATTTGCACCATATTAATTCCCAAGCATTCGTGGTGTCGTAAAATTCTAAATTGTCTCTAAAGTAGTTTGAGATGCATTTAACACAGTTTACGAAGTTACGATTCTAGAAATTTTTACAATATAAATGGTATACAGTTCTTTTATTTTTCACCAAGAAAATTATTACAAATAATTGCAATGAAACATGGCCCGTTGTTAACCTGCTTCACCGTTAAATCCTGTGTGTGATCGTGGCCTGAATTCAATTCCTGGCGCGAGTAAAACGCCGACTCAGCAAAGACTACAGACAGATTAGGCTTCAAGGATCTATTAGTAACGAAGGCATCAGACTTTTCGGTGGTAACCATCTGCAATCAATTATGATTTTGGTCTTACTCTCGTAGGATACAAATATTAATGTCACATAACCAAATAGAGGCTGCGATGGTAAAGTTGTAAGACTACTCGCCTCCTGCACAGGCGAACTGGGTTCGATTCCCAGCGGGGTCACTCTCGGATTTTCTCATGTGGGAATCGTGCCGGACGATGTCGCTGGTCGGTGGGTTTTCTCGAGGATCTCCAGTTTCCCACAGCTTTGCATTCCGGCGCTGCTCCACCCTCACCTCGCTTCACCCTTATCGGCTCTCAAGACCTCGATGTTGAGCCTCCCAAATCTCTCCACTCTCCACTCCACTCTACACATGACCAAGTAGAGTCATTAATGTAAAAAAGTACTTTCGCAACACAACGTAATACGCGTTTAATGCTTATCTCTAAATAGTATAAAAGAAAGTCGCTTATCCGCGTCTGTCTGTGTATTCGCTTAGCATTTCTAAACTACTTGATGGATTTTGATGCCGTTTTCAAAACATTTAGATAATTTCTTGAGGAAGCTTTCGGTATATAAAACATTTATATTTAATTTAAGGATAGTAGAGAAATGTTGAACCGTTTGTAATCAAGTCGTAAAAAACTGATTTTAGGGCGTTTACATGGCTTGCGCTGACTAAACAATAAGATATACATCAAATTAACGTAGTAAAAAATTGTAGCTCTCAAAACTATATACGGAAAAGTCAGAGATAGCATACGTTTATCTTTTAAGGGTAACCCCCACAGTAAAAATTTTTGTCTTTCAAAGTATCGCTGTAAAAACTAAATTGTTACCGGGCGAAGCTGGGCCGGTTCGCTAGTCCTCTATATATAAATTAGGCTGCGAACCATTTCTTGAAACTAACATATTTTCGCGCTGTAGTTGGTAAATTACCTGTAATTACATAGCACGTTCATAAATAGCCGCAAATATACGAACCACTATTTGTTTGGAAGCCTGTAAAATACTGCATTGCCTTAAAGCGTCTCACAACAAAGACGAAACTACTTAAGTGAAGAGTTCGTGTTGGTTGGTCAATGCAAAACTGGGAGATGATGTTTGGTGCTCTCTCGCACGCCACCTCTACCAGCTCAGGTGCCCAACCCCATCCAGTTTGCATATTTGCCGCAACACTAGATACTAGATTACAAATACACACGCTCTTTACTGCTCTTCTACCTTAACCTGGCGTGCAACCAACTGCGTTACGGAGATACCTTGGAGTATCAACTTCAGTTGTTACTATCCTAACATTTTACTGTGCAGAGTTTACTCACGTAAAATATATTTTAATTGGTTCATACTGAAAACGAGTGTTTGAGTCTCTTCGATCGTTAAATTTTACCTAGGCAACCTTAGCGCTACTTGTGTGATGAATTTGGTGTAAACCGGTAGATTCGTTCTCGAGGTATGTCAAAAGAACTTTATTTCCCCCATTTGGCACTATAGTTTAAAAATAATTAATGTATATAATAAATATTGTCAAAATATGAATTTGGATAAATTTATTTAAATTATTTAATATGCATTTTATGCCGGTACTAATACGAATAAAACATAATGTTACCATTACAAAAAGGTTTCACACGACTAAAAGATGTAAATTTACACGGTCTACCGTAGAATTACTTGCAGGCAAACATGGTGAGTAACGTTTGATTGGAGCCCGAGATATGGCATGAAAACTACATTTTCTCATACGGTACTATTTACATTATTGATGTGACAAAATGGTATGCATAAGCACATTCGAAATTTGATATAGATACAGGCAGAATAATAAATTTGATTTTAATTGTTGCGTACATATGGCACACTTACATAAAATATTTACATAGCTGTAATTTTAAAAAATGACACTACCCCATTAGTAGAATGATAATGGGGAGTTTGGCGCAAGGGACTGCAGGCTCGGAGCGACGAAGCTGTTCATGCCCTGTCATTACGGTCCCCCGGCGGCCATCTTTACCTCCATCTTGGATCCATGTGACCTTGATCTTTGACCTTTAACCTTAAAAATCCAAACTATCCAAAATAATACAAAAAAATCCAAAAAAATTTCAAAATCTATAAAAAAACATTATATTAAAAATACCGTAAAAAATTAACTTAAAATTATAGTAACAACTAATTTAAAAAAACTTAAATTTCCGAATGTCCCCCACTACACCCTCTACCCATACTCATTCCGCCATTTTGGTAGGTGCAGTCCACCATCTTGGTAGGTGTCACAGACACCGTCCGCCAAAATGGTCGGTACAGCCCGCTATCTTGGTAGGTGCAGTCCGTCATCTTGTTGGCACAACAGCCACCGTCCGCCATCGTGGTATGTGCAGCCATCTTCCATTACGGTCGGTGCAGTCCGAAATATTGGTAAGTGCAGCAGTCCGCCTTCTTGGCAAGCAAAACAGCCACCGTCCTCCATATTGGTTTTCTTCGATTGTTATTTGTTTATACATTACTGAAGTTTGTCTCTCACCTTCGTTCAACCGCCATCTTGGTTGTTTTGTTTGTCATTTGTTTTACATTCCTGGTGCGGTCCCCAGATCGACACTCTCCACTCCCCCACCACCCTCCAATATAAATTGTTAAATTGCCCCACCTCTGATTCTCATTGGCTAACTGCCCACCCCCTTTCAGTATATTTAATTGCTTCGTCAATATTTCTCATTAGTGAATTACTCGGGTGAATCGAAAACCTTCGTTCGACCATTTAGTCGGCAGGCCTCCGCCCCTGATTCTCATTGGCTAACCACGTCACTTGATAATCTCTTGGTCTAGCTGACTGCTCGTGCGTTTTCGAAAACCTTCGTTCCGACCAATCGGCGGCCTACTTTCATCGCGAGTGCAAACCATTTTTTTTCCTTAAATATTTTTTAAATGACTCACCCTGAGCCCCTTCGGGAAATATGTTATTTTTATCGCTCTTGGAAATGTACGCGTGTTGTCCGAGTGGCCATAAAATCCATTCAGACATTTGGGCATTTGGGAGGGTGTGCTCGCTTAGTGCCTTCACAAACGGAACGAGTTACAGTACCTGCCGAAAGAATTTCTCCTGGTGTGCGCACCTTACGAAATTTCAACCGTAATCAAGTATTTGCCAGCTTATCTGCAGCAGGCCGAAGACATACGGGACTGCCTCCCATGCTAGGAGTGTTTCGAGAGTTGCGCCATCTTGGTTCCCGACACGCCACATCGCAGGGGTTGGTGCAAGACGCTGCGACCAACTCTCGCGAAGTCTGCGCCCGTGGAAGACGACTTCCTCGTTGAAGGCGACGTCCACGTTGAAGACGCCCTCCCCGTAGAAGAAGCCCCCCTGTTGAAGACGACGTCCACGTGCCAGTTTACTGGCAGGCACTACCCAGCGTGGAAACCAACCCAGAACACAGGTGCAAGATGTGTATGGATCTCAATAAAATTTAAAAAATTTTGAAACTCGGTGAGTGCATAGAAACCCATAATCTTTTTTATATAATAAAAATACATCTATATAAAGAAAAGGTTTTGCAACATCCAAGGTTTTCGCTCGTTGCAGATTGCCGTCTCGTACAGTGGCGAAGACGAGAAAACCAAAGTTTTCACTTTTTTACCGCTGTGTCCGTAGCAGCACCTCGACCGCGCCATGCAACAGACGTACCGCCTACAGACGTACGAGAAGCACGGACTAAGGTAGGACGAGGGGAATATTCCGTACGAGGCTGCCCGCCGTTACTACAGCTCGTCGAGACGTATGCCCCAAGACTTCGCGAGTGCAAAAATCAAAGATATTGCTGTGCATCGTGCAACGCCGAAGCCCTTAGATTGTGAGGTTATGATAACCCGAGGTGTATCAAAAATTAACACTATGAGGAACCCATTGTACATTTAAAAAGAATATTACGTGTGTAATTCCCTCCAATACTCAGAGAAGAAACACGTGCAATAAAAGTATTCCTTGTATTGTGCAGAAGAAGAAGAATACAATTTTAATATGTATGCATAAATAAATGTGTTTAAAAGAATAAATATATAGATTCTTATTTTATCTCGAGTTATGTCCTGCTCACGTAAGTTTTCAAAAAACACTGTTGGTAAAGTAAAATATTTAGTATGTCTGTTTTGTTATAATTGAAAGAAAATAAAATATATAAGCATATCAGTTTTGTTATAATTTAAAAGAAAAAATATTCAAAGAGACTCTCGCCACAACTAATATAATGTGTATAAAATATGCAGTGGTTCACATTAATATTCGGCCACCGATTATTATCGCAGTTTCATTGCCTTATGTTAAATTAGAAATTAAGATAAACCTAAAACTTATTGCACAATCATTCTTGTATGCTTTAGATGAAAAAAAATAGTAGCCTGTAACTGAAATGAGCAGTGCAAGTCAATGAAACACAATATTTTGTCCTCGCGTGCTGCATAAGTACGCCACTTTAATATTCGGCCAGTTGTGGTGGACGCNATATTTTGTCCTCGCGTGCTGCATAAGTACGCCACTTTAATATTCGGCCAGTTGTGGTGGACGCGTGGCACAGGCAGGATGCACATTGCGCTCGTACCTCGTGTCATTCCCTGCACGCTCTCTGCGCTGAGAGATTCTATTGGGTAGCTCTGTTGGCTTCGTCAGTTAGGCAAATGGGACGTAGGGGCAAAAATACGACGTTTGAACAGAGGCAGCTGGTAATTTTTCATCATGCAAAGAAGAAATTTGTACGAGAAATTGAGGAGTATTTGAATCTGTCAAGGTTCACTGTCGGAGACATGATAAGAACGTTTGAGAAGGAAGACAGAATAGATTCGGTACCTCAAAAAGTACAGCCAAAGAAACTAAGCGAGAGAGAAGATCATCTAGTAATCAGGAAAATAAAGAAAGATCCGAAAATTAGTTAGCTTGGTTATAATCGGTTAAATGGTTCCTGAGATAACATAGCAACCTTAATGTTAAAGTCTCGCCATTTTCAAAATAAGTAACCTGAGAGTTCGAAAACGTTAAAAGTGTAACGAGTTTGGTGAGATTTGGTTCACGGGTTCTAAAGATTTTAGGAAGAGACACACACACTGATACACGCACATAGAGAGAGCGGAATGTGATCTCATGGGCCTATCTTTCCTTCATAAAGTCGGCTAAAATTGTATTCCTGCACTAAACTGCATATAATTACTGACTGGTATACGCGCCTACTGTAAAGCTGGCAGCGATTTATGAACTAAAATGCCTTCCCATGCCAAGTAAATGATAATGGTCTAATGTGGTGACCACTGAACTAAGTGTCTTTACATTTTACGAAAATAAGAGCATCATTGGAGTCGTTGAAGTCATTTAAACAGCACACAGGTGCCAGCACCCACGCCAGTTGACATTGTATTTAAATGAGACGGAATCACGCAAAATGAACATGAGGAATAATGAAGTGAGTCGTGAACCAGTGACGACATTGTTTATGGCTTATTATTATTTAATGATCATCTTAATTATCCATGATGGTCTGGGGCAGACTTCGAACGACACTTGCTGGTTGAAATAGTTATAGGATGTTCACGGTTATTTAAGCAGTTTCGGAATCGCTAGCCCAACCTGCATATATTTTAAAAGACACTCTCATTGGAAGTACCCAGTAAAGTTGGTAACGACATAGGAGAAGCAGTTCAATTTTTTACGTTGAATTTAAAGTGATTTGTAAGGATTTGTGAATATGCAAACAATTCCTTTGACTTTCTGTTTTTAAATACATTAAGAGTGTAAGAATTAACAAATTTGTAAAATGTTTACACTTTTCTGATATTTAGAGTTCTTAATTTCACGTATGGTGGAAGAATACTTGACGTTCATACGAGTAGATATTCAGCATTGGTTTCAAACGTGCTTAGTTTATGGTGAAAAGCTTATATTATCGTGTTATGTAGTTGTATCTTAAATTCGCTATCAGAAACACATATTTAAAAAAATGTTACAGTAAAAGAAGAAAATTTGTGGTTTCATTTCTTGCAGGTATGTTCAGAGGGATGAATATCCTTATTTAAATGGGCTCCGAACCACAAGAGTGGTCTGGAATCTTTTATAGGTTTCGTTGGTTGGGTTCGAATCTTCATTGGTCCAGCCTCCTTGTCGCATGTCTACGCACAAACGCAGAGAAATATTTTGAACATACTCCATTGCTACAGTATGTCGTCACAGAAAACCAAGTCTGAGACATCAAACAAACACGAAAAACGAGCCAGGATTGGCTGTAAACAAAATAAATAAATGAAACGTAAAATAAATCACACACAACATTTTGTCAGATTTATAGCAATATAGAAAATCAAAAAAAAAAAAAATCACAGAACGAATTATTAAACTCTTAGGTGCGCGGCCAATCAGTACAGAGCTTAACTGACGTTGACTGTGCAAGAAGAAGGGATGTATAATATATAAAGACAAAGGGAGTATAGGTGAGCTCCCCAGTGGAAGAGATTGACTCGCCTTGGGAGGACGCCTTCGCACTACCGCCGTCGGGTAGTTAACATCGCAAGGAAACACATAAGCAGCTCCCCTCCGGCCTAGCCTGACCCTGGCTAACTAATCCCAGGGAATACGGTCAGCTGGTGGAACTCGCATTAGTTTAATTGCGTANGGCCTAGCCTGACCCTGGCTAACTAATCCCAGGGAATACGGTCAGCTGGTGGAACTCGCATTAGTTTAATTGCGTATCTGAACGTTTTTCAGGCGTTTATATTTTGCTGTGCTTCTTCTAAGCAATGGCTGTCACACCAATACAAAGCATGGACGCAGAGTCTGCGTCTCTACAACCGTGACTTCGATTCAGACACCAACACGGAAGACTGCAGTCACAAAAACATGACTGGATGAAGGTGACACTGTAGCTATGGGGAGAAAGACTGGCAAGCCCACTGCGAACAGGTTTGCACACATTGCCGCAAGANGGCCTAGCCTGACCCTGGCTAACTAATCCCAGGGAATACGGTCAGCTGGTGGAACTCGCATTAGTTTAATTGCGTAGCTGAACGTTTTTCAGGCGTTTATATTTTGCTGTGCTTCTTCTAAGCAATGGCTGTCACACCAATACAAAGCATGGACGCAGAGTCTGCGTCTCTACAACCGTGACTTCGATTCAGACACCAACACGGAAGACTGCAGTCACAAAAACATGACTGGATGAAGGTGACACTGTAGCTATGGGGAGAAAGACTGGCAAGCCCACTGCGAACAGGTTTGCACACATTGCCGCAAGAGAAACAAACCAAGACGCGGCACGCAGATCAGCCGCGATACAAAAGCGCGCCGATCTTTATCAAAGACCCACACCAGTTGAAACACGTCGCCTAGTCCATTGAACAACAGAACATCGTGTTCAGAAATACACTTGCCCGCCGCAAGAAGCTCCAGCTCTCTTTTCAAGCAAGGGAGGACTACAACGAGACTATATATTGGCTGAAGGCGGAAAAATTATCTTCTATACACACGTACACTCGGACTAACGTAACATTAAAGCCATTATTAAGGGCGTTGACCGTCCCACCCCAAGAAGATGACCTCTTCGATGAGCTGCAAAAGGCAGGAATTCATGTGTCGGACATACGACATTCAACAAAAAAAACCCAGATGGCGCAATTACATATGTCAGTATCAGCATTTTCTGTGTTGTGGTAAGGCCGACAGACAACCAAATCTTCAACATTAAACGACTGCACTGGACACAAGTATCGATCGGCACGTACAAATTTCGACCTGAGGATGTCCCGTAATGCAAANCATTAAACGACTGCACTGGACACAAGTATCGATCGGCACGTACAAATTTCGACCTGAGGATGTCCCGTAATGCAAACGCTGAGGCTATTATCGTCACACGACTGCCAGATGCAACCAGGCCCCGACATGCATTCCCTGTGCAGGCGCACACCTGCGCAGGCGCACACCTGTGCAGGCGCACACCTGCGTAGCGAGTGCACAGTACACGATTCCGCGCCAAAAAAGTGAGGCAACTGCGGCCAAGACGGACATACTGTGGCGTGGAAACAATGCCCGCATTTCATTAAACTGGTGGAAAGCCGCCGAAATAACACAACAAATGGAACACAACAAACACAGAAGCATGAAATCGCCGCACGTGTACAAGAAGTAAACACCGTGAGCAGGCAGCACCCCCCCCCCCCC